>CALYLW010000341.1:799705-1110645 GCA_944989445.1 Ampullaceana balthica
CGGAAGTTAATAAATTAATAAAGTAAATATTCAACAAGATGGAGGCTGTTCTAAATTTCTTACAAAAACAAAAACAGGAGCTAAAACATTGCGTGAAGTAGCATCGAGGACAGTTCTTCCTACCTCTTGATAAAACAGGAGAAGACCGTCTTAAATTAGTTATTATTTTCGATAGTCTAAGATTAGTGACAGTGGCCAAATAATTCCAATTTCAAGCTCCTTAGATTGCTTATACTAAATACAAACATAAATTTGGAATGTTGTAATTCTTAGATACTCTATAAATAAGTTTGGATTTCATTTTGGTAAAATATTTATTTTAATACACATATTCTTAAAAAATGAGTCTTAATTTGAATATACACAAATTAAACTTAGGTTTACTTGTGAAGCTTTTCTTCATAAAATGTATTTTTGTTTACATTGCATCTTTTAAAACGTATCACAATTATTAGAGTAAGTATCAATATACATAATTTGCAATGTATGTCACTTCCAGTCTGTCCTGTCCGTGACGCTACTAATTTTAGAAAACAGCGCAACAAATCACTGAACCAAAAATAACTATTTTCGAACCTTCGGCAAAAAATAATTTAATATGAAAATAAATAAATGTATATTTTATCAAAATAAATAGATTACATCTAAAATGTAATATGATTTATAGGCGTTTGGTTAAAATGATTAGGGTTTACAAATGACGAGTAAGGAAATGAGTGAATTGAATTAGTTAAGCCTGAGAAGCGCCCGCCACACGTTTTTAGTCATATTGCATCGTAGTACATACTTTAAATTTTTAAAATTTATTTTCTTCTTTTTAATCCGCTTATAAAAACGTGGTTTTAAAAAATCTTTTTTGTACTTCTATTTATTACCTCGTTTATATTAACTCACTTTCGTTCCTGTTTGTTTTTCTGTCCACAATTTTTCAAATCTGCCAACGTAACATTAAACCACTTCTGATGATCCTAGAGATCTCAAAATTTTACCACTGATAGATCTTGAAAAACAATGCGTTGCATGAAAATTTTAGATCGATCAAATATACCGTTATTAAATTATTGAACTTTTTAGTTTATCTATATATAAGCATATGTATTATCCCTCTGCTCTTGTTTACATTACATTCACGTGCCGAGTTCACACCAAACCCGACCACATCAACCATGTTTAACATCAAGGGGAGATCAGTCATTTCCAGTCTGTAAGTGTTTGTCGGGCAATGCGTATTATATTTGAACATAATCAATACTTCAAAACTCACCATAGCATACACTTAGACTAAAAATAATAAAATAAATAGAAGTAAAAAAAAAGAATTAAAAAAACCACATTTTTATAAGTGGATTAAAAAGAAGAAAATAATTTTAAACGTATAAGTACAAGTACTTTCATTTAGTATGACTAAAAACGTTGGGCGGGTGCTTCAAAATCCCTTCCTAATTTAGAAATACAACACAAAGATAGGTGTTTGTTAAAAAAATTAAAGATTCATACTTTAGAAGGCAAAAGAGAGATCTATAAGCGAAAGAATGAGTGAACTGCATATGTAAATCCTCATAAGCGTCCGCCCAAAGTTTTTAGTAATATTAAATAAAAGTACTTGAACTTATAAGTTTTAAATTATGTTCTTCTTTTTAGTCAGCTTATACAAACGTGATTTTTAAAAATCATTTTTTACTTCTATTTATTTAAATGTTAGTTCTTTCAGCGTGTAAAAGACTGGAAGTGTTTTATTCCGAATGTCATCCCTTGCTAAGCTGCATCTATAGTTATTAGATATTTTTCTATGCATGTTTTTTAAAATGTAATTAATATCTTAATGAATTAATTGTGTTGTTTCCTAGTGCCCTTAATCGCGCATGAAATTGTGTAGAAATTAGATTATTACATTTTCCATGTTCTATATTTCTAAACCAACTATAAGTTGCATTCACAAAGTAAACTCAGTGCAAAATTTAATTCTGTTACAACCATAAAGCCTAAATTAAATCATAATATACATGTTACAGGCAAAGTGTGAAATTCAGGCATTCTATAAAATGCCTAGGCAATGTATAGAATGCCTTATGGTTTCAGGCAAAGTATGAAATGATTGCTATTTCATACATTGCCTAGGCATTCTATAGAATGCCGAGTTGTCGTCTGGCAAAGTATGTAATTGGCTTACCCCCGCCATTTTCCCAGCCACTGATGTTGGCGGTGGAGCTTTGGTCCTTGTTTGATGATGGCGATCAAAGCCTGTGAGTGTTGAAAGATATTGTAAGACAGCACATTGCCGGTACGAGGTTTCACTACCAAATCACAGACAATATTTCCAAAAAATTTTCTTACGACGTCAGTGTATATCATCCGGCTGACATTCCACCAAGTTCGTAGTTCTCAGGGCCCTGAAGACAAAGAGGGCACAAGAAGTAGCACACCAGCTCGTAGATATATTTACGTTGCTTGGTGCTCCAGTGATTCTACAGTCCAACAACGGCAAGGAATTTGCAATGTGGTAAGCAGCCTAAGGGAGTACTGGCCCACCTTGAAGATCGTTCATGGTAAGCCGCGCCACATACAAAGCCAGGGGAGCGTCGAAAGAGCTAACTTGGACATCGAAAATATGCTGTGTGCTTGGATGCAAGATGAACTAACTTGCCACTTAAGTGAGGGGTTACGGTTCGTTCAACTGGTGAAGAACAGAGCTTTTCATTCTGGGATTAAAAGATCGCCATACGAAGCTCTCTTAGGCTGAAGAGGTAAAGTAGGCATCACAAAGTCGTCCCTACCTGCCGATGATTTACAAGATGTGGAAACAGAGGAAGACCTCGAAAAAATGATACAGAGCGTACATCAAGTGCTTTATTTTGTATTACTTCCCCTCTTAAATACGCAATCATCAATAAATTATCAATTTTACACTTTGACGAAACGAAATCCGGCATTCTATAGAATGCAAACGTTTTACAAATTTCATACTTTGACTGAAACCATGAGGCATTCTATACATTGCCTACGCATTCTATAGAATGCCTGATTTCACACATTGCCTGTACCATACATAGAGATCTTAACAAACAATAAGTGACATATTTTCAATATTTTTAAGCATGTAATAAAATGTGTATGTATGACAGTACACTTCCGTCGCTAGGTGTGGGTATATTTCTAGTAATTCGCTGCTCGATATAAATACCTTGTAAAAAGGGAAACTATGCATAGTTATTTCAATTACAGAAGAGGCAAACGATGTTTTTACAACAAAATGTGAAAATAGCTCAAATTACAATAATCGTTTCTTAAATTAGATCAATACATTTTTTTTTAAAATCCTTTTAAAAAACTATTTCGTTATATCTTTCTGTTTTTGATACTAATTTAAAAAAGACTTTAATGGTGTTGTTATGTATTCGTGTTTTTAAAATTAATTTGACAAAACTCTTTTGATCAGTCTTGATATAAAGAACAAAAAGCAATTAAAGAAGTGTACTTATAATTGTCCACATATTATTTGAAACAATGCATGTTGCGTAGCTTCCTTGTAATTATTGGAACTGTGTATATAATAGGATTTAATGCCGAGTTGATTGGAATAACCAGTACAGCTGACCAAGAGTAGGCTTCATTACCAAACTTGTAGCCAGAAAGTGATATAAATCCCATAACAGCAATGGGGAACCAACACAAGAAATCTGATATAGCAACAAAAGCTAGATTTTTGGCCAGAGCAAAATCAATATTTCTGGTTTTATTTAGCATAGAACTTTCTGGAAATTTATTTTTCGCAAACCAACCAAACACGGAAATCTGACCCATGAAAATGAAGAGAAATGTTAAAAAGTTGAGTAGAACTAAAACACAAAACGAATATTTCCAGCCCTTGTTTGTTACAATGTTTAATGGTAGAGACAAGCACATACTGTTGGATGAGTAAATATCCCAGTCAAGAGGAAAAGTTGGAATCAAGGCGAGTATAAAGCTAACGGACCAGGTCAATATAAGGGCACATTTTTCACCTTTTTTTGAGAAACCGTGCTCACCAAAAGGATAACGCATAATTAAATATCTATCTATTGTAATCAGACAAATAAAAAACGCTGACGATTCACTTGAAAATAAGGCTAAAAAACCAGCAAACTTGCAAATGTTTCCTGATCTCCACTTCGTATCATTTAAAACATAAAGACTTCTAAAATAACTATCAGCTGCTGCAATAACAAGCAGATAGAGCCCCATAATTAAATCAGACACACCGAGACAAGTCACAAAAAGACCATAAGATTTCTTTAAAGTCCCTTTGTCCCAAACTAATCTATAGACTACGACGAGCAGATTCGATACAAATGCTACAAGCCCAACTAGCCATAAAATTATTCGCTTGTTAGAGTCACCAATAAGATCCTTACATGAAGACAAATGAGGACCTTTGGGTGAAAAACATTTGTGTTGAGGGACTCGTGGGCCTGTTACTTGTGGACAGCAAAACTTATAGTCAGAAACAAGCAAAGACGTTTGTATTGTAAGATTTTCAAAATAGTTTGTCTTAATTTGTTGTAGTGATGTTTCTCTCAAGTCAAGGACTTTTAAATGAAAAGAAGTTTTCAATCCGATTGATTTAAAATTACTTATTTTGGTATAACTAAGATATAGATATTTTAAATAAACTAATTTGTCAAAGGTAGCTGAAGGAATACTATCAACGTTTGTATAAGAAAGGTCAATAGACTCTAAATATATTGGGAAATTTATTTCTGTTTCAATATTGAATTTAGCATTGTGAGAAAGATTTAAATATCTGAGTAGTTTTATAGAATGTATACCATCTAAGTTCTCACTTGCAGACAACCTGTTATAACTAATATCCAAAGTAATCAGTTGAGAAATGTCTAAATCCTGGAAAAAATGATGCACATTTCTTATTCCACATTCTGACGCATGCATTTCTGCGTGATCAAATAATGAAAGAAATGGAATTTCTTCAGGATGTATTTTATAGTTACGTTTATAAACCAAAATATCAATACGTATTTCAAATACCTTGTATTTATATACTGTTTTCTTTTCAATAACTGTTTTTTTGTGCCATTGAATACATTTAAAACCATTTCCACAAGGAAAATCACATATATATGCTTTAGAAAAAGGATTTATAATATATGGGTAATCTTGAATAAAGCAGGTTCGTTTAAATGTTGATTTCAGTCGCACAGAACAGTGAAAATATATACTCAGATCACTTTCAGAAGATTCTAAAGAATAGCATTTAGGATTTTTATTATTTAATTCTTCTCCTAAAAAAATACAATATGATGACGTACATTTGATAAAATTAGCGGGACAAATTGCTTCACTACAGTTTCTTTCTTTTCCAAATGCATGACATTGCTTAGCTACTGATCGTGAAAAATCACAATTCGGTCGGTTTTTATCAGACTCAAATAAAAAATTATAATTTTCCGAAGTTGTCAACTCTTCTTTTTGACTTAAACTCGTCTTACTTAGGTTTTCTTCAACAAAATGTTTACATGGAACTATGTCATCCTTTTTTGAAAAATTATAGTCTTGTAATTGAAAAATACTTTCGTTTAGCATGTTTATATTTGGCTGGACATTTTTGTGTGTATCATTTAATCCACTAACATTTATTTTATTTTCTCCATCAATATATTGTCCACTTATATTTACAATCTGATAGCTGTAATACTCTGTTAGCGACGAATGTTTGTAAATATATTGAACAGGTGCGTTACAAAATGATCTTCTGTAGCTCTCATCTGAATGGCACTTAACAATGTGTTGACATAAAATATCACGATTATCGTCAACAGGGCAGTTTATTGGTAAGTAAGTAGTTTTTCCTATGTGATATAAATTCCCATCGTAGATTTTGCTATCTTGTAGGAAACCATGAAAATAGTTTTTTGGTATTAAAGTGGGTTCCCCAACTGTAACTTTTTTGTAAGGGAGTTCAAATACCAGCGGGTGTCTTTTAATAATGGTATATAACGTTAAATCAAGCTCACATAATTTTAAACTATCTATTTTTTCATCACATGCTACAGACCACAACTGGTGAGTAAATCTTGTCGCTTTTATATCAGACCTACTCCACATGACAGAAATGTCGTCACGTGTTTTTGAGAATGTAGCCTTAAATAACCAAACTGTACACGAATCTTTGTTCGGATTAAGTGTATGAGTATTAGCTCCATTTGCTCTTATGAAATATGGTTTATAATTTTGTTTAATAAAAACAGCTGCCCTTAAGATATGAAGCCTTATAAATTGATTTATTAACATCGATTTCACAAAGTTAAATTCTTCTTTTGAATCTATGTCTATTAGATCAAATACACCTTTACACCCAGACATCGCATCCGACATTGAACGTTTAACAATTGAATTGCCCAAAGAATAACATTTTTTATATTCTCCGTCCGAGCTATCGAATGAAATTTGATCTGAACTACAACCTTCGCATAGAGTCCCTAAATACTTTATTAGAGGAATTTTTAAAATTTTTAGCTGTAAATCATAGATAAAAACAGTTTTTATAATATTATTAAAATTGGTATACATATTTAAAATAATAAAAATTCTCGTTTCATTTTCATAAGTACTTGTTTGCCTCTCCTCCTGTAAAAAATCATCGTCAATTAGTGGGTTCATAAAATTGGCTAGAATCATTACAAATGATAGTTTTTTTGCCTTTCTTCTGCCCTCCTCAAACGACTCTTCGGCTAAAATATCGATATGTCTGCCTGAAATTTCATGGGGGCACTGAAATTTGTTGTCGTAAATTATACTTTTATGGTTATCAGAAAACCTTTCATTAAATGGTTTTACCATTACGCCTTCATGATTCGTGTAAGTTATTAAGGAAATTCTGTTTAAACTATTGGAGGAAAAATATTTGTGCAATGAAGAATATATTTCGTACTGGAAACTAATCTCATCCCGACAGTCAAGAATTATCAAAATGTCATATCTTGCCGTCCAGCAGTCTTGTTGAAGCTGTAGAGGCAATTGGAGACACATTTCTGAAAATATAAAGAGATATAAACATGTTAAATATTAAATTTGTTATTGGATCAAACTATGAATATGACAATTGAATTAGAGGAACAGATAAAATGTGTTTGTTCATTTCCGCTTTCATTTGGTTTTTTCAATGTTGTGATTAGTATATTTTAAATTAAATGTAAAAAAAAATTAAAATGTTAGAGGTGAAAAAATTAGATTGACGAAACTCAATTTTTTTTCAAGCATACTAAATCGATTGCCTCAGGGTAAATACTGCAATTTATTTGTTTATAAAAGAAAATTATTTTAAGTAAAAAAATGTTAACATCATGTCTAAGACACATTTAAGTTTATCAATTTAAAAAAATCGCTATGTCCTTGTTGACAAAATATTTTTTTAAAGCAACTAATTATTTTACACGCACGCACGCAGGCATACAAAACACGTGGTAATTTTTTTAAAACTATTTATTCAATTGAATTAACAATCAGAGCTCAAATCTAGCTTGGGAAAACATGACATCCGCCCTGCATCAAGCCATGGATTTTCTATAATAAAACAAACCCGTAAAAACAAAGTTTTTGACTATAAATCCCTTATATATGAGACATAACTAACAGTATTGATTATTTTCAAACATTTACAGACTGAATCTGTCTTAACACAAGTTTGCTTCATAACCCTAGGGGGGAGGGGTGGGTGGGAGGGGGAGAGGGGAAAAGTCTGGTCACCGATTCGCTTGACCGAGCTCAGAGTGACACGTAAAATGTAAACAAAAGCGCACCGTCGTTTCGTTGGGTCGCCTCAATGCTCAAACTTTCACGTGGCAAAAAAAACAATAACAAATCGTGAATTTAAATTACATACCTCATATAAGGATAAACTAAAAATGCATTAATTTAATTACGGTACGTTAGATCGATCTGATTTTGACACGATGCATGTTAGTACGGGACGGGTCCGTGTGCCAAATTTCAGTCGATCGTATCAGTGGAAGTGTGGCTCATGTGTGACTCTGTCGCCCGCTAGACAGAGACGGCGGTGAAGTTAATATAGGTGATTTAAATAAACAAACCCTAAAACAAAGTTTTTGACTATAAATCCCTGTATATATGAGTCATAACTAACAGTATTGATTATTTTCAAACGCGACAAGCATTTACAGACTGGATCTGTCTAACTCAACTTTACTTCATAACCCTAGGGGGGGAGGGATGGGTGGGAGGGGGAGAGGAGAAAAGTCTGGTCACCGATTCGCTTGACCGAGCTCAGCGTGAAACTTAACATGTAAACAAAAGCACGCCGGTGCTTCGATGGGTCGCCTCAACGCGTCAACTCAAATTTTCACGTGGGAAAAAAACAATAACAAACCGTGAATTTGAATTACATACCTCATATAAGGATAAACTAAAAATGCATTAATTTAATTAAGGTACGTTCGATCGATCTGAAATTGTGATACGATGCATTGTTAGGTCAGACGGGCCCGTGCGCCAAATTTCAGCTCGATCGGATCACGGGAAGTGGATCATTTTTTACTTTTGTTTTTCCGCACATCCGCCCAAGACAGAGATGACGACAGAGACGCCGGTGAAGTTAATATAAGGGATTTAAAAAACAAACCCGTAAAAACAAAGTTTTTGACTATAAATCCCTTATATATGAGACATAACTAAAAGTATTTACAAATATTTACAGACTGAATCTGTCGTAACTCAACTTTGCTTCATAACCCTGGGGTGGGGGGTGGTAGAGGGGGAGAAGTCTGGTCACCGATTCGCTTGACCGAGCTCTACGTGACACGTAAAATGTAAACAAAAGCATGCGGGTACGTCGATGGATCGCCTCAACGCGTCCACTAAAACTTTCACGTGGAAAAAAAACAATAACAAACTGTGAATTTGAATTACATACCTCATATAAGGATAAACTAAAAATGCATTAATTTAATTACGGTACGTTCGATCGATCTGAAATTGTGATACGATGCATTGTTAGGTCAGACGGGCCCGCGCGCCAAATTTCAGCTCGATCGGATCACGGTAAAAGGGTCATTTTTGACTTTTGTTTTTCCGCCCGCCTAAGACAGACAGAGACGGCCGCGAAGTTAATATAAGGGATTTAATAAAACAAACTCGTAAAAACAAAGTTTTTGACTATAAATCCCTTATATATGAGACATAACTAACAGTATTGATTATTTTCAAACATTTACAGACCTAATCTGTCTTAACTCAAGTTTGCTTCATAACCCTAGGGGGGAGGGGTGGGTGGGAGGGGGAGAGGGGAAAAGTCTGGTCACCGATTCGCTTGACCGACCTCAGAGTGACACGTAAAATGTAAACAAAAGCGCACCGTCGCTTCGTTGGGTCGCCTCAATGCGTCAGCTCAAGTTTTCACGTGGCAAAAAAACAATAACAAACCGTGAATTTAAATTACATACCTCATATAAGGATAAACTAAAAATGCATTAATTTAATTACGGTACGTTCGATCGATCTGAAATTTTGATACGATGCATTGTTAGGTTAGACGGGTCCGTGTGCCAAATTTCAGTTCGATCGGATCATGGGAAGTGGGTCATTTTTTACTTCTGTTTTTCCGCCCGCCCAAGACAGAGAGAGACCCCGGTGAAGTTAATATAAGGGATTTAAAAATATCACCGTTTTGAATATTTAATTAAATTTAAGAAAATATTAAGTCATTCGTACCCAAAATCAAAATAAAACTAATTGTATTTGAAGTATTGAAAAAAGCGGGACAAACGGGCGTCCCGCCGGGACAAGCGAGGGTCAGCAAGACATGAGGTCTGAAATCGAGACCGTGCCGCCTAAATCGGGACGTCTGGTCACCTTACACAAGAAGACTTTTCTTCATAGCTCAGGTTTTAAGGCATTAATTTTAAATATCACAGAAAGGATACTTGATAAAGTGAAGTCATGTGGATTAATATTATTGTCACTCGTGACAATATAAATCAAAGTATGGTGGATTTAGGTGTCTTCGTATAGAACGTAGGGAAATCGACATAGTAGTCAAATTTTAAAAAATGCATTTTCTCGAAGGAACCGTTTCAATAATGGGCATATTTTCGAAGCTTACACGTACAAATTACGGTACACATGACGTATTTTAATATATCTAGTGGATAGAAAATAAGGTGGGTTTTTGTTGTTGTTGTTTGTTTGGTTTTTTTTTGGGAGGAGTCAAAGCTTTGTGACGTATTTTTGGAGGGGGGGGTCTAACTTTTTATGACGACGCGGGACGAGGGGGAGGGGGTCAAAAATCGGCCAAAATAGCGTGACGTCATTTATGGACGGCCCCATATGTGTTATTATTACTACTTTGCTCTTTGTTCTTCAATCCTGCAGTATTTTTAGGTTGAGTCCTAAAATAGTTTTATATACTATAAAAAAGCATTATTGTGCATGACATTGTTGAACC
This sequence comes from Ampullaceana balthica, assembly GCA_944989445.1. NCBI lineage: Eukaryota > Metazoa > Mollusca > Gastropoda > Lymnaeidae > Ampullaceana > Ampullaceana balthica. The sequence goes on from CALYLW010000341.1 coordinate 810,159, forward strand.
TCTCGCTAACCACACTGCAGCTTGGATCGATTTCAATCGGCCAATGTTAAAATTGGCTGATCCTGCATTACTTTCCCACATTGAGTAAAAGTTGTGTGTGGTAGATAGAGAACACATAGATGGTTTAAGCACCTTGTACTGACCATCGGCGTTGATGATGATGGACAAGGCGGTCCGCCCCGAAGGGAGGGTGGATTTTCTTGTTTATATTTAGTGGGAGGATTTTCTGCTCAATGCCGATCATTCTTCAATTGAAATTCTTGTAACTGCCTGCTTGTCACTAAAGCTGTATTACGTTTTCTTATGATGGAATGTTACTAGTAAAACGATTTACAAAGAAAAGCCTACTAAAAGAATATGAAATTTAATTGACTATATACTTCCAAATAGTGTGGGTATATTGTTTTTATTTGAACTATGTGCTTTGAAATATTTCTAATATGTGTTGACTTGAACTCTATACTTTAAATAAATATGTGTTGACTTGAACTTTATACTTCAAATATTGAGACTAAAATTGAGAACATTTGAAGTCTATATCTCACACAATTTTACAGTCCGTAATATTTCATAAAATACCTAAGAATATATTTTTAAGAAAGACATAAAGTTATACAGAAATGTCAATTTCAAAATGATAATAGTAATCTTTGTTGATAGGTAAAATTTTAGTTTTTGAAAGTCATATTAATTTTCATTAACGAAGGTAAGTATTTTAAAAAAATACATACATCACAAGACATAGAGCATAAGACACACATCACAAGACACACATCAAAAGACAAGATCACAAGACATACATCAAAAGACATACATCACAAGACATACATCACAAGACATACATCACAAGACATACATCACAAGACATACATCACAAGACATACATCACAAGACTTATATCACAAGACATACATCACAAGACAAAAACCTGGAGACATCAAACAACAAATTTAATGCACTTCATAACTTTATACCCCAGCAGTGTAGCTGCTCCACTAAGTAAAAGCTTGATAAGAAGATGCAGTACCCAAGTCTGGCCATGCTAGGTGTGCTGGTCCTTGTTTTGGTCTCTGGTGAGTAAAACATGTGACTTACAGATGTGACCAATTTTTTAAAGAAAATTTAAAAAAAAACTATATAAACCAAACGTGATCACATCGTGAGATCGGGGGTGATTAAAAACAAGTTAATGATGGTTCGATACAAGCTCAGTCTTCCTATGGTCTACCAAGTTTTTGACTATAAATCCTTTATGTACGCGATGTAACTAAAAGAATGTTCATTATAATACGCAGCGCAAGACCATCCAAAAATACAAAATTGTAGTTGTGTCGTAAAACATGTTTAATATAATGCGCACCGATCAGGTATCTAATATATAAAGCTCATTTGTTTGTATGTTTCACTTTTCGACTTTCTGTTAGACAATCACGGAAAAACCAAATGACGGACGGGGACCAAATTTGGCAGGACGGTTCCTTTTACCCTGAAGGTGGTTTTAAGTTAGTTTTTGTAATTGTCCCTTTTGCCCGAATGCCGTAAATTAAATAATCAGAAAATGCAGAGACAAAGAATAAAAAATTTAACCTCATTTCTGTATTGAACAAATTTACGCGGACGTTCAAATGCCGTTCAAAGCGAGTTACTTTTGGTGACGTTTTTTTTCCCCAATGCCAATACTTTATTTTCAGCCGTGCGCATTTGAAAAAATATTATAATGTCTAATTACGGTGCGCACATTTTCGTGTACGCTTCATAATTTGAGCTGTGTAGTACAAAGAATTGTCATTTTCTTTACTGTTACTTTCTATATATTAGATAGACACGTAAACATATTTAATTACAACTGCCACACGATGCATTAGATTTAATTGTTTACACGTTTAAATTTAATTGCGAATTTGTTTTAATTATTTTCTGTTCCATAACTCGACATTTAATGAAAAACCTATTTATGTAATAATTGTGTCAGTATTTTTTTCAAGGCTTCATTTTTAGCGGTGCACGTTTTAAAATCTTTTATCGCCTGATTGCTGTGCGCACATTTTCGTGTACGCATCTTAAATTTAGCTGTGTCCTATTAATATAACATTTATATTTTGTTTGTCTTTTACATAAGCTGTTGTCTTTTACATAACCTATACACTTATACTATTTAAACTTAGGCTACCGGACTTATTAACATAAGTAGATTAAACTAAATAACGTGATCCTGAAAACGCTTAATTATTTTGTATTGCGAATTGAATATGTTATGTTCATTCCTTTGATGATGGATTAACATAGGCCATTTTTAAAATCGATTATTGTGATGGTTTCACATGCATTTTTAACATAAAATTGATTTGTTTTGTTTGTTTTTTTTAAAATTAGGAATATAGCCTAATTTTTTTTTATATCTTTATTATCTTTATCTCATAGACGCTGTTGCAAATATTGTATTAATTACAATTGCAGTGTCGTAAATATATAAGAGCTTTTTTAGTGACGACAGTGGCAGAGATCTTTTGGAAAAATGTCAACAAAGCAGTGGCCTTTTTTTAATGGATACAAACAAACAAACATAAAAATATCAACTGAGCTTTATATATTACATATGCGTTTAAATTATTTTATTTCAATTATTTTCACGATGCATTGTATTAATATTTTACATGCAATGAATAAAATTGGGATTTTTTAAAATTTAATTCATAACTCGACATTTAATTAAAAACCATAGATGTAGCGAGTTTATTTTATGTTGAAAGTGATGGCCTATGTCAAATAAACGTACACTTTAAAACTGTTTACTTAAGCTTTATATACACTATACATTATAAACTTTCGCTACCGAACGTATTAACAAAAGTTGACTAAATTTAATGAAGTGATCCTGAAAACGCTTAATTAATATGAATTGCGAATTGAATATGTTTTTATGTTCATTCCTTTGTATTCAGAATAGCATAGGCCATTTCTAAAATTGCCTTTTAATCATTTTTAAGATGCAGTATTAACAGACGGTTGAATCTTTTTTTTTAATGTATTTTATTTTTCAAATATAAAATATGGTGTGTGTGTGTGTGCATTGAATATAATTTACAAAATATGATGCCTTATCCGAAATAGGGAACAAAAAAAATAGATTCCTTTTTGAAATTATACACATTGCTTATAAACCGTAAATATAAATCGTAAAATATAGAGACATAAAAAGTGTTAAATATTATTTCCCTGTTTAGACAATTATGAATACGTCAAAATGAAGAGTTATTTTGGTCCAGTACATTTACTTTATAACAAGACTTTATTTTATGCGGCCAGCTTTCTATATGTCTAAATATGGTGTGCACATTTTTTTATATCATTTTAATACGACCGTTTTTTTTTAAAATAGTATTTTAGAAAGTACATTTATAATTTTGTTTATTTGCGCTATGAGTCAATTAGCTTTTGCCTTTTAAAGGGATAGTGCCACATGTTCTTTATCTCATAGACGTGGTTACAAAATATTATATAACTTACAATTGTGATACGATGCAGTTTCGTAATTATATATTAAATTTTTGAGTGACGAGGGTGGTAGAGCTCTTTCGGAAAACATATAAGTTATGTTAATTTTGTACAAGTGGGAATGAAATTGTAAATTTAGTTTTTATGGTCGGCAAGAATCATTATTTAATAAGTCATATCTTTTGAATAGTTAGGTTATGTTAAAAGGCACTGCATTAAGTGAAAACAACTCACGCGGTAAAATGGCATATCTCTGTTTCTCATAAGATTTTAACTAAATAGTATATATATATATATAAATATTTAAATATGTTTGTGTGTGTATGAATGTCCTTTATAGCTGTCTAAACCATTCACCCGATCGTCATGAAACTTTTCAAGACTGTTGAGTATGCTCCCGGGATGGTAACTATCACTTTTTTTCTAAATTGAACACTCATGGGGCGCCGGGGGCCCATATCGTCATGTTTTGCTTATACGAGCTATATAAAATTAGTTTAAGCTTTAGCTACTGTGTAAATTATTGGATCTTAACAAAAATGTGTATATGACAACTTGATAGCCAATATTAAAATACTATAGGGCACTAAACTGCTAATATTCATTCCTTTGGGGCTGGAAGCCCAAAAATTCACATTTTTTAAGCGTTTAAGATTTTATTCACCATTCAGTCATTAACAATCTTGACAAATTATGACACATGTATCAATTATTATACTAATTGAAATGAACAGATGTTTTGAACTTTATATCTTGCCCAGAATGGGTCCCTGGGACCCTTAATGTCGTTTTTATCTTATATGAGCTATATATAAAAAATAGTTTCTACGTTAGCTACTTAGTAAATGAATAGATCTTCACCACACTTTGCACACAAAAACTTGGTAGCCTATATTAAAATTCTATAGACACTGCACTTCTAATGCCAATATCTTCGTGGCCGGGGCCCCAAATATCTTTTTTTCGTATATGTTTAAGATATTTTTCCTATTTACTTTTTAAAGAGCTTGAGAAATATAGCCACAATAAAAATGAACTAAAATGAACAGGTTTTTGAAATTGACCTCTTGCACCGAATGTGCCAGGGCCCCATAATGCTATTTTCCCCCAATTGTAGGTATATAAAAAGTATTTTAAGCGTTAGATATTGAGAAAAAAACTGGATTTTGACAAAACTTAGAATATAAAAACTTAAGTGCCTATATTACTAAAGGGCACTGAACTCTTAATTTCCATTCTTTCGAAAAAGTCTTTTTACTGAACTTTAATCATTGTATTCCCTATTCAATTTTACACGATATTGAGGAATATATATTGAGTACAATAGATAAAAACACCATAAAGGGCCCCAGGGCCCATTCTGGGCAAGATATAAAGTTCAAAGCACCTGTTAATTTCAATTTGTATAATAATTGATACAAGTGTCATTATTTGTCAAGATTGTTAATGACTGAATAGTGAATAAAATCTTAAACGTTTAAGAAATGAGTACAATGGCAATAAAAAAAACTATAATATCACTCATTTTGGGGCCGGGGCCCTTAATATCGTTTCTTCTTTTGTACGCTATTTAATTATTAATTTATTTATCCGTTTGCTATGAATCTTGGATTTTTTTTTCACACTTCCACGACAATGTCTTCAGAATTATTTTAAAACATACCACTCATTGGTTTCTTTAAATTTATTCCTTTTTACTTTGATCGTTGCAACGCACGACGGGTCTACTAGTATGTTATAAAAGTGTTGTCAATAAAATATCTAAAAAATCAATAATTTAATTATGGTACATGCGATTGATCTGAAATTTTGAGACATTGTTATTATTATTGATACGAAACTTTCTTCAAAATTTCAGCTCGCTAGCTTACAAGGAAGTGGGTTAAAAGTGGTCCCAAGTTTTGGCGACAAGCAGGGGCGCAAGCAAGCAGACACCACGAGTTAATATAAAGGATTTATAAACCCACATTTCTTTAGCACTCAATAACACAAATGGGTTTCGTAAAAACAGACTAATAAAAAATTAGGAACTTAAGACGTAACTTTTGACAAGGGAGTGAAGTGTATTTGAAGACGAGCAATTTGGGTTTGAGATTTAAGTGAATTGCTAGTAATTACACTTAAAATTGTGTAAAATGAACGACTCTGCTTTTTATTTAATTTTTATACATTCTATTCTGTGTAGAGTGAATGTTCTGTGACGCATGGAACATAACAGTATCGTGGTGTATTACGGCTTTTCATTATTTTGGTGGTGGCATTTTTTTATTTATTTGAAAGATTTCCATCCAGTTTTTTTTAAATCTATAATTTTAGATAAACATATCAATATACATAAGTCCCGTTGTCTGTATGGTTGTAATGTAATGTAATGCTGTTAGGTGGCGCTGCGATATGGATGTAATGCTGTTAGGTGGCGCTGCGATCGATTTTGTTTTATAGTGCTGCACCAAAAAAATAACACTTTTCGAACGTTCCGCATAAAAATTGTCAATATGATAATAAATGAATCAAATAAAAATAAATAAAATAAATGAAAGTTCTGTATTGCGTTATTTGTTAATCTGATGTGTATTTATTTTGAAAACTTCCCTCATTTTTGACAGGTGATACACTAGTAAACACTATAATAGCCCAAGTCACAGGTTGGAAGGAAGGATCCGTAGCGCTTTGACGTCATTTTTTTTAAAGCTTATATTTAAGTATAAATACAAGGCGCGCATCAGAAGGTGTGCAAAATTCAAAAAATTCTAAAAGATTCTTTAAAAAAATATTTTATGACGTCATAGTTTTAGCTCATATTTTAATTTTGGAAAAAGGAACGTTGTAAAAAGAGGATTTGAGGATTTATAATTATAAAATACTTTGTGTATATTTCAGGGAGTTTAATATTTCGTATTTATCAAACAAGGATAAGTTACTTGGGCTTTTTACCCAAAAAAAAGTGGGCGCCTTAGGCGCCCTAAAACACCTAGTATACATATATTTCAAATGAAATATAAAATCGTGTTATAAATATGCCACTCTAAAAGACAAAATATAGGCCTATTCAGAGGCGTCACTAGGGTTGGTGTCACCCGGGGCGGTAGCTCATGGCGTCACCCCCTCACGACTTAACCAAGGGGTGAGCAAACTACATTTTACATTTTAAACGGCTTTGTAAACATTGTAATTTAAAACCAAATAGACTTTGATTTAACTATGAGTGCTGCCAAAAAATGAACGATTTAGGATGAATGTCGTGTTTTTAATGAAAAATGGACTGCTAAATACTGCTTCACGAGCGTTGGGAGCAAATCAGTCTCGTTTCTTTTCCATGAGTGTGTGAACGTCTTTAAGGGGTACAACGTAAAAAGACACTACCAAACAAAACATTGGGATTTAGGGCACAGTTTAACGAACGGAGAGAGAAAAAGGAAATGTCAGGATTTGGTTAATAATTTAAAGAAGCAGCAAACTAATACAAGATGCTGCAACCGAATCCAGTTTGGTATTGTCCCATAAGATCGTAAAAGGGAACCAGCCTTTTTCTGACAGTGAGTTCATCAAGGAATGCTTGTCAGATGCAGCAAGCATTATGTGTCCGAACAGAAAACAAAATTTTACAGCTTTTCTCTATCAAGAAGAATCGTAGTCAGGCGTGTTAAAAAAATAAGTGACTATTTGATGAACCCATTTTGAGAGGCAAGCAAAGACTTTTTGCAGTACTCTCTTGCGATGAACGAAAATACCAATTTACAGGACACAGCATAATTGTTGGTATTTCTAAGGGCAATAAACACTCTTTTCGAGCTTAGCTCAACAAAGAGTTACTTAGTATTTAGTGTTGAGCCATTCAAAGACACAACTACAGGCCAGGATTTATTAAATGCTGTTAAGAACTGTGTTGAAACAACTGGGTTGGTGATGAACAAGATGACAAGTGTTACAACCGATTGAGCACCTGCTTTGACTGGAAAAAACGTAGGTCTGTTGACGTTGATAAAAAATAAAATTAAAGAAGAACATCCTGACCATACACTGTTACCTCTCCACTGTGTCATCCATCAGGAAAGTCTGTGTAAAGCTGTGTTGAATATCAAGCACGTAATTGACTCAGTTTTCAGTTTGATAAACCTCATCAGAGGCACGGCACTGAACCACATGCTATTCAAGGCACTGCTTGAATATTTGAAAACTGAATATTTTCTACCACAGCAGTGTCCGTTGGCTGAGCCTGGGCAAGATATTGAGGCCATTGTGTGATCTCAAGAAGAAGTAGTTATGTTCCTGGAGATAAAGGGTTTTGTTTGTGACTTTTTTTTTACTAACATTGTTAATGAGGAGTGTAAGTCAGGGTACTGTCAATGCGAACCTCCGTAGAACAAGTTTGCCCATCCCTGCCATAGAACTCCTCCGATTCGTCCAGTGCCAAATAACGGGAACATACAGAATTTTACATTTTGCTGTCACACCTTGTGTTGGTATCACCCAGTGCGGTAGCTCAAGGTTTCACCCCCTCACGACTCACCCCATAGACCTTCGAGTCTTCCAGTGCCAAAGAACGGGAAATAAAATTTTAAATTTTGGTTTCAACCTTTGTGATGGTGTTACCTGGTGCGGTCCGCACTCTTTTCATGTTAACTGATATATTTTTTATTAATTAGTTTTCGCGTTTAACTTATTTCATTGTATTTTGTAATTTTTTTTCGAGGTGAAAAAAAATTTGTCGTCTCTTTTTTATTTTTACATAAAATCGTATATAAATTTTATATTTTCGTGTCACCGCAACTGATGGTGTCAACGGGGCAGCCCGCCCTATCCCCCCCCCCAGTAACGCCACTGGGCCTATTGATCCAATACGAGGTGAAGAGTATGTTATGTTCTCATTTATTGTCTTAGTATGCAACTCCAATTTCATATTCTTTCAGTGAGCTACACACGTGCTGTTGGTGAGGGTGAGTTGAGTGACCTTGACCTTGATCATCAACACAGAGTTGTCAGAAGTGCCAACAGGCCAAGTCATGGTGGTGGCAGGTCTGTAATCCATATTTTGGGGGTGGGGGATTATCTGTAATCCATAGTTGGATTGTCTTATCCATACAGATACAGATGCTGTTATTCTGTTGGAGTGGAAGTCTATAGTTGGAGTGGAATGTCTGAAGTCCATAGTTGGAGTGGAATGTCTGAAGTCCATAGTTGGAGTGGAATGTCTGAAGTCCATAGTTGGAGTGGAATGTCTGAAGTCCATAGTTGGAGTAGAATGTCTGAAGTCCATAGTTGGAGTAGAATGTCTGAAGTCCATAATTGGAGTGGAATGTCTGAAGTCCATAGTTGGAGTGGAATGTCTGAAGTCCATAGTTGGAGTAGAATGTCTGAAGTCCATAGTTGTAGAATGTCTGAAGTCCATAGTTGGAGTGGAATGTCTGAAGTCCATAGTTGGAGTAGAATGTCTGAAGTCCATAGTTGGAGTAGAATGTCTGAAGTCCATAGTTGTAGAATGTCTGAAGTCCATAGTTGGAGTGGAATGTCTGAAGTCCATAGTTGGAGTAGAATGTCTGAAGTCCATAGTTGGAGTGGAATGTCTGAAGTCCATAGTTGGAGTGGAATGTCTGAAGTCCATAATTGGAGTAGAATGTCTCAGGTCCATAATTGGAGTAGAATGTCTGAAGTCCATAGTTGGAGTAGAATGTCTGAAGTCCATAGTTGGAGTAGAATGTCTGAAGTCCATAATTGGAGTAGAATGTCTGAAGTCCATAATTGGAGTAGAATGTCTGAAGTCCATAGTTGGAGTAGAATGTCTGAAGTCCATAGTTGGAGTGGAATGTCTGAAGTCCATAGTTGGAGTAGAATGTTTGAAGTCCATAATTGGAGTAGAATGTCTGAAGTCCATAGTTGGAGTGGAATGTCTGAAGTCCATAGTTGGAGTAGAATGTTTGAAGTCCATAGTTGGAGTAGAATGTCTGAAGTCTATAGTTGGAGTGGAATGTCTGAAGTCCATAGTTGGAGTAGAATGTTTGAAGTCCATAGTTGGAGTAGAATGTCTGAAGTCCATAGTTGGAGTAGAATGTCTGAAGTCCATAATTGGAGTAGAATGTCTGAAGTCCATAATTGGAGTAGAATGTCTGAAGTCCATAGTTGGAGTAGAATGTCTGAAGTCCATAATTGGAGTAGAATGTCTGAAGTCCATAGTTGGAGTGGAATGTCTGAAGTCCATAGTTGGAGTAGAATGTTTGAAGTCCATAGTTGGAGTAGAATGTCTGAAGTCTATAGTTGGAGTGGAATGTCTGAAGTCCATAGTTGGAGTAGAATGTTTGAAGTCCATAGTTGGAGTAGAATGTCTGAAGTCCATAGTTGGAGTAGAATGTCTGAAGTCCATAATTGGAGTAGAATGTCTGAAGTCCATAGTTGGAGTAGAATGTCTGAAGTCCATAGTTGGAGTAGAATGTTTGAAGTCCATAGTTGGAGTAGAATGTCTGAAGTCCATAATTGGAGTAGAATGTCTGAAGTCCATAGTTGGAGTAGAATGTCTGAAGTCCATAGTTGGAGTAGAATGTTTGAAGTCCATAGTTGGAGTGGAATGTCTGAAGTCCATAATTGGAGTAGAATGTCTGAAGTCCATAGTTGGAGTAGAATGTCTGAAGTCTATAGTTGGAGTAGAATGTCTGAAGTCCATAGTTGGAGTGGAATGTCTGAAGTCCATAATTGGAGTAGAATGTCTGAAGTCCATAATTGGAGTAGAATGTCTGAAGTCCATAGTTGGAGTAGAATGTTTGAAGTCCATAGTTGGAGTAGAATGTCTGAAGTCCATAGTTGGAGTAGAATGTCTGAAGTCCATAGTTGGAGTAGAATGTCTGAAGTCTATAGTTGGAGTAGAATGTCTGAAGTCCATAGTTGGAGTAGAATGTCTGAACTCCATAGTTGGAGTAGAATGTCTGAAGTCCATAGTTGGAGTAGAATGTCTGAAGTCCATAATTGGAGTAGAATGTCTGAAGTCCATAAGTGGAGTAGAATGTCTGAAGTCCATAGTTGGAGTAGAATGTCTGAAGTCCATAGTTGGAGTAGAATGTCTGAAGTCTATAGTTGGAGTAGAATGTTTGAAGTCCATAGTTGGAGTAGAATGTCTGAAGTCCATAGTTGGAGTAGAATGTCTGAAGTCCATAATTGGAGTAGAATGTTTGAAGTCCATAGTTGGAGTAGAATGTCTGAAGTCTATAGTTGGAGTGGAATGTCTGAAGTCCATAGTTGGAGTAGAATGTTTGAAGTCCATAGTTGGAGTAGAATGTTTGAAGTCCATAGTTGGAGTAGAATGTCTGAAGTCCATAGTTGGAGTAGAATGTTTGAAGTCCATAATTGGAGTAGAATGTCTGAAGTCCATAATTGGAGTAGAATGTTTGAAGTCCATAATTGGAGTAGAATGTCTGAAGTCCATAGTTCGAGTGGAATGTCTGAAGTCCATAGTTGGAGTGGAATGTCTGAAGTCCATAGTTGGAGTAGAATGTTTGAAGTCCATAGTTGGAGTAGAATGTTTGAAGTCCATAGTTGGAGTAGAATGTCTGAAGTCCATAGTTGGAGTAGAATGTTTGAAGTCCATAGTTGGAGTAGAATGTCTGAAGTCCATAGTTGGAGTAGAATGTCTGAAGTCCATAGTTGGAGTAGAATGTTTGAAGTCCATAGTTGGAGTAGAATGTCTGAAGTCCATAGTTGGAGTAGAATGTTTGAAGTCCATAGTTGGAGTAGAATGTCTGAAGTCCATAGTTGGAGTAGAATGTCTGAAGTCCATAGTTGGAGTAGAATGTCTGAAGTCCATAGTTGGAGTAGAATGTCTGAAGTCTATAGTTGGAGTAGAATGTCTGAAGTCCATAGTTGGAGTAGAATGTCTGAAGTCCATAGTTGGAGTAGAATGTCTGAAGTCCATAATTGGAGTAGAATGTCTGAAGTCCATAATTGGAGTAGAATGTCTGAAGTCCATAATTGGAGTAGAATGTCTGAAGTCCATAGTTGGAGTGGAATGTCTGAAGTCCATAATTGGAGTAGAATGTCTGAAGTCCATAGTTGGAGTAGAATGTCTGAAGTCCATAGTTGGAGTAGAATGTCTGAAGTCCATAGTTGGAGTGGAATGTCTGAAGTCCATAATTGGAGTAGAATGTCTGAAGTCCATAGTTGGAGTAGAATGTCTGAAGTCCATAGTTGGAGTAGAATGTCTGAAGTCCATAATTGGAGTAGAATGTCTGAAGTCCATAATTGGAGTAGAATGTCTGAAGTCCATAATTGGAGTGGAATGTCTGAAGTCCATAGTTGGAGTAGAATGTCTGAAGTCCATAGTTGGAGTAGAATGTCTGAAGTCTATAGTTGGAGTAGAATGTTTGAAGTCCATAGTTGGAGTGGAATGTCTGAAGTCCATAATTGGAGTAGAATGTCTGAAGTCCATAATTGGAGTAGAATGTCTGAAGTCCATAGTTGGAATGGAATGCTTTAAGTTCTTGGTTATTGCTCTTTTAACTTTAGTAGATCGGATAAACTCAATTATGGCCATTATATAAAGCCAATTTAAGTGTTACATAACTTTTGTGGGAATTTTAAGCTGTATATATATATATTTATTTCAAATCTGAAATGTGTAGGATCCTACGCAAGCATCGCAAGTGGAAACTGTTAAGCTGCTTTATTTGCTTGGTGTAGGTCGTCCAGCACTCGCTGCCATAAAGGAGGGTGCTGAGCACACTGGTACACAGTGAGCTGCGTATTGTTACACACTCTTTGATTTAGCCTTGCCGTTAACGATGCGGCATTTCAAATTCTGGTTTTTATTTCCTTTTCCTGGGAGAGTGTGCTTGTGGTGTTACTGCCAAGGTAGGTGAAATCCTCCTTAACATCCAAGGTGTTTCCCTCAATGGAGATAGCTGGGAAGCAGTATGTGCCTTGTCTCATAACGTTGGTCTTTTTTAGGCTTATCGTTAGACCGAATTCCTTGCATGCCTCTGAGGCAGCTGTTGGAGACCTATCTCTGTATGTGAGGTTAGAGCTGCGTCATCCGCGTAGAGCAACTCTCTGATTTATACAGTTGCCATTTTGCTCTTCGCACGGATCCGGCTGATATTATATAGGCTTCCATCCGCCCTCGTTTGAATAATCACACCCTCGGAACAGTCCTCGAAAGCATGTCGCAGTAGCACCGAGAAGAATATACCAAAGAGTGTTGATGCCAGTGCAGCCCTGCTTGACTCCGCTACAAACTGGGAAGGGTTCTGAGGTGGCACCATCGAAGAGCACTGTGCTGTACATGTTGGTGTGGAAAGACTCGATGATGATGATGAGAAGCCGCGGCGGACATCCTATTTTTTCCAGTATACGGAACAGACCTTTGCGGCTGACCAGGTCAAATTCCTTTGTTAAGTCTATGAAGGCAATGAAGAGTGATTTCTGTTGCTCCCGACATTTCTCTTGCAGTTGACGGAGTGAGGAAATCATGTCTAGGGTTGACCGGCCAGCCCGAAAACCACATTGCGATGCTGGGTAGACATTTTGTGCTAGAATTTGCAGGCGTGAAAGGACCACTCTGGCAAAAGCGTTTCCCACAATACTCAGTAGGGATACGCCTCGATAGTTGTGGCAATCGCTGCGATCACATTGGTTTTTGTAAGGCGTGACTATTTTGGCGTCACGCATATCCTGTGGGTGTAATAGTCACCATAACTTCACACAAAGATCACCAAGAAAAAAATCTGAAATTATGAAAGGAAAATGACTTAGAACAGAAGCAGCGTTTTCAAAATAACTTCATTATGTAACTATAATATCAACAACAACAAAGTTAAATCGTAATATTATCCAACGGTCAACTTATTTACATGTTGTACAAACTGGGTTAAACCATGTCCCCGATACGTTTATTGGTTGTTCATTTGCCTTAGTTGTTATTAACATCGGTACGGTCGGCCAATCATAGTTTGTGTTTAAGGGATGGTAGTAAATAAAGGGGTGGATGGGTAACTACAACCTCAGTGCGCATGTCTCCACGTTTACTTCGCACTGCTGTTTGTGTCCGTACTCTAACCCCCCTCCCCCCCCCGTTCTTTGCACTATCTATGATGAGCAAAGCTGCGGGGTATGATACGCCGCGGGTCTTCTTGTTTATTTAATTTTACGTGTTTCATTTTATGTGCTTATCCTCAAAAAATATACATATTTTATTGGGTTAGTATTAATGGTTGCAAAAGGGGGATTATAATTATATTTTATGGTCCTTTCTTGATAATTTCTGAGGACCGGCAGCGGATGACGCGTGGACTGGCACCGGTCAGGGGACCGTTACTTTGAAGAGCACTGGTTTAAAATAAAGAAATAAACTTTTTTTCCCATACATATACATTTTTAAATGATACATTTTGATAATTCGATTTACATTATTTGTATCGGTTATTATATAAATTTAGGTGAAGCTGACATATATTACATTGTTTCTCTAATGTCAAAAGATGTGTGAGCATGCATGTGTGCGTGCGTGAGTAGATGTACGTGTGGTGACTTTAAGTTTGTTTAGTTTGGAGAGTTCAAATTAAAATTGTTTAAAACTTTGTAGGATCTTAAAGGTCTTCGTTGTTGTTATCACCGCCAAACTGCAATGAGTTAAATGCCTTTCAGACGTCCAGCCACTAGACGCACCAGGCTATCAACTGAGGAACGCCTGGGAACAGCCAGCAGCAAGTTCGGCCTCAAGTTGTTTGCAGCACTCTACCCCCAGCTGACCTCCAATGTTGTCTTCAGTCCTCACAGTGCGCACACAGCGCTGACCATGGTCATGGCGGGGGCGAGACGGTCCACCGAGAATGAGTTCTTCTCCACTTTGGGTGAGACGCTATACAAATATAATGTTTCAATCATACGTGTATATCTCCCTTAAAAAATACTCGCAACTATCAATACATTCTTTTATCCAATTATTTTTTTTCTATCATTCTGATCTTCTGTGGGAAAGAAGTACCAAATACTATGTTTTACACGAACAAGTGCAAATATTGGAGTAAATAATATTCAGATCCTCTTTGAGGTACAGTTTGTAAATAAAAATGGTAAGTTTTATTAAATAAATTAATGGATGAGTGGATCGTGTTTGTTTATATCGTGTCAGCTATTTGCTAACTCGTGTTTTTTAAAGTCAGGTTTTTTAAAGTCAGGTTTTTAAAGTCAGGTTTTTAAAAGTCAGGTTTTTTAAAGTCAGTTTTTTAAGTCAGGTTTCAGTTAAGTCACGTCGCAGCCATATTTTCTCTAGACCAGGGGTTCCTAATCAGTGGTGCATGCACCCCCAAGGGGCGCCCATATACAACCTTTTTGATAGGTAATCGTTCGCGCATCGTTCTGCGCATGTCGAAAATTGACGGAAAAACTTTTTCGCAAAATGAACGGTTCGCTCTACGTGTTTCTCGGAATTTCGTGTTTTACGTCACAGTTTTCTAAAAATAATTTAATTTTGTCACCAAATACGTCAGATATATATCTTCCGGTGACCCTCTAACTGTTTTGAGCGGATGTAAACGTTGGGATTTTTTTCCTTCACTTTTATTTCTCGGTATGCTGCAAAGGTCTTAAAAACGTTATTTGTAAGCCATCATTCGTCATTGAAACCTAAAATCTTGAGTTGAGCATCCAATTCCGGTCATTAAAAACATCAACTTTGTCAGTTATAAATTTGCCTGTGATTGGTACGACTTTCCGATTGTCATCACCCCCTCAAAACCATTAGTAATGTTTTTTTTTAAAGAGAGAGAGAGAGATGGAACACAAAAGCCTCAGTGCTTCCTCTGTGGAAAAATCATGTGCAATGACAACATGAGGTATGTTAGACTCCGAGAGCACTTGGAGAAAGTCCATACATCCAATTCCAAGGACACAAGGGCAGTGTTGGGGTCTTCAAGCAGAAGAGAGCTCACTTCTTGACCTCAGGTACCTTGCCCAAGCTTGGATTTTCTTTGTCACAGAAACCTGAACTGGAGGCATCGTTCAAGGTTGCATATCTTATTGCAAAGAACAAGAAGCCCCACACCATTGGAGAACTTTGGTGAAGCCTTTTGCTCTGGAGATGGTGGAAATTATGTGTGGTCACCAGCAGAGGAAGCAGGTTGAGAAAGTTCCTTTGTCCAATGACACTATTCATTCCAGGGTTATTGACATGGCTGCAAAAATTCTGGATCAAGTCTTGTGCGAGATGAGAAGCAGTCCTTTTCCATTTAGCAAGCAACTGGATGAATCCACTGATGTAGCACAATGCATTCAGATTATTGTATTTCTGAGATATGTTCTCAATGGATTGCTGAAGGGGGAATTTCTCTTTTGTAAGCCACTCCTAGCTACTACCAAATCTACTGATGTGCTGCAGCTATTCAGGGCATTCTTCACTGAAAACCAGTTTGACTGGACTTCAAGAATTTCTTCAATTTGCACAGGTGGTGCTCCCTCCATGCTCGGTAATAAGTCAGGATTTTCAGCACTGGTAAAGAAAGAAGTTCCAGATATTGTCACTACACACTGTATCCTTCATCGTCAAGCCCTGGCATGTAAAACTCTACCTCCAACCTTGAAGTCAGTTCTTTCTACTGCAGTCCAAGTTGTAAATTTTATCCGCTCATATGCCTTGAACCACTGCCTCTTCAAGTTGTTCTGTCAGGAGGTGGTCTCTGAGCATAAAGTTCTGCTCTACCACACTGAGGTGCGCTGGTTGTCCAGGGGACGGATACTTTCTCGGTTAGTAGAACTGAGAGTGGAGCTTGCCATTTTCTTGTGAGAAAAAGAGTGTGACCTTGCTGACAAGTTTGACTGTCCAAATTTCATTCATTACTTGGCATACCTGGCTGACATCTTCACCATCTTGAATGAGTTGAACACATCTCTCCAAGGACCTGCTGTGACTTTAATGGATGCTACTGAGAGATTGCAAGCCTTCCTTAACAAACTGCCACGACTAGAAAAGTCCAACTTGGCCAAATTTCCACTCTTGGATGAAGTTGTAATATCTGGTGAAGAAGGAAGCACTGAGGGATCACTGCCTGACAACATCAAAGGGGAAATTTCAGAGCACCTTTCAACATTGCAAAATTCCTTTGATGGGTATTTCTGTCAATAAATTGCTAGGAAAGACCTTTGGATTCGCAATCCTTTTATCTGTGACTTGGACAACATTGATGACAGTGACCTTGCTAAAGATGACCTGATCGATTTGAGAACCAGAGAAATACTGAGGAGTGCCTTCAGTTGCACCACCTTGATTGAATTTTGGTGCGCCCAGCTAGATTCCTACCCACAACTAGCCAATAGGGCAGTAATGACTCTCCTTCCATTTGTCACAACCTATCTCTGTGAAGCAGGATTCTCCACACCTTTGACGATTAAAACCAAGGAAAGGAATAAGTTGAATGCAGAGGATGACATGAGAGTTGCTTTGTCCAAAACCGTCCCCAGATTTAAATCACTGATTGATCATAAGAAGCAGCAGATCTCTCACTAAATTCCCTGTTGCCTATGGTCAAAACTGTTGTGTTCCTAAAATAAAGATAGTTTATTATGCATTTTCTTCAAGTTTCACGAGGGGGTGCATGAACTTTTTTGGGCATCTGAAGGGTTGCATGGACCCCAAAAGGTTAGGAGGAACCGCTGCTCTAGACCATTTTACTTATAAATTACTTGTTCTTAATGTAAAAATAAAGGCATGTGCATTCCTTATGTTTCACTGTTTAGTTTGCCTTATATTTCAATATATTCATAATTGCACATGCTTGTCAATGTTATTTTGTCGTCGTATAATATAATATAATCCTTTTATATAATAAAAGGCTAAGTTCTGTCCCGTCATCTATAGCGATTTGTCTCTCAAACACACATGACTCCTACAGCCAATCATATCAAGTTTACGCGGACGTTCAAAACGAGTTATTTTTGGTGCAGTATTTCTTACAAGACTTTATTTTGAGTTATGCGCGTTGCGATTTAAAGTCAAAAGCTCTGTTTTTACAAGTTATTTATTTTAACTATAATGAACTAGACGCCCCGCGGCGTAGCATTCGCCGCCGCAGACTTGCTCATGGAGAGTGCAAAGAAAGTGGAGAAAGAACGGACACAAACTACAGCACGAAGAAATCAAAACAACGCCAGTGAATGTCGGTTGCGACTGCCAACTCATTGTTGGTTTCGAGACATATGCAGGCGAAATTCGATACACCCCTACTTCTATGAAGGCAGCTATAAAACGATAATCGGTTTAAAATCGGCGTTACGTAATCGATAATCAGTTTCCACAACAACAAAAAACAACAACACGCAATTAACAACCATAAATATGACTAACCCTTGCTAGGGTCGGCCAATCACAGTTTATGTTTTAGGGATGGTAGTATTAATATTAAATTGGAGGCGGGTAACAACAACCTCAGTGTGCATATCTTCACGTTTACTCGCAATTTTTTATTTACTTAGTGCTGCTTTTTGTGTCTGTACTCTCACATCCCCCCCCAAATGTTCTTTGCAATGTCTATGATGAGCAAGTCTGCGGCGTATGCTACGCCGCGGGTCTCTCCAGAGTTCCTTCTTTTCATTCACTCACAGTCGTTTGCCCAAACCCACCCCATTTTGACAACTGTGTCTTTCAGGAAGTCTTCACCCGTCACTAAATCATTAGCAGCGTATGCTACGCTGTGGATCAGCTAGTGTTGGCAATAAAGGGGTAAAAGAACGGGCACAAACAGACATTTTTAAAAATAAAAAAAAATAAAAATGTTTTCGCTGGGGCTTGAACCCAGGACCTCCCCGTATGAGGCGGGCGTGATAACCAGTACACTACGAATCTCACATTTCTGTGAAGGAACAATGCAAGTGAACGGCAAGTGAACGTTAGGGTTTTGTTACCACCCACTCCCGCCCCCCCCCCTTCGTTTTTCATCCCATCACGCTTGCCAACAGTGATTAGTTGACCCGAGCGAGGGTCATTCGTCATGCTCGGTTGCACATACTTGCAGCTTGCTTGCCTCGCATGGTCCCATGAAGAGAATTTTATATATAGATAGTATTTTTGACGTGATGCACATGTATGCCGGCTGTTTTTACATCGTTTATTGTTCAAAAATTAAAACATAAGCTAAAACAATGACGGCAATTTAATATTTTTATACAAAATCGATCGCAGTGCCACCTAACAGCACTACATCCATACAGACAACGGGAATAAATATACATAATTAACATAAGTAACTTATCCGTGTTTGATAAATACGAAATATTGAACTTGCTGAAAAGTACACAAAGTATTTCATAATAATTATAAATCCTCAAATCCTATTTTGACATCGTTCCCTTTTCAAAAATTAAAATATAAGCATAAAACAATGACGTCATATAATTTTTTTTATACAAAATCGATCGCAGCGCCACCTAACAGCATTATTCCATACATACATACAGACAACGGGAATTATGGATATTGATATAATATAATATAATATATTATAATATAATCTATATATATATAATTCACCAGAGCAAGATCACGAACGAGTAGTGTGCACAAACGCATGACGAATGATCCTCGCTGGGGTCGACCAATCAAGCGAAGTGGGTTCAAAAGTGGGGGTGGGAATGTCTCGACACCAACAATGCTTCTTGCGTTCACTTGCGTTGTTCCTTCACAGATTATTATGTGGTTCGTCGTAATGGTTATCACGTCTGCCTTACATGCGAAAGGTACTGGGTTCAAGCCTCAGCGGAAACATTTTTTTTTGGTTTAATATTTGTTTTTGCCCGTTCTTTTTCCCCCTTTTTTTTTGTTGCGAAAATGGCTTACCCTCGCTATGGTCAGCCAATCACAGTTTATCGTTGTCAAGCTACTTTTGTTGCAGGGTGAGGGGCAGATAACTAATCGCAATGCGCATGTCTCTAGACCATCAATACGTCATCGATGTCCCAACTCCCCCCCCCCGATGTTTATTCGCATTTTTCTGATTTCTTCGTGCTGTAGTTTGTGTCCGTTCTATCCTCCTTTTCTTTGCACTATCTAAGAGCAAGTCTGCGGCGTATGCTACGCCACGGGTCCCAGGGCCGGCCCTACATTATATGTGGCCCAAGGCAGCAAAAGTTGAGCGGGGCCCTGGGCTATAGGCAGCACATGAGGAGCGAGACCCATGCAATAATTTGTATTTCTACATGTATTAAAATAATGGGACACAAAAAAATAAATTACTAAACTTTTTACTCTATAACATAACAGCGTCGACAAATCAACAATCACAGTTTTATTCATTTATTAATTGAAGATCCTAAAGCTCAAAGATATGTTAATAAACAACATGTTTTGTTTTGGTATGCTTACAGACAGTTTGTATATACATAACTCAACATTATAAACTTTATGCATGTACTAGAATTGGTTTGGTTGTATGATTGTATCTTCTACTTCCACCTTGTTTTTACATGTACTAGAGTTGGTTTGGTTGTAGGATTGCATCTTCTACTTCCACCTTATTTTTACATGTACAAGAGTTGGTTTGGTTGTATGATTGTATCTTCTACTTCCATCTTGTTTTTACAACTTATAAGCAACTCTTTCGAGGTTTGGTGGCTGCAAAATGGGAAAATCTTAATACAAGTTCATCAATGTCAAGGACGTTTTCAACATCATTCTCAATTTACAAAATATCTAATTCACTGAGCCGAGTTTGAATCATTTTTGATCACATATTGTTTTTAAAATTGTTAATGTTGAAAAGCTTCTTTCTCTGGAAGCCTCAATGACAGTAATGGTCAGAGGTATATGTTTGGAAGTGCAATTTTCGTATTAGGGAAGTAACTATTACGCTTCTTTGCTGAAAGAAACAGGATCGTTATAGGTGACTGCAGGAATTATGGCACTCAATGATCGCACTATACAGCAAGCATGAAAACATCAAGATAACTGTTTTTGGCAGGCTTTGAGCCTTTTCTACAGATTCATACTGCAATACAGTACATCATTTTTTGTGTGTAACTGATGAAATTTATAAATAAATCCAAATGAGTTATGATGCCTTCGTAATTGTTCAAAGCGACTGTCCATAGGCGTGAATGCTATATCAACAATTTGATATTAAAAATATGTGAGAAATTTCATGTGTATCTACTACAACTCCTTCATCTTCTTCTTCATATATAAATTGTTTTGTTTTTCTTCTTTTTTGCACTCTAGCTTCTTTGAGAATGAGTACAACTTCAAAGTTCGTCGCAATTTCTTTTGTAATTTTTATTAATTTTTAATGTTGTAAAAATTCCGCAATATCTGTAAGATTTCAAACATTTGCAAGTATGTTACATGCTATCAACTACAGTTGCTAGATTGACAGATATTATTTATATTTTGTAATTGTTTGCTGATTTAATTAAATTGCAATAAAATGTCGTACCAAAAAGCAAATGAAACAATGAAATTGAAGTTCTGAAGTTGTGTGCACAATGACTCTACTTCACTTCGAGCATTTTGGATCACTACTTTGGTCTGCAACTTCGTAAAGTGCATCATAGATCTTGCCAGCTGGATATCGCACTGCCTTTACACATCCCACATGGCTTTTTCATCTTGTTTGAAAAAGTGGTTTCACACAAATTTTTAGAAAATACTTGGAAAGGATAGCCCACTGCTTTGATGAAGCAAAAAATATAACAAATTTTGTTGAATTACACCAAAAAATGTCATGTAGATGTTTATAAATTTACAATTTCTTTAACATAGTAATACTATGTATAGAATCGAGTAAAATTGATGCCACGCATAATGTTATGAAAAAAACGCACTGCACGGCATAACGCTGGTGATTCAATTGAATCAAAAATTATTTTTTTTTATAGTTTTTAGAAATACATGGTTTGCCACTATTTTAAATATATTGACTTTAAACTGCAAAAAAGGACATTTAAGTTTGTTTTTTTTCACTATATTTTATTTATTTATTTTTAAAAAATAATTTCTATTACTTCGAAAATATGGAAATTGTATCCATTATTTTTTTTAAACTCTAAATTAAAGCAAATTAAATAGCATCAACGCATGGAGTCGTATCCCTTGGTACACGTAATATTTTTACTAGTAGCTTAAATGTCTAGATAAATGATGTCTAGAGAACTATGCTACAACGGTCGAAATGGGAAAGTTATCCTTGGGATAATACGTCTATACGCTATAAAACATGCATACAAACATTCATACATCGCACTGTTGTCATAATCTTGACCGCGGATATCAGACACGTCTAAGTCCAATTTTGTCAGTTCCAATAGTAAAACACCAAGCAGGTGTTTCTTTTACTTCTAGAAAACGTAAGAAATGCTCATGATTTTTTTCAGAATATCCACCTCCTGGCTTATATATATAGTGCATTGTCAGTTACATCTGTTCTTGGTGACTTTTGGACCGGTGTGCAATCAAGTATTACTAAAACGTCTTTAGCTGATTTCACTCTTCTTACTATAACTTTCCTTATACCTTAACTCCTTATCAACGAAATGAGCTCATTTTGAAATTGAATTTGCTTTCCCAAGCAGTGATCATGAATTTCATCATTTTGTATTCTTGGTATATGTTCCTGCAAAACCGCCAGCAATCCATCGAGACCCAAGAAGTTTCCATAGTGTGCCCGATGCAGTTTATCGACTGAACTGCGAAAAGCCATATTGTGCTCAGCCAGAAATGCGACAATGGCCATGGGGCGTTTAAATACACTATGCCAACGAGCCTATTCAATTTATTAATTTTTGGCTTTGCTTTTCAATTCTGCATCGTTTTGTGTGTGTACCCTGTTTTCCAGCTCAAACCAATCAAAAGTATATATCATATGTCCCTTTGATTTCTTCTGATCAGACAGTCTCACACTGGCATTTTTCCAGTCAGAAATCCCGTCGAATCCCAGAACAGATAAAGGTTTGCCAAAAAGTTAGCAACAGAAGCAAAACATTTTTTTCTTTGCTGCTCATTATATAAGACATTCGGTTGACAACTTCTCCATTTTCAATAATTCGTTTGCAGTAGGTGGTAGAAAGTAGAAAATTTCCGTCAAATGCTATCTATGGAAAATCATTATCTTCATTTTTTCTAAATGCTTAGTAAAATACTAAGTAATTTTTTTTAAAATTAGGATTAAGGGTTATTATAATATTCTATTAGGCCATTTTTCTAATTATTTTTCCTTAAAAAATAAATATAAAATTTTCTTTATACCATATTTTTTTAAATTAAAAAAACAAATATTATATTAAAGTTAGGGTTGCCAGATGTCTGTCTCAAAAATACTGGACGCTAGTGCCAAAATTTGTTGATGGCACAAAAAGCCTTATTTAAATAAATAAAATGTCCGGTATTGTTTCAAATTTTTCACTGGACAAATAACGATAATACCGGACATTCCGGTACAAAACCGGACATCTGGCAACCCTAAAATTAAAGTACTAAAATTTTTAAAAAGCAGTAATATAATACAATATGTATGGCAACCGTTCGTCCTCATGGGACAATGGCGTGTACTCCTGCTCCTCTGCCCCCCTTGCCCTTTCTCCTGGCACTTCTCTCTTCACTCAAAGCTATGAGGGATGCTTCCGCGACATGAATACCCTCACGCATTTTTGCCCGCCAGGAGGTGCGCTCCACAGCAATGGTCTCCCACGTTTTATAGTCTATCTGTGCCAATGACATGTCTTTCTTGCAGACGTCCTTGAAGCGCAAGCAGGGGCGACCTCTTTTTCTCTTACCGGTTGCCAGCTCACTTTTAAAGCAAGGCTCTAGGAATGCGCTCCGAGCTCATCCTGCGGACATGAGCTAACCACCGCAGGCGCCTCTCACTCAGAATTGAGTGCATACTCAGCATATGGCTTCTGAGTACCTCGACATTGGTGATCTTGTCCTGCCACTTGATGCGTAGAATCCTACGCAAGCATCGTACGTGGAAGCTGTTGAGCTGCTTTATTTGCTTGGCGTAGGTCGTCCAGCACTCACTGCCATAGAGGAGTGTGCTGAGCACGCAGGCCTGGTACACAGTGATTTTCGTCCTATCTGTGAGCTGCGCATTGTTCCACACTCTTTGATTCAGCCTAGTCATTAATGATGCGGCCTTGCCGATTCTGGTTCCTATATTTCCTTATCCATGGAGAGTGTGCTTGTGATGTTACTGCCAAGTTAGGTGAAATCATCGACGACGTTCAAGGTGTTTCCGTCAATATAACACAATATAATATAATATATAATACAAGTTATAATACACATATTGGTAAACAGGAAGTGCAATTCTTTAATTGGATTCATTTAAATAATATTAGACGATGTATTTTGACAGGACTTAGACAATCGGGTCTCAGAAGAAACCAAATTCACCAAGTGTACCAATCATTGCTGAGCTCTCAGGCAACCGCCCCGGATGTCGTCGTCAAGAACGCTAATGGCATATTTCTGAAGCCGCAGGCTAGTCTCAAGCAGCCATTCAGGTATCACTATTTCAGACAACCTTTTCCAGAGAAACTATTTCATAGAAGCATTCATGGATGTTACTGTTTCAAACAACAAATATTGAATCAAACTTTCTTGTATAATTTTTTATGATTTTATGTCAAACGTTCAGGAACATTTTCAGGTTCATTTCTCTCTATTACATTATAATTATAATTTTTTTAAAATAGTTACATTATTTTTTAAAACATTTTTAGGTAAATTCCCAATCTTCAATTTATAATTACATCAACCTGACTTCAGCTAAAACTTTTTTTTAAAACTTGTGAGATCGTTTTTACTGATAACATTAATGACAATTATCATTTCAGACAAGCTCTTACTGACAGGTATCAGGCAAAAGTCGAGAATTTCGACCTTGCCAATCCTTCTGGACCAGAAGCTCCTATTAACGCATGGGTATCAAATGTGACAGCTGGTAAAATCACGGACCTTCTCACTCCTGGTACAATTACCGGGGACACCTTCGCCATAATCATCAACGCTGTCCTGTTCAATGGAACTTGGACAAAAAAGTTTTCCACGGACTTGACAGCATTGAAGCCTTTCAACTCTCTGAGCCAAGGGGAGAAGCAGGTGCAGACCATGACGGAGACAGCATACTACAAGTATGGTTAGATCTATTGGTTTTTTATTGAGTGCATTCAGTGGATTTTTTTTGGAACATATTTGACTTCATATCTTTTTGGCGACCTTATAAACTTTTACTAACTCGAGTCATTCATAAACGATTAATATAAGTAATATGATGCATATTTTATTAATATTTTCTGTTAAATTCCCTCATCTATGAAAAGTTTGTTCCCAAAAAATAAAAATAAAACATTTTTTGTTTATCTCCAGTTATGCGAGTCGAAACAATTTTGAGATTATCGAGTTACCTTTTCGAGGGAATAAATTCTCTATGTTTGTTATTCTGCCCAACGCCAACTCTACTATAGCAGCATTCCAACAGGTAATAGTAGTAGTAGTATTAATAGTAGTAGTAATAGTATTAGTAGTAGTAGTTAGTAGTAGTAGTAGTAGTAGTAGTAGTAGTAGTAGTAGTAGTAGTAGTAGTAGTAGTAGTAGTAGTAGTTAGAGGCGTCACTAGGGTTGGTGTCACCCGGGGCGTAGCTCATGGTGTCACCCCTTCACGACTGAAGGGGCCGTCCATAAATGAGGGTGCCGATTTTTACCCCACCCTCCCCCAGCGTCAAACTTTGTCACAAAAACATAGACCCCCACCCACTCTTTTACGATATGACGTCACAAAGCCTTGACAACCCCCCCCCCTCCAAGCCGTATTTTCTCAATAAAAATAACATGTTGCAAATTATTTTTTGTCATTTAAATATGTATTTAGTGTAAGTCTGCACTCTAATATCTTAACACGCGTGAAGCCATTGAAAACGCAATTTAATATAATGAATGTAAATGGTAAACAATGAAATATTTAAGTTGAACTTTTATTTAAAGTTGTGCGTTTTTGATGTGACGTCACATTTTTTAAACACACCCCTCCCCCTCGTCACAAATCGTCACATTTATATATATATATATAAGATTGGAGCTTTTAATCCAAAGAAAAGAAAAGCCAAATAAGACATAAATAAAAGAAATAAAGGAACTATCAAAAATGTATAAAGCCTGTGAAATTTTTAACTGCCAAAATTTCATAAATTCTTCTGACACAAATGCTAAAGTTCTGAAAAACCAGAGCCTGATGTGGTATCAACTTAATTGATTCTTAAGAATTGACAGCTGCTCCTGTTATAAAAGCAAACCTTACTGTACCCTATCAATTTGAAACATGAGCCAATCGAATTCTCCGAGAGGCACATTGTTTGTTTTTTGTTGTTGTTGTTTGTTTTGTTTTGTTTTTGGGGGGGGGTGTTGGTGTTGTGTTTTTTGTGGGTGGTTTTTCGGGGGGGGGGCGGAAAATTCCTCGCTGTTAATTAGCTTTAAAAATAAATAACGCTATAATAAAGTTTAATGAAATAAAATAAAAGCCAAAACAAATAATTGAACCTTCCAATACAAGAATGAGAGAGAAAATGTTTGAAGGTCAAAGTGTATATGAAACCAAGCTGTGAAGAAAAATGTTGAGAAGAAAATTGTATTCTTCATAACATGAGATTACTGTTCAAATTCGTTTGAGTTTTTGGCAGTTATATCGAATTTAGAAAACTGATATCATTTCCGTACACCAGCTAATATACTGGACTATGAAAATGTATCCTTCAAATTAGAGTATTTAAAATATCTCACATGCCATTGTCAAGCAAGTAATATTTTAACCCCAAGCGTAAAAAAGAAAGAATGAATTCCAGACCAGTTAATTTATTCAAGTTTATTAAGATATTGAGGCTAGAATTTACCCTGCATAAAATAATCCTATATAATAAAAGGCAATGTTCTGTCCGGTCATCTATAGCGATTGTTCCCTCAAACACATATGACTCCTACAGCCAATCATATTGAACACGTTTACGCGGACGTTCAAAACGAGTTATTTTTGGTGCAGTATTTCTTACAAGACTTTATTTTGAGTTATGTGCGTTGGGATTTATAGTCAAAAACTCTGTTTTTACGAGTTATTTATTTTAACTATAATGAATAGTATTTTTGTAATGCCGGTCAAGACGGCTGTTGGAGGGGAGTTACAACATGCCACCGAACAGTGGCGGAACGTCCTTGGACGGGCTTTGTTTCTCGTATCTAATATTCGAACATTGCTTACACCTGTCTTAAATAATGCAAGGTGTTAAAATAGCGTCTCTAAGATTAAGTTATAAAAAATTAATTACCATCAATAAGGAATACACGAAGAGTATCTAATTTATAGCTATATTGACTATTGAGCCTGGCATGGCTGACAACATTGATTGATACATGAAAGATTGTGCAATGTGGAAAAACATAAAACTTCAATTTTTTTGCGAGAAATGAAGATTTTCTTTTTATTTCCAACATAAAAATGTATTGTGCCCATATTATTACTTTCTACTAAAGACTATATTTACTTCATAGCATTAACATATTTACCGGGGGGGGGGCGAATATGAGTTCTGCCCCGGGCGGCACATACCCACCCCACGCCGCTGACTATGGGTTACATTGTAGGAGTAGTTTACTGCTTTCCCGTCTGCCTATTTGGGAGAACAAGGATTCAGTGCCACTATACTTCATCACCAAAACAACAACAACAAAAGTAGAAATGAGCCCTTGTGATTTGTGTTGCTATTCACAAACATTGAGACGGACATAAATACACTCATGAAATCTAATACTAATCACATTCATCCAAGTCATTAATTGTTTTAAATTTTATTTTTAAATAAAAGTTATAATTTCATTAATTTCTACTTTATCGAAATGTTGCTGTTTCAGATTTTTAATGTTTGTATAATTCATTTATCGTATGTACTTTTTTTAATTTTCGGGGGTCCGAGGGTAAGTTTTGACTATAAAAAAGGGTCCATGTTCAAAAAAGTTTGGGAACCACTGGTATAGAGGTTCACAATATTGTGTTTATTATTCAGTTGTTTATTTCAACGTTTTTATTTTTTTAAATTTAAGTAAACTTATCAGATGTCAAATATTGGGGTGGGGGGGCGGGGACGACAACAACAAGAAATCAATTTATATCAGTTTAAAGTTTAAAATAATCATCACCCGTATAAAAATAAGATAAATGAAGAAGAAAAGGAAATAAAAAAACTAAATGAGAGAAGAAGAAGTCAAGCGTTATTTAATTAAAATCATTTTTTTTTGTTAAATGAAAGTATATTTTTAGTTTTTGCCTTCTGTTGTTTTTTTGTAACTGTTTTTATTTTATTAATACTACTTTATTATTGATTCTTAAGAGACTGACCAGCGCCAGGGGCAACTCCAACCCTGTCCAAGATTTGATCAGTAACCTGGAAAGACGTTACCTGCGACTGTCACTTCCAAAATTTAAGATTGAGAGCGGCGTCATCGACCTGAAGGCGCCCTTGATTAGCTTGGGCCTGAGGAAAGCGTTTACTGGCCAGGTAAGGGGCCGTCGATAAAGTGTTTACTGGCCAGGTAAGGGGCCGTCGATAAAGTGTTTACTGGCCAGGTAAGGGGCCGTCGATAAAGTGTTTACTGGCCAGGTAAGGGGCCGTCGATAAAGTGTTTACTGGCCAGGTAATAGGGGCCGTCGATAAAGTGCGTCACGATATTTTTTAACATTTTAACCCCCCCCCCTCCCCCTGTCACAAAGTATCACAAAAGATATTTGTTGGCATATTCGCAGGATGGATATATTCCAAAATCTTTCGACACATTCCAATAGGTGTATACGTATTCCCATATTTAATAGATGCATGCCAGACATCATGAGAACTGTACACATATTACATGTACATTAACTGGATACACAATTATTCGGGAAGTGATAATAGATTTTGAGAAACGTGTACAGATTCCGAGAATGTATTGTTCATTAATACGCCCTAGAAACGTACATATTCCGAGGATGTATTGTTCATTAATACGTCCTTCCGTCTTTTTCTCACCCGCATCACCCACGGCCAACACACCAACAGGCTGACCTGTCGGGTATAAGTACAGGGCTGACCATCAGTGACGTCAAGCAGAAAGCTGTCATTGATGTTGACGAGAATGGATGTGAAGCCGCAGCCGCAACATCAGTGAAAATTATGTTGACGTTAGTATCGCCTCTCTCGTCTCCCTCTCTCTCTCTCTCTCTCTCCCTCTCTAAAATTCACTGTCTCCTTCAATTTTCTCTCTCTCCCCTCCTCTCACGTTCTATCTCTCCCTCTCTCTCTCTCTCTCTCTCTCTCTCTCTCTCTCTCTCTCTCTCTCTCTCTCTCTCTCTCTCTCTCTCTCTCTCTCTCTCTCTCTGTCTCTGTCTCTCTCTCTCTCTCTCTCTCTGACAAGAAATCTATACCTGCTCATTAAATTTAAAATGAACTACCTAACAAATCGCCTGTTGACTACTATAGACAATGGAGTTTTGGTAAATCATAATTCACTAATTTTTACAAAGCACCAAAGGACGAAATAATTAACAATCCACCAATGGAATAGTCAAATACTAACAACAAACTTCAAACCTGGTACATTATTTCTATATTTGACAAATAAAACATGTATTCCATAGAGAAGGTTTGGCCAAATATTGTATGGAGGAATTATGGAGCTTTTTATTGGTTATAGTTTTCGTTAAGCTTAAGCTATGTATGCAGTCTCCTAATGTTAATTTCAATTTCATTTCTATTCCTCAAAGCTCAATACAATTTAATCCCGATCCACTTGAAGTCAAAGTTGATCGACCCTTTGTCTACATGATTCAAGACACTGTCCACAAGGTCACCCTATTCCTGGGAGCTTACCTTGGCCAAACAGCGCAGTGATCAGAGCTGGCTGAGGCTGGAGTTTAATTACATATTCCAGTAGTGTTTGCCAGTATTTGAGTAGCATCGTCTTAAAATTGGGGGGAAAATGTATATACCACATAACATAGATTTGTATTATTTATCTTTTTATTCGTATATTATGCGTCTAAGATACTTTTAATGTACCAAGTAATCTCTCGACAACATATTAAAAAATATAATATATATATAGGTTTGACTCTGCAATCGTTCGAGGTAGATAGCAATTTATTTTAAAGTTTAGAGTGAAGTATGATAAAATGTAACATAAGACTGTGTTACAAAGCAATGAACATGTCTGCAAGAAACTTACATCAACAAACATTAAGTGAAAAGGAAAAGGAAAGTTTTAATTCTTTTGAAAACCAACTGATGTTTGTGAACTTAACAAAAAGATATTTGTTTCAATGTTTATTTTGAAGTATGGATTTCAAATAAATTTTGACGATACTAAGCTACAAAGTTAGAAAATTAATAATAAAAAAACAACACAATACTTTTAACTTGAACCTGTCTAGTGGTGTTTTGCTTGTTTGTTTTATCATTCAATGATTTCATGCATTGGATACTTTAAAATATAGATATAAAGGTTTTAACCTTGCAAACAATCTCTCAATTTCTCAATGATCTACTTGTCTACAGGATATACATAATTTTATGTAACTGAACTAACTGAAACTCCCGTGTGGCAATTTGAGTTTTTCATCCCATCCATGTTTATGAACAAGAATGTGTGTTAGGTTTGTGAATTTATTTGTGATTAGAAAGAAAATTGTGGAATCAAAATGTTTAGTTACCAAATATCGATTTATTACACACAAGTCAGTCCCAAGAGTTTTTTTTGGGGGGGTTTTCTTTTGCCAATTTCTGTGACTTTTCTTTTCTCTTTGGTGTATCCTTATATATATCCTTCTGTCACACCGGCATAAAAAACATACTCTCCGTTTTGTCATCAATGCCATTCCGGAGACTGCTAAAACATCTTTGCACTCGATGGTAAAGTGATCCTAAAGAGGATCTTAGCCCACTGTTAAATGCCATTTTTGAAAGAGAAGCATTTGCTCACCAAGTATCCCGAGACTGGTTGAGGTTAGGATTGATATAACCCAGTGCCGGTCCACATATAGACTATGTGTTCATGCCCAACTAATTTAACTTTATGGTGTGATTGATCGGGTTATAAGAGCTTGGGTTCAATTTTACGAGAGAAGTAAAATATTAAAGCTAAAGCATCTTCAAAAGATTGAATACACTACAACATAGAATTTGAATAGTCATTCACTTGAGAAAATATAAATTTTGGAAACATACTAAAATCTATAGCGACTGCCAGTATTTTTAAATTAATTTTTAGCACATTTTTTAAACAAAATATTTTTTTATAAATGTGTTATAGATACTACTAAATAATAATACGTATCCAACGCGCATGTGGGTACTCATAGAACCTCATATAAGTGGGGTGATATTGCAATCAGGCTTTGGTAGAAGAAAATGATATACAAAAATGTATACATATGCCTGGCAGGACGCCACAAAACTACGAATGTGTCGGCAAAACGCCTTCATCATCGAACAAACAAACAAAAACTGATAAAATAAAACTTAGCTGTGGTGTTAAGTCGATGAATTCATCAAACAGAAAGAGGACAAAGAGAGTAGTGGAGAGTTTTACTCTGCACACGCACCAACAACCTTAGAGGGAACATTGATCATAACCAGTGTAAAGCCATTGAAAGAGTGGGCGGGGCGAGATTTCAACATGTCAGTGAGAAAAACACTGTCATCCCGTGCCGTGCGAAGGTTCCATATTCTTGAAGAGTTATTTTCTCAAGACTTACTCTGCCGGGTGTTTTATCGCAGGAGAGAAAGCGGTGACAGACAGGTCATTCACCCCCATATAGTCATGTCTATTGAAATACGGGAAGACATGACACTGTTTACCTTGCGTGATCGATTGTATGTGCTCAGTCATACGAGCTGAAAAGCGCATCCCAATCTCACCAATAACCTCTGTACCAAACAGTTCCTCCTCTTTATGGTTGATAGATTCCTCGACATAACTTTTCTTTTTTTTTCTTTGTTTGTTCGCTGAAAAAGGCTTTGTGATGACACGTTCCTTGTTTTGTGGCGTTCTGATAGGTCTACATAATAACATTTTTATCTTAGAACCTCAATCTCATTTAGTGCTTATAATTTTAGTAACGCCAGTTTGATTAATTGAGAAACTATTACCAGAGGCGTCACTTGGGGGGGGGGTGCTGGGGTGCGGACCGCACCGGGTGACATCATCACAAGGGGAGACACAAAAATGTAAAATTCTGTATGTTCCCGTTATTTGGCTCTGGCAGGCTCGGTGGACTCTACGTCTACGGAGTAAGTCGTAAGGGGGTGACACCGTGATTTACATCACTTGGGGACACCAACCCTAATGATGCCCCTGACTATTAACTAAAGTTTTATGTCATTAATTAATAACTTAACCTATATTGAAGTAGAGGCGTCACTAGGAAAATGCGAGGGGTGTGGACCGCACCGGATGAGGGGCCGTCCAAAAATGACGTCATGCGATTTTGGCCGATTTTTACCCCCTCTCCCCTCCCCCTCGTCACACTTCGTCACAAAAACTTAGACCCTCCCCCTCCAATATGACGTCACAAAACTTTGACCAACCCCTCCCATAAAAAGTCATATTTTCTAATTGAAAATTTGCATGTTTCAAATCACTTTTTTGACATTTAAGTATATGTATATACTGTAAGGTTGTACTCTAATATCGTAGCCAATGTTCCCTTTAAGCTGCGTGGCTGCGCGGCCGAGCATATATCTGACCGACGCCACGCAGTAGCTTTGAATTACCTGCAAATTCTGTAAAATATTGCACAAATAATTGATGCTGTGCAACTTTGCACACAAGTTGTTTTTTTTACTTTGCACACGCACCTACGAACCTTAGTTAGAACATTGATCGTAACCCGTGTAAAGCAATTGAAAACGTCATTAAATAAATTACAAGCAATCAAATATTTAAGTAGAACTTTTATATTAAGTTGCGTTTTTTTATGTGACGTCACATTTTTAAACACCCCCCCCTCGTCACACATCGTAATAAATGCGTGCCTCCTCCCCCCCCCCGCTTTTTTAGGCATGTGACGTCATTTATGGACGGCCCCTGTCACAAAAATGTAAAATTCTATATGTTCCCATTATTTGGTACTGGCACACTCGGATAAGGTGTGTGAGGTAAGTTGCGCGGGGGGGGGGCGAGGGGGGGAACACGATGAGCTACCACACTGGGTGACACCAACCTTTTGAAACCATCTCTGGTGATGCCTCTGTCTCTGTATTAAAGTAACTTGGGAAAACAGTCATTCAATTAAGGCACTTTATAATTGCTCCGATTCGTGCCTCCCCTCCCCCAAGGCTTACGTCTTACGTTTTTCACACACGTGGACTTCAGTAATGTTTAAATCAGTAACCCCTTTTAACTGCAGTTTTATAACTTAATATTTAACGCTATATAAAGGAAGATATTGTTATATTTATTAGATTCAGTCGAAGCATTTTTACATGTAATAGGTAAGAAACTGTTATTCTTAATAAAGAAGGCAGCTGGCAGTTTGAAAATGGGTGAATCTTAAATTTGAGGGGGGAAAATATGTTTTCCGTGCCATTAATGAATTTGGAGCCTTAGCTTATTTCTACGAGAATGGAGTCACTTCGGAAGTCAATGCTATTTGTTTCACCTTTACTTTTAATCTAGTACAAGTTGAAAAACACGAATTGTTCCAGCTCTTCACTTAGCAGTAGCATGACACTGAAGCTGGCACTGTTTCTCCCAGGTAGATACGCCTTTTATTGACGATACATAAACAAAAGAAAGTAGTGGCTGTTATTTGTTAACATAGCCATTTCAGAAAATATCTTATATATTCAGACGCTCCTTTTACTTCTAAGCAGAGAAAATTTAAAGAAAATTTGTGCGTCTTAGTCTTACCCTTTTAATTTTAATTTCCAGGTTTCCATTTTTGTTCAACCTAATTGAACTAATTCGGTACTTGTTTTTTTATCCGACCACCAAAAAAATTTCTTAATTATTAATTGTTTTGATATTAACTGTTGACAACCCCGCGATACTTGGGATACTACATCTAGATGGCTATGGCTAGGCTATGACTAATGGTCACTATGACTATACTCATACTATACAGTACTGACTATAGACTATAGACTAAATAGACTATACTATAGTATAGACAGTATAGTCTATCATATAGTCTATAGACACTATAGTATAGTGAAGTGTCTATAGACTATGACTATAGACTTAATAAAATAGTTATGGACATCTCCCACTTGCGTCACTTACGATGATGAGAATTAAATAAATATTAAAATTAATTAAAATCATTAATTTCAATCTAGTTACAATAAATTTTAATGTCATTTATATCTATAATTACATAATATGACGAGGTCGACGAGGAGTCCCGTTATTGCCGTTATGGCCTTTATTTTTATTGGGCTGCTTTAGTGGCTTTACTTTACAGATTTTCATCACTGCTCCATTTGTTGGGTGTTAGCACTGGTATAAGAATCAACGTAGGCTGTGATACAAAAAAAAACTTGGTTTTGTGAGTGTATGCCAAGCCAAATTTTAAAAAAAATTAGTGATATTATATTACAAGTAATAAAATACACAAAGCAGCACTTTATCATTAATTTTCCTACTTTCTTTCATTTATCATTTAATTTAGTTAGTTTTTAGTTTTAATCGGGGTTGTTCTTGTCAAATGTCAATATATTTTATATAGTGAATATATTATATAATAAATCTTGTTACTTATAATTTATTTTATTACTGTATTAGTATTGCTTATAAATAATATTAAAATTTATTTTAACTAGATTAGGCTAATGATTTTAATATTAATTTATTTAATCTTCTTCATCGTAAGTGGTCTTCACCATAGCCATCTAGTTGTAGCCCAAGTATCGCGGGGTTGCAAACAGTTAATACCAAAAAAACTTAAGAAATTTTTTTTGTGGTCGGATAAAAAACAAGTAGCTCTAATTCTAATGTGATCTAACTTAACTAACTAATAGTTGGTAACTATCATTACTATCTAAGACAATGAATGGCGACACTGGCCATGGGATGGTCATGGCTTATGTTTCTGATATGAATGTCTAACTGTCTAGTCCTACAATTGCATTTTTAAAAGAGTTTTAAACGTTGATACAGTATTAAGTATTGGTTTTCCTGGTTTGAGCAGGTAACCCATTTCATGCTCTGATTCCACATACTATTTGAATATGTGTACATGTATATGCAGCGCTTTTTTTTTCTTTTACAAAAATTTTTTTTTAAATTACTGGAACGTAACTTGAAAAAGCAGTGAGCCCAAACATTCCAGGCAGTAAATCCAGTAACAAAAATGGTGCCCGAAGACCCGGAGCACCGTTCTGATGCGTTCCGCCAGAAAAAAGGCACACTGTATATGATATATATATCTATACTAGTGTATTACCCGTCACAAATGACGGAAGTTTTCAAAATGGATATATTTCAGTTTTTGTAATTGTCCCTTTTGCATGAAAGCCGCATAGTAAATAATCAGAAAATGTAGAGACCAAGAGAGAAAAATTAAATCTCACTTCCATATTGAACAATTTTATGCGGACGTTTGAAAAGAGCGTTTTTTCTGTTGTTGTTTGTTGGTTTTTTGGTTTTTTTTTCAAGGCTCTTTGTTTTAGCGGTTTGCTTTCTAAAATCTAGCGTTACGAACGGGCATAGCAGAGTATATATTTTGATTATATATATGAATATATGTGTTAAGAGAAAACCTCCAAGCTTAGGCTTCGCGTTATATAAGTTTGCATGAATAATAATGATATAATCAGGATAATAGTAAATGCAAAGTGAATTACACACAGCATAAGGTGATACTACAGCAAAGAAGTTTGAAGTTCAAAGTATTCACAAATATTCCTGAGGAGTCAGCCGGACGTTAACTTGCGGTATTGAACAGTGCGCACCAATTTTGAGTGCACCAATAATACAGCACAGTGCGTTAAAAATAAATTATGTCCTTTAATGTGATCCACATCAAGCACATCTGTGATTTGAAGCAGTTTAAGCTTCATTGATGATTATGACTTGTCAGTTTATTCGCCCATTTGTCCATACATTATTACCACAACATTACCAAAACATGTAAAAAATAAAATGTAATTTTTACACATGTTTATAACAAAGAACTATTCATTTTGCATGAAACATAGTAAGCAAAGTTTGTCACAGGATAACAGAAAGATTATCAACTGTTAATCATATTTACAATTTAATATAAACTTGTTAGTAATTCACATAAACGTTTTTATTATTGTGAAGTCAGCACCTTTTCAAGATCTATTATGAATTATGACTTGTCAGTTTATGCGCCCATTGCTCCATTACCTTTACATCATCAAAAACATGTAAATAAAAAATTGTAACTATTAACAAATATGAATAACAACAAACTATTTATTTTGCATGAAACCTTTGAAGTAAAGTTAATCACTGGATAAAAGAAAATATTAAGGTATATTCAGGTAATCGTATATAAAATTTAATATACACGTTTTAGGAATTCTAATAAACGTTTTCATTATTGTCAAGTCAGCACCCCTTCCAGTTCTATATTAAAAGCAAAGATTTTTTATTCCAAATTAGTCTAAGACGCATAATAAAAAAACCCGTAAAATACCAAATTTTTTACTAAATCCTTTATGTACGAGACGTAACTAAAAGAATGTTCATTATAATACGCAGCGCAAGACCATCCAAAAAATACAAAATTGTAGTTGTGTCGTAAAACAGGTTTAATATAATGCGCACCGATCAGGAATATGTTTATAAAAAGTGTTGTCAATAAAATACGCACCTTATTGCGCGACAGAAAGGTTGTTCAATATAATACGCACCGTGACGCTCTATCTCAAAAAATAACATGATACATAGGAATAAATAAAATGATCTTAAAAAATCAATAATTTAATTACGGTACATGCGATTGATCTCAAATTTTGATACATTGTTTTTATTATCGGTACGAAACTGCCTGCAAAATTTCATCTCGCTAGCTTACGAGGAAGTGGGTTAAAAATTGATCCAAAGTTTTGGCGACAAGCAAGCAATCAAGGGTTCAAACAAACAACCAGACACCACGAGTTAATATAAAGGATTTTAAAATATTACATGTAGTAAATAACAATAAAAAAAACTATTGTGGGGAGGAGTCCGATTTTTTAATATGTTATTTTTTAAACATACAAATATGCAATCTCAAAGTGTATAAAAGAAAAACAAACGCTAAACTGAAGCTTAAGTTGGCAAATTTCATTTGCAGTAATAAATAATGGCTTTGTAGTTCAAAACGCATCGAAACTTGACAAACAAACGACAACCAATTGTAAATTTCATAAACCGAAAAATGAATGTTATATATTAGGGGTCTACCGATATCTGAATATCGGCAATATCGGTATTGGTAGCATGTAAAGGTCCCGATATTGACGTCACCCATATTTAATGATAGTGACATTTAGACCAAAAAGAAAAAACAGAAAAAAAAACTATCATTTAGATTTACAATTTACAATATCTCGACAAATTAATATATCGACCCCGATACCGGTATTGAAATAGCCAAAAGAGTCCTAGTATTAATATTTACTGCCACGATACAGTGTGCTATGATAATGTTTAGGTATCGAACGATTTTTGTATACTCTGAAATACTGTGTAAATAGTGCCGATGCCAAGTATACCGTAATTGCTTTAATAAATGGATAACTTGTAAATGCTCTAATAGCAAAGATGCACGCAGAATCGCAGATGTCTAAAACATTTCGTTTCGTATGGAATAACAAAATGTACAGTGTGCAGACTTGTTGTCATTGGCAACCATTCATCCTTCAACCTCATTTTGACTATATTATTATTACTTTGTTCTCATTCTTTCATTCAGAAAAAGTGGCCGTGAGGAAAAGCTATTAAACTATTGGTTAGGATTAATAATTATGTGTCAAAGTTGAAGTGTAAAAAGGGTCCCTAATTTTGCTTGTACATTTTTTAATAAAGAACGGTTTGTTTTGTCATGAGTCCTATCTAGGTCATGATCTGGAACTTGTAAACAAAGAAACTTCTTTTCCACAACAAACAAAAAAATTCGGTAAAATCGGCTAAAACTGCATATGGGTAGACCCCTAAATTATTAAATATAGATAATTACGAGTGATAAATTTAAGAAGGACGTCATCAAATATGACCGCAGTTTTTTTTGTCCTAATAAATACTTATATTGGCGCTCATATCGGTAATATCGGGAAAAATGCATATAGGTAGACCCTAATATAAAATATGAATAATTAGGAGTGATAAATTTAAGAATGCCGTCATCAAATAAGACAGCTCGTTTTTGTCATTACAAATACTCATATGGGAAAAAAATATCAGTAATATCTGCAAAATTGCATATTGGTAGTCCCCTAATATAAAAGATAAATAATTACGAGTGATAAATTTCAGAATGACGTCATCAAATATGACCGCTGGTTTTTGTCCTTACAAATACTCATATCGGTAATATCGGCAAAAATGCATATCGGTAGACCCCTAATATAAAATATAAACAATTACGGTTGATAAATTTAAGAATGACGTCATCAAACAAGACAGCTGGTTTTTGTCCTTACAAATACTCATATCTTCACTCATATGGGGAAAAAAATATCAGTGTAATCGGCAAAAATGCTTATTGGTAGTCCCCTAACATAAAAGATAAATAAATAAGAGTGATAAATTTAAGAATGACGTCATCAAATATGACCGCTGGTTTTTATCCTAACAAATACTCATATGGGCAAAAAAAATATCGGTAATATCGGTATCAGCAATATCGACAAAAATGCATATCGGTAGACCCCTATTATATATTAATATAGAATATCAAATTTATAATTACGTACGTAATATTGACATGGACACATACACATAAAACGGACATTTAATACAAAAAAAATATAATAATATTAATCACATCAAATAAAACATGGCTCTTTTTACTTCGTTCCCTTCACACATTAATAAAAGCTCAAATAATGACGTCACGTCACAATATTTTATGGCGAGAAACACATTTTGTTAATCTCGAAAGCAACATTTTTACTTCTATATATTTTTTTTTAATCGGGAGTTACCTCGCATAGCGTCACGGACAGACATGACAGATGTGACAGAGATTGCAAAATCTTCTATATATATAATTCTCTTCATGGTCAGACTATGCGAGGCAAGAAGCTGCAAGTATGACACAGTATGTGCAACAGAGCATGACGAATGACCCTCGCTCGGGTCAACTAAACACAGTTAACGGTTGACAAGCGAAGGTAGTGGAGGGGTGACCAACAATAGCCCTTGCGATTCACTTGATTTGTTCCTTCACAAAAAACGTGAGATTTGTAGTGTACTGGTTAACACGTCCGCCTCATGCGAGGAAGGTCCTGGGTTCAAGCCCGGCGAATATATTAGGGTTTTATGTCTGTCTGTGCCCGTTCTTTTACCTCTTTATTGCATAGCATACGCCGCAGACTGGCTCATCATAGACAGTGCAAAGAACGGTTGGGGGGGGGGTTTAGAGTACAGACACAAAAAGCAGCACCACGTAAATAAAAAATAGCGAGCAAAGGTGAAGACATGCACAATTAGGTTGTTACCCGCCTCCCATTTAATACTACCATCCCTTAAACATAAACTTTGTTTGGCCGATCCTAGCGAGGGTTAGTCATATTTAGGGTTGTTAATTGGGTGTTTTTTGTGTGTTTTTTTTTGGGAAAACCGATTATCGATTATGTAACTCCGATTTTAAACAGATTATCGTTTTACAGCTGACTTCATAGAAGTTAGGGGTGTACCGAATTTCGCCTGCAAATGTCTCGAAAATAAACAATGAGTTGGCAGTCAAACCGACGTTCACTCGCGTTGTTTTGATTTCTTCGTGCTGTAGTTTGTGTCCGTTCTTTCTCAACTTTCTTTGCACTCTCCATGAGCAAGTCTGCGGCTTATGCTACGCTGTGGGGCGTCTAGTTATGTATATTGATATACATATTGTATATGTGTTTGTTCTTGCAAATATTTGTATTTTTCATTTTACTGCATATGGACCTATGAAAAGCATATAAATAAATTAATCCAAACAATTAGCGGCAATATTTTTTTATATAGGAAATTTTTAACAAATGCACTTTCAACGCATCCATGATCATGTCATGTCCATAGTTCATACTGCCATGCCATAGTCATTTTTATTTTTAAGATCAACATTGCGGCCTGTGGTTGTGGACACTGCCTGGACAACTGAATCTTATACTTATCAATTTATAAAATTTCAATAATGGTCAACAGCTATTAGTACATGGATTAGGTAATTTGATACTTGTTCATGCATCGTTCTACGCATGTTGAAAATTAAGGCAAAAAAAATGTTATGGCAATATTATACTCTTATAAACACATGTCTCCGAACAATTCTCCGAATCCCCTGCCCCTGGCCCAATGTCATCAGCAACGAAGACCTCTGGCAACGCAGACAACAAGAGCCAGTGGATGAGCTAATACGCCAGCGCAGATGGAGATGGATTGGCCACACTCTCAGAAAACCTACATCCAGCATTGTGAGACAAGCCCTCACATGGAACCCCCAAGGAAAGAGAAAAAGAGGTCGTCCCAAAATGACCTGGAGAAGGGAACTGGAGGCAGACACCAAAATGAGCGGGCACAGCTGGGGGCAGATAGAAAGATTGGCGCATGACCGGGATGCCTGGAGAACCTTTGTTCGTGGCCTATGCCCCAGATGGGACGAAGGGCGATGATGATGAATATTATACTCTGCTCATGCGATTGTACTGTTTTTCTCTGCATTTTACGTCACTTTTTCGTTTAAAAGCATACTTCGTCATCAGTAACGTGTACTGCTTATTTTCCTTAACAAATCAATACCATAGTTACTGCAATTTTGAAATTCAGACCAGCGATGTATTAATTTTAGCAAGCGGTTTGTAATAAAACAAATAGAAAAAGTTAATGTTAGGGACTGTAATCTAGTGCTTTGACCTGAGAATACTACATTCATTCATGAACCCAAATAACTTTATTTTGTTGAAGTTGGTCTGGGCCCCCAAAAGTGATTTGAATCCCCGAGTCAGGACTCAAAAATAGAAATAGCTTAGTGTCACCCGGGGTTAACCGACAAAACAGCCCCGGTCAAAACGGCCCCAGGCAAATTGCTTACATTTTTTTTGACCGGGGCCGTTTTGACAGGTCACCGTCACCCGGGTCATCCCCCCTCAAAATAAAAGACAGGGTAATCGGAAATGAATTTACTTTTCATTGTCAATCAAAATATGCAATGATACATAAATGTAATTAAATATCACAACTTCAAGATTTACTAAAAGTTATTACAAGCAATGAGTTATAATAATAATACATTGAATAATAACACAAAAATAAATATAATGCAGACTTCATTATTAATTTTGGCTACCATTACAGAATTACTTGACACTTAACGGCACCAT
Source organism: Ampullaceana balthica (assembly GCA_944989445.1). Taxonomy (NCBI): domain Eukaryota; kingdom Metazoa; phylum Mollusca; class Gastropoda; family Lymnaeidae; genus Ampullaceana; species Ampullaceana balthica. The sequence continues at coordinate 851,166 of CALYLW010000341.1, forward strand.
ACAAGTACTTTAAATTTACTGATAAATTATAAATCAATATTATTGACAATAATTTGTTTAAATTATATTAAATAAATTATATTCAATTTATTATTAACTGATACTAATCTGATTATTTTGAGATGTTATTATAAATAATATAATATTAATACTAAAATTTATAGTGAATCGTATAAATAAAAAATAGGATTAAAATAATAAATAGGCTATACTAATACGAATTACAGACGTTTTGACCCGACAGTTCAACTCTGCCGGTTCGACCACAGACGTTTCGACCCTTTTGTTTCTACATCGTGAAATGGTTTTAGTTATTTTTTGTTTGTTTTGTTTATTTTTCAAATAATTTTTTGGTATATAAACAATGTGGTTTAATATTATTCTCTATTAAAATTTAAAACAGTATGAACTAGTTATTTTAAACTTTTAAATCTTATGCAACACTCAGGCATAGGGATAAAAACACTTTACTTGTTCCACATGCAATAAACACATACCAATCTTCCTTCCCATTTGTCCTTCAGTCGGGCCTGGAATCGGTTGTCTGAAAAAAACCAGGAAAACAACACACTATCAACATTCAAAACGCTGATGAAAATGCACCACAATATATAAACCATGTATAAGTGTTGGATGCAATAATCTTGTGTACAGAAGGGGCATCTGCTATTTATAAGATAAAATATACAAATTATAATTTAGTGACTTTGTTAAGACTTTTTGTAGTCCCATTCAATGTTCCTTAAGCTGCAGATATCTCAAAGACTGTGTAGCAGTTAAGAATTTTTTTTTGTGTGTCCCAGAACCTCGTGGTCATAGGGGGTTCTAATGTTTCCATTAGAACTTTCTCTGGGCTTGGTAGACCTTGGCGGCGCCCATCTCCTCTCCAGGTCAGCGGAGGACTTTTTGGCTATAGTCATTCATCAACATTTTTATTCTGGCTTTAAGGTGGGCTAGATCCCACGCCCTCAGCTTGTGAGGTGAGCGCACTATTGACTTCGATATCCAGCCGCCGCACAGTTTAGAATTACTGTACAGCAAATTTTGATAAGGCTAATATAATAACTGTGTTTGTGGGGAGTAAGATTGTGCACACAAAAATCGATGGTGTGCAACTTAGCACACAAGTTTTTTTTATTTTGCACACAGACCAATGAACCTTGAAGGGAAAATTTGTCCCAACCAATCATTTTATTTTATTTTTTAAATAAGAAGCTTATCCAGTTTCAAAAACAATTGAATTTGATTCTTGTCCATTAGAGTTGTGAATGGTTTTTCTTTGAGATCGGACCCAAAAAAATACATAGAATCCTTGCTTACATTTACTGGTGTTCTTTGTCTTAATGCTGCCTTGACCAAGCTGCAATATTGCTATACTACTCCTGAAATAGCTCTGACAATATTTTTTTCAAATTAAAGACTATTAACCAGAAACATTTTTAAGCTTCTTTAAAACATTAACTTGTTATGGTATCTCACTAAAATCCATGTTACTCTTATTTCAGATATTTGTAGTATCTTGTGATGCACCTATCAAATGGATGCTTTCTACAATAGTTTGATGAAAAAGTTGCTGCCTGATTTTGATGAACGAGGGTAAGAACTGAAAATTCCCTGAGTATTTAATCAAAGTTAATCAGTTACAGACAAAAGTGTATGAATCTAAGATGTATTTTATTTCTAAATTAAGCATAAGGCCCTTTTAATGTGTGCCATCTATTATACAAATTCAATCATTGTCTTTTGCAGTTAATAATAGAAACGACAGAAATGTTATGTGAAATTTCGGCATGAATTATTTATAAATAATTTATGATAATTAATTTTCCCTCCTAACGATAGGGAGAAATGGGAAGGGCTTTGCGCAGAGGCTAGTTATTACCATTTGTGACATTTTCACAGTCGAATCAAAACGAGGTCAGAATGAACATAAAACAAAATTTGAAGCCATGACAACTAGTCCTCTACTGCAGTGCTTCTCAAAGTGGTGGTCCGCGGACCGGTGCCGGTCCGTGGGCCATCCGCTGCCGGTCCGCAGATGTTCTCAAAAAAAGGACAGAAAAAATGTTCAGTGCAGGGAAAATAATGCACCGGTCCCTGGTGCAATGGAAAAATTCCCTGCCGGTCCGCCACACTAAAACGTTTGAGAAGCACTGCTCTACTGTAGCTTTCATTGTGTCTAACCTAATTCTATAGGTATGGCTGCTTCTATTTGTAGCTTTTAAGCCTTATTCATGCTCACCAGATTGTTTCTGTCACATACTATAAAATAGTCCTACCTGACAAGCCAGATTTACTCTACATGTAGATATTTTTATTTAAAGGCATGAGAAGAGCATGAGTTTTCTGTTCATCTCCATAGAGTTCATTATCGCCCGGTTGTGTTGTAATCACTAAAACTAAACATTCAGGACATTTCCTCTTGTTATAATGTGTCCTAGCTAATGTTCCATTTAAGCTGACCGGCGCACACAGCAATTTAGAATTTTTGATAGGGATAATATAATATTTCAGTTTCTGGGCTGTACAATTTTGCACACAAACCAACAAACTTTATTTGGAACAATGGTCCTAGCTATTTATCATAGTCATAGTCCACTTGAAAAAAATTCATGAAAATACAGTATCTTGCAGTTAGCTTAAACTACTATGAATAATCTTCCAATGTGTCTACAATTTATAAAATGAAATGCATATATTGTTCATTGAAAAAATATTAATACCATTTTGATCAATATTCTGAAGTTAACGCCTGACTGATTTATTTGTTGGAGAAAATATAGGAACTCTTTAAGATCTTGTGGTAAAAAGTAATGAAAAAAAATGGGTGCTATTCTAGCACTTTTATTCTCGATGGAGAACAAAATTGTACCATGTTTTTAAAAAAGCATAATTTTTTTAAAGCAGTGATAACAAAAAATATCGTCCAGTGGCAACTGCTGTCAGAGCACCCAGCATGCAGGACTACGTTGAAAAGAGACTGACTGAGGTTCACTATGTGGCTGTGGAGAACAGGTTCTGTGATAAATTTATCGGCATCACCTTGGCTGCACTGTTCCTGGTGCTGATGCCATACTTGCACATCGGTGAGTTGGAAAACAACAGGATTACTTGAAATGAGTGTAATTGAAACTTATGTTGTGCTCATAAAGTTAAATTTAACACCCTTTTTTTTGTTACATGTGTACTGTGTGGACTACACCCCCATCCCCTTTTTGTTACATGTGTCGTGTGGTCTACACCCCCATCCCCTTTTTGTTACATGTGTGTGGACTACACCCCATCCCCTTTTTGTTACATGTGTACTGTGTGGACTACACCCCATCCCCTTTTTGTTACATGTGTACTGTGTGGTCTACACCCCCATCCCCTTTTTGTTACAGTGTACTGTGTGGACTACACCCCCATCCCCTTTTTGTTACATGTGTACTGTGTGGACTACACCCCCATCCCCTTTTTGTTACATGTGTACTGTGTGGACTACACCCCCATCCCCTTTTTGTTACATGTGTACTGTGTGGACTACACCCCCATCCCCTTTTTGTTACATGTGTACTGTGTGGACTACACCCCCATCCCCTTTTTGTTACATGTGTACTGTGTGGCTACCCCCATCCCCTTTTTGTTACATGTGTACTGTGGTCTACACCCCCATCCCCTTTTTGTTACATGTGTACTGTGTGGTCTACACCCCCATCCCCTTTTTGTTACATGTGTACTGTGTGGACTACACCCCATCCCCTTTTTGTTACATGTGTACTGTGTGGTCTACACCCCCATCCCCTTTTTGTTACATGTGTACTGTGTGGACTACACCCCATCCCCTTTTTGTTACATGTGTACTGTGTGGACTACACCCCCATCCCCTTTTTGTTACATGTGTACTGTGTGGTCTACACCCCCATCCCCTTTTTGTTACATGTGTACTGTGTGGACTACACCCATCCCCTTTTTGTTACATGTGTACTGTGTGGACTACACCCATCCCCTTTTTGTTACATGTGTACTGTGTGGACTACACCCCATCCCCTTTTTGTTACATGTGTACTGTGTGGACTACACTCCCATCCCCTTTTTGTTACATGTGTACTGTGTGGACTACACCCCCATCCCCTTTTTGTTACATGTGTACTGTGTGGACTACACCCCCATCCCCTTTTTGTTACATGTGTACTGTGTGGACTACACCCCCATCCCCTTTTTGTTACATGTGTACTGTGTGGACTACACACCCATCCCCTTTTTGTTACATGTGTACTGTGTGGACTACACACCCATCCCCTTTTTGTTACATGTGTACTGTGTGGACTACACACCCATCCCCTTTTTGTTACATGTGTACTGTGTGGACTACACCCCCATCCCCTTTTTGTTACATGTGTACTGTGTGGACTACACCCCCATCCCCTTTTTGTTACATGTGAACTGTGTGGACTACACACCCATCCCCTTTTTGTTACATGTGTACTGTGTGGACTACACACCCATCCCCTTTTTGTTACATGTGTACTGTGTGGACTACACACCCATCCCCTTTTTGTTACATGTGTACTGTGTGGACTACACACCCATCCCCTTTTCATTATTTATGCATGAAACGTTCAAATTAGCCAATAAATGTTGGGCTAGAATAATATTCAACGGAATAAATATTCCTTTCAATAACTGTCTGTCTTTGACCCATTTGAAGCAATAATTAGATCAGAAAATGTAATAGCTTGAAAGGGACAATATAGAGCAATAAAACAAATGTTGGTTAGAGGCCTTTTTCTGCTAATAAAACACAAATAGAGCAGTCAAAAAATCATTTAGACTAAATATCTTCATCAGCAAATTAAAAAAAAACAACAGAATGAAAACAATAATTATGTATTAATATCCATGTGTTAGTTTTTGAACAGAAACATTTTCAAGCCAATTTTGTCAAGGCCTACTGACATCCCTGTATAGTTTAACAGTTGTAGCAACATTATAAGACTGAGAGAGTTATCTAAAACCAAAACGTTTGTGCTACTATGTAGGTCAAAGAACAATTATGTCTCAAGTTAGTAACTATATATCCATGTAATAATGAACTTTATAGATTTCAGTTTTCTGTTGTTAACACAGGTATTTTCTACCTAAAGATCTGGGTTCCAGACAAACCACAGATAGACAAACAAACTTGCACCTGCTCCTGTTTTGATACAGTCTTTAGAGGTGAGACTCCTTGCTGTTGGAAATATTGCGTCTTTTTCGTTGACGAATGTAGCAGTGTGTGAGCCAATTCAAGTTGCAAAACTTTGTATAGATGAATGTGTATCCCAATGATTTCTGTGTAAACTAGGGGTTTGTAAGCTGCACCCCTTAGATTAGATTGCCCATCTATTTTTTTTATTCATGCATCTTGTCTAATTGTACAGCATATAAGTATTGTTCACCTTCATAACTGTTGCCAATGTCAGCTGATCTCAGATTCATTGACATGTCACTGGTGGTTTGAGTAGAATTTTTAAAGCAATGAAAGTTTTTATTTACAAGGTTTTTATCAATTTTACAGGTGGCTATGAAATGCCTGGACCTGTGACCTACAAGCATGTGTATTTTAATGCAACCGCCAACACTTTTAAGATCTGGGTGACCACCATAGTATTTTTCATACTGTTTTACGAGAGTGTCAAGTACCTTGTGGCTGTCTATAGACACTCCAATTTTAGAGCAATCTGGCTTTCTCTGTACCTCATCAACCTTTACCCGCACTACTATTCATGGTGGAGTTTTTTCAGGTAGGTCAACTCTTCCGCCTCTACAACAGTTTCATTTTAGAGAGAGGTAACCCAATCCCTTTAAAATTTACTATTTTTTGTTCAGGTACACCTTAATTTACTATATGTGAGTAATTTATTGTCTCTCTTGAATTTATATCAGTATTTCCCAACTACAGCATTAAAGCAAATAATTTCCCAACTATGAAAGTGTATTTCTGTTTTTGCAACAACACAACTTAGTAACTCAAAATTTTAACCAATTAGTTGTTTTTTTTTAGTCCTAGTTTTCCTCTACATTTTTACAGCTACTACAATGAAGAGTTCTACACCTTTTTCTCCCACCACATGTTTTTCTGTGTGACTGAAATCTTCACCACAGCTATAGTGCTAAATCTGTGCAACAGCAAAAATGAGGTGCGTTTTTTTTAAAATTATGATTTTAAAAAAAAATCAATATACATAATTTGCAATGTATGTCACGTCCTTTATCTTATCTTATCTGTTTACAGACGCTCCTTCTATACAGAAGATTATTGCGTCCTACGCTTATCTATGGTTTGTGTTTAGTCCTGCATTTTTATTAGAGATTTAAATGTTGATAAAGTGTTGGTTTTCCTGGATTCTTCAGGCAACCCATTCCACGCCCGAATTCCGGACGGGAAGAAGGAAAACTTGTATGTGTTTGTTCTTGCATACGGAATAAGAAAGGTGTTTTTATCCTTATGTCTATCTGAGAGTTGTATTAAGTTATCTTTGTGTTGTATTTCTAAATTAGAATTAATTGCTTTATGTATGATTACTACTTTGCTCTTGGTTCTTCTATCCTCTAGTGTTTCAAGGTTTAATGATTTAACTAATGGTGTTATTCTTGTCAGTTTCGAATATTCTCCAGTAATATTCATTCTTTCTGTCCTGTCCTTGACGCTACTTATTTTAGAAAGCAGTGCACCAAATTACTGCAACAAAAAATAACTCTTTTTGAACGTCCGCATAAAATTGTTCAATAGGGAAATAAATTAATAAAATAAAAATAAATAAAACAAATGAAAGTTCTGTATTACATTATTTTTTAATCTGATGTGTATTTATTTTGAAAACTTCTGTCATTTTTGACAGGTGATGCACTATTAATTTGATAATTTGAAATAAATGTTATTTGTATTTATAGTTTTTATCCTGTTTTAAAAATTTAGTTTCTTTGCAAATGTTACCAACCCTTATTAGAAAGTAACTACACAAATTTCCTAAGTATTTGTGGTCTCTGAGTAAATTTAACAATCACATGGTATGAATTAGGAAATTATTCTATTTATGTCAAATGGTGATGACCAATACTTTTTAAAGTAACAATACATTGTGCTACTTACTGCTTATAAATTAAGTGCACATCAACACTGTGTATTTGTAATCATCTATATAGTTGGGGGGTTTTTTAGACTAAAAAAATTCTTATTTATGAAATATTGAATGAACCGTTCACTTAAAAACAATGTTATATTTTATTAATTTTTTTTTAAAGTGTGGTTATTTATTCATTTAGGATTCTAGTCACACAAAAATTAACAGAATTTTAAAGGAATTCAAATTCCAAAAGACATTAAGATTGTACCTTATTACATATCAAAAATTGGAAAGTAAATCTTGATTTCATTCACATTTATAATACAAATTTAAGTAGAGGCTTATAAAATAGGCCTTAATACCGCATCATCATCCAGAATGGCCAATGGTTAATAGTAAGGACAGTTTTTTAAACTTATTTTGTGCAACTAAAGCTATCATCTAACATACTGCCATTAAAAGATATAATGTAACTATTACTCAAATAAGACATGAAACATTTTAGCTCTATGCCTTTCATAATCAAAGAGTTTTATAAAAGTGTTTAAAATTCTGTTTGTTTTGTTGTTAGTTTGGCCTCTTACTGGTTGTTTTGTTGTTAGGTTGGCCTCTTACTGGTTGTTTTGTTGTTAGTTTGGCCTTTTACTGGTTGTTTTGTTGTTAGTTTGGCCTCTTACTGGTTGGTTTGTTGTTAGTTTGGCCTTTTACTGGTTTTTTTGTTGTGTCACTTTTTAAGCTCTCTACAATATGTTAAAGAATGATGTCCATATTCATTGATGACATAAAACAAAAACACTAGTTCCCAAAATAACATTTCTTAATATTGCTTCTGATTTAATACTAAACTTGCATGGTCTACAAGGATAGGTCTTCTGTTTAAATAGCAATTTCATCAATGCTAATCCTGCTCATTCCTTTAGTTGCTGCCAACTGATGTTTTAAATGTTTTTTCTTTTCTAAATCTTCCACCACACAGGATCATAGTCTCACAACAGCCCTTACTTTAACTCTATTTTCCACCACACAGGACCAAAGTCTCACACCAGCCCTTAATTTAACTCTATCTTCCACTACACAGGACTAAAGTGTCACACCAGCCCTTAATTTAACTCTATCTTCCACTACACAGGACCAAAGTCTCACACCAGCCCTTGATTTAACTCTCGTTATTTCTCTCACAGTTGAAAGCCTGGAAGATGATGGTCATTCTGGCCATCAATCTTGTCCACATCATTGTCTCAGGCTCTGACCAGTTCATTGCTCACGTCCTTCAAGGACGGGGGACCAACTTCCAGAACGCTCGTAACATCGGCCTCATGATTCCAGATGTTCTCCACATTATAATACCTTCCGTGGAGTTTTACAGAATAATCAAGAGAAGTGAAAAATCTTTCTCTGACCTGTGCTTCAAGGAGGAAATCATTTTGTTTGTCCTGTTCATAACTGTTGGCACTTTGTTTGGAAGAATCTTGTAGCATTGATGCATTTATTTATGAAATAAGCTTGTATCATTGTTGTTAGGAATAATGTTTGAGCATCTATCATATTAAGGAGAAATTTATGGCAATGCTCTAATTTCTTAATTACTCCCCCCCCCCACCCCCTTTAGAGATTGCTGATAAATATAAGTTTGAAAATATTTAACATTAGTTGCATTTTATAATGTCCTGTTTTTTGTTACTGTATTTGATGTAGCAAAAGTTCACTGCTAAAATATGACCAATCCTTTCCATAAAAAATCATGAAGATGGAAATCATATGAAGGTCATTGTTTTTAACCCAAGTATCCATTAACTTATGCTAATGAACTGGCCACGGGATTATAATTATACTCAAAAAGAGTGGGGGGTGATGGACTAGAGCTCTATTGTTTTGGAAAACTAGTAAAGTGAAGACCTTGAACAGGCCATTAAATTTTTTTTCTTTTTTTAGCAGAAATGAAAAATATTTATATTTGAAATGAACCTTGTTAATACTATGAACTTTGATGTGACATTTACTCCTTTGTAACATAATGATTCTTGTATAAGTGAAATGTATTATATTTACACTTAATGTTAACTAAGTGAATATGATGTACGTAAAAATTATTTGGACTCATGGGGGGAATCATGTTATGTTAGCGTATGTAAACAAATAGTGAATGGACCTCCTAGTGATTTCTATCAATATGTAAAATGGAACCTAATAAATGGAGGTCGTATTCCTTTTTATTAAAAGAAAATTTTGATAATGATTTATTGATGATTCAAGGTTTTATGATCATGTATAGATTCAAATTTTGATGATTTTTCTTATATGTTCATTCAAATTTTTATACCTTGTACAATGGAACAAGTGCGTGAGAAATTCTGTCTGTAAGGAGTCTGAAAGGATAGTTCAATAGACTGAAAGGATAGTTCAATAGACTGAAAGGATAGTTCAATAGACTGAAAGTATAGTTCAATAGACTGAAAGGATAGTTCATTAGTAATTCCGATGTGTGTTTAATTCAAGTAAAATAATGATAGTCAGAAGTCTGTTAGAATGCCTGTAGTTCAACTCCAAGAAAATATGAATAAGATACAGAATAATTTATGACTGATTCAACTAGAAGAATGTATGAATCATTCAACTAGAAGAATGTATGAATCATTCAACTAGAAGAATGTATGAATCATTCAATCAGACGGATGGTGGAATAATTCAATTAGAAGAATTTTTGCATAGTTCAACTAGAAGAATGTTTGCATTTTTCAACCTACAAGAATGTATTTTTATAAAGCACATCTCACATTAAAATCTCAAATTAAAAATTGTTGGCACTAATCACTAAGCTCATTTACATATGTCTTTTTCACTAAATACAATTACAAACATGGCAATAAATTTAGTCCTAAACCATGTCCTTGGTTGTGCCATTAATTAAAACATTCCAAGAAAATATAGTATTGACGTACTTAATATTTCTTATGATTGTATCAAGTCAATGGAAGTATTGAAATAGCATGTTCTAATCTTGTGTCCTTCCATTATCATTGAAATTGAAGGAAATAAAGGTCTGTTACTCTCCTGTTGTGTAAATGGTTTTCTTCAAGTTCTTGTGCAATGCATTAAAATGAAAGGGTCTTTGGTTATTGGGTGAAGGGTATGATGAGGTTAATTGTGGGTGTGTAATGTTTACGTTAAGGGTGTAAGGTTTATTGTGGGTGTGTAATGTTTATTGTGGGTGTGTAATGTTTAGGTGTAAGGTTTATTGTGTGTGTGGGCAATTGTTAGGTTAATTGTGAGCAGAATAATTAATATGGGTGTAATAATTAATTATTGGGTTAAGACATTGGTAAGGTTAATTGTGGGCACCATAAGGTTAATTGTGGGCAAGGTAAGGTTAATTGTTGTAGGCACCATAAGGTTAATTGTGAGCATTGCATTATTATTGTTTAGAGCATGATAAGTTAATAGTGGGCATGATAAGGTTAATTGTCATGGCATTATTATTGTTTAGGGCATGATAAGGTTAATTGTTGTTGCCATGGCATTATTATTGTTTAGTGCATGATAAGGTTATTTGTTGTGGCCATGGCATTATTATTGTTTAGGACATGATAAGGTTAATTGTGGCCATGGCATTATTGTTTAGGGCATGATAAGGTTAATTGTTGTGGCCATGGCATTATTATTGTTTAGGGCATGATAAGGTTAATTGTTGTGGCCATGGCATTATTATTGTTTAGGGCATGATAAGGTTAATTGTTGTGGGCATGGCATTATTATTGTTTAGGGGATGATAAGGTTAATTGTGGGCATGTCATGAAATGCATATGAAAACACTTGTTAATGAGGATGTTTTTCTATATGGGATGACAATTGTTTGCCAGTCCATAGATCCACAATCAACATAGCTGGAGCACCAAACGTCATATGTGATTGTGCTCACAGGTTTGCGCCAGTTGAGTTGTATTGCCTTCAAATATTCCTACATTTCTTAGAAATGAATTATTCTTAGTATTTGACAATTTAATTAATTTGTTTAAATCCCACTTTTCTGCTACATTCGTACATTTTTCATCTACTTTAATTATTCATACCTCATTATACCAAGTGAAGTTTTTTAAATTTTTTATTTGGGATAGCGAAGTCAATAGTGCGCTCGCCTCACAAGCTGAGGGGCGTGGGATCTAGCCCACGTTAAAGCCACAATGTAAAATGTTGATGAATGAGCTATCGCTAAAAAAAAATCCTCCGATGACCTGGAGAGGAGATGGGCGCCGCCAAGGTCTACCAAGCCCCGAGAAAGTTATAATGGAAACATTAGAACCCCTGACGACCACGAGGTTATGGGACAATAAAAATAAAAAAGCAATGTTACTTGGTCCTGGAGATAGCAGATTGAAACATTTCTTCATCAGACAAGTCCTCTGTAACTCATTATTCCAAAGTGCAAGGAAGCAGAGGTTTGATTTTCAAGCTTTCCTTCTATAGAAAAAAGCAAGTCTTTGTGTATGTTAACGTGAACATTCAAACTTCTTTGAAAAAAACGAAAAGCCCTAACCCAATGGTGCTCAAACATTTTAATAAGAGAGCAGGGTCATAATTGTCTTTCTGGAATAAGGATTCATCTCAAAAAGATTAAGGACTATCGAATTTAGAAAGTTTTGTTTTTTTTAAAGGTTAGTTATGCTAGAATGCAATTTTATGGAGGCATGAAGTCGCACAAAATATTTTTGTAGATTTTCGGATTGGGAAGAAGCATGGAGTGCGACACTTCAAGAAGTGTATGTAGCATGGTCCTTGCTATGTTAAAGTGTTAGAGAACACTACCGAGACAATTCTCTGACAACACTACCGAGACAATTCTCTGAGAAGACTAGGGAGAAAATTCTCTGAGAACACTACCGACAATTCTCTGAGAACGCCACCAAGACAATTCTCTGAGAACATCACCGAGACAATTCTCTGAGAACACCAACGAGACTATTCTCTGAGAACACTACCGAGACAATTTTCTGAGAAAACCAGCGAGACGATTCTCTGTGAACACTACCGAGACAACTCTCTGAGAACACCACCGAGACAATTCTCTGAGAACACCACTGAAAAAATTCTCCGAGGACACTACAGAGACAATTCTCTGAGAACACTAGGGAGAAAATTCTCTGACAACACTACCGACAATTCTCTGAGAACGCCACCAAGACAATTCTCTGAGAACACCACCGAGACAATTCTCTGAGAACACCAACGAGACAATTCTCTGAGAACACTACAGAGACAATTTTCTGAGAACACTATGGAGACAATTCTCTGAGAACACTACTTAGAGACTTAGACAATTCTATAAGAACACCACTGAGATAATTATCTGAGAACACTACAGAGATAATTCTCTGAGAACACCACCGAGACAATTCTCTGAGAACACAACCGAGACAATTATCTGAGAACACTACAGAGATAATTCTCTTAGAACACTACCAAAACAATTATCTGAGAAAACCACCAAGACAATTCTCTGAGAACACAACCGAGACAATTCTCTGAGAACACGACAAAGACAATTATTTGAGAACACCACCGAGACAATTCTCTGGCAACTCTACTCAGACAATTATCTGAGAACACTAATGAGACAATTCTCTGAAAAATACTATGGAGACAATTATCTGAGAACACTGCCTAGACAATTCTATAAGAACACTATGTAGATAATTCTCTGAGAACACTACTGAGACAATTCTCTGAAAACACCGCCGAGACAATTCTCTGAGAACCCTGCATTCTGAGAACACTGCTGAGCCAATTCTCTGAGAACTCTGCCGAGACAATTCTCTGAGAACACTATCAAGATAATTCTCTGAGAACACTGCCGAGACAATTCTCTGAGAACACTACTGAAACAATTCTCTGAGAACACTGCCGAGACAATTCTCTGAGTACACTATCAAGACAATTCTCTGAGACAATTCTCTGAGAACACTACTGAGACTATTCTCTGAGAACACTGCCGAGACAATTCTCTGAGAACACTACTAATACAATTCTCTATGAACACTACTGAGACGATTCTCTGAGAACAATGCCGAGACAATTCTCTGAGAACACTACTGAGACAATTCTCTGAGAACACTACAGAGATAATTCTCTTAGAACACTACGAAAACAATTATCTGAGAACACCACCAAGACAATTCTCTGAGAACACAACCGAGACAATTCTCTGAGAACACGACAAAGACAATTATTTGAGAACACCACCGAGACAATTCTCTGGCAACTCTACCGAGACAATTATCTGAGAACACTAATGGGACAATTCTCTGAAGAATACTATGGAGACAATTATCTGAGAACACTGCCTAGACAATTCTATAAGAACACTATGGAGATAATTCTCTGAGAACACTACTGAGACAATTCTCTGAAAACACCGCCGAGACAATTCTCTAAGAACCCTGCATTCTGAGAACACTGCTGAGCCAATTCTCTGAGAACTCTGCCGAGACAATTCTCTGAGAACACTATCAAGATAATTCTCTGAGAACACTGCCGAGACAATTCTCTGAGAACACTACTGAAACAATTCTCTGAGAACACTGCCGAGACAATTCTCTGAGTACACTATCAAGACAATTCTCTGAGACAATTCTCTGAGAACACTACTGAGACTATTCTCTGAGAACACTGCCGAGACAATTCTCTGAGAACACTACTAATACAATTCTCTATGAACACTACTGAGACGATTCTCTGAGAACACTGCCGAGACAATTCTCTGAGAACACTACTGAGACAATTCTTTAAAGACAAGACAACAAAGAATATGCTACCCGTATTACTTGTATATACGGAAGTGTAATTTGAATAAATCCTTTATTTACTAGACATAACTAAACGAATTTTCATTATAATACACAGCGCAAGACCATCCAAAAATACAAAATTGTAGTTATGTCTCGTAAAACGTGTTTAATATAATGCGCACCGATCAGGAATATGTTTATAAAAAGTGATGTTAATAAAATACGCACCTTATTGCGCGACAGAAAGGTTGTTCAATATAATACGCACCGCTACACTCTATCTAAAAAAAAATAACATGATACATCATATATATATATATATCTATCTAATATATCTATACTAATAAAAGGCAAAGCCCTCACTCACTCACTGACTGATTCATCACTAATTCTCCAACTTCCCGTGTAGGTAGAAGCATGAAACTTTGGGAAGTTGTCGAGTAGCCTCTCGCGACGAAAATTGGAGTAAAAGAATTTTAAAAATAACACTCATGGGGGCCGGGGGCCCAAAAACGTTTTTTTTTCCTTATATGGCCTATATAGAATTTGAAAATCACCAATTCTCCCATTTCCCGAGTACGCAGGAGCATGAAACTTTGGGAAGTTGTTGAGTACAATCCCGCGATGGTAACTGGAGAAAAAATATTTAAATTATCACTTCCTGGGGGCCGGGGGCCCAAATTAAGTTTTTTCCTTATATGAGCTCTATAAAAACTAAAAATCACTAATTCTCCTATTTCCCGTGTAGGTAGAAGCATGAAACAATAGGTAGTTGATAAGACCACTTCCGCGATGGTAACAAGCGAAAAAAAATATTTAAAATAACACTTAATGGGGTCCGGGGGCCCAAATGTAGTTTTTTTCTTATATAAAAAACTGACTGATCACTAATTCTCCAAATTCCCGTGTAGGTATTAGCATGAAACTTTGGGAACTTGCTGAGTACACTCTCTCAACGATAATTGGCGAATAAGAATTTTAAAATTCACACTGTTGGGGGCCCGGGGCCCAAAAACGCTTTTTTTTCTTATATGGACTATATACAATATGAAATCACTAATTTTCTCATTTCTCGAGTAGGCAAAAGCACGAAACTTTGGGAAGTTGTTGAGTACAAACCAGCGATAGCAACGGAATTAAATTATCACTTCCTGGGGGCCGGGGGCCCAAATGAAGTTTTTCCTAATATGAGCTATATAAAAACTAAAAATCACAAATTCTCCTATTTCCCGTGTAGGTAGAAGCATGAAACTTGGGGTAGTTGTTAAGTACACTTCCACGAAGGTAACAGGTAAAAACAATATTTAAATTATCACTTAATGGGGGCCGGGGGCCCAAATGTAGTTTCTTCTTATATTAAAACAGACTCATCACTAATTCTCGGATTTACCACGTTGGTAGAAGCATGAAACTTGGGAAATTGTCAAGTAGCCTCTTTGGACGACAAATGGCGAAAAGAATTTTAAAAATTTCACACTTCATGGGGGCCGGGGGCCCAAAAACGTTTTTTTTCCCTTATATGGCCTATATAAAATTTGAAAATCACTAATTCTCCTATTTCCGAGTAGGCAGAAGCATGAAACTTTGGGAAGTTGTTGAGTACACATCCGCGATGGTAACAGGCGAAAAAATATTTAAATTATCACTTCCTGGGGGCCGGGGGCCCAAATGAAGTTTTTTCCTTATATGAGCTATATAAAAACTGAAAATCACTAATTCTCCTATTTCCTATGTATGAAGAAGCATGAAAGTTTGAGTAGTTGTTAAGTAACATTCTGCGATGGTAACAGGTTAAAAAATTATATAAATTATTACTTACTGGGGGTCCGGGGGCCCAAATGTAGTTTTTTTCTTATATAAAAAAGTGACTTATCACTAATTCTCCAACTTCCCGTGTAGGTATTAGCATGAAACTTTGGGAACTTGCTGAGTACACTCTCTCGACGATAATTGGCGAATAAGAATTTTAAAATTCACACTGTTGGGGGCCCGGGGCCCAAAAACGCTTTTTTTCCTTATATGGACTATATAGAATATGAAATCACTAATTTTCTCATTTCTCGAGTAGGCAAAAGCATGAAACTTTGGGAAGTTGTTGAGTAAACACCAGCGATAGCGACGGGAGGAAAAAAAAATTAAATTATCACTTCCTGGGGGCCGGGGGCCCAAATGAAGTTTTTTCCTTATATGAGCTATAAAAAAACTAAAAATCACTAATTCTCCTATTTCCCGTGTAGGTAGAAGCATGAAACTTGGGGTAGTTGTTAAGTACACTTCCACGAAGGTAACAGGTAAAAACAATATTTAAATTATCACTTAATGGGGGCCGGGGGCCCAAATGTAGTTTCTTCTTATATTAAAACAGACTCATCACTAATTCTCGGATTTACCGAGTAGGTAGAAGCATGAAACCTTGGGAAATTGTCAAGTAGCCTCTTTGGACGACAAATGGCGAAAAAGAATTTTAAAAATTCACCTTCATGGGGGCCTGGGGGCCCCAAAATCGTTTTTTTTCCCTTATATGGGCTATATACACATTTGAAAATCACTAATTCTCCTATTTCCCGAGTAGGTAGAAGCATGAAACTTTGGGAAGTTGTTGAGTACACATCCGCGATGGTAACAGGCGAAAAAATATTTAAATTTTCACTTACTGGGGCCCAGGGGCCCAAATGTAGTTTTTTCCTTATATGAGCTATATAAAAACTGAAAATCACTAATTCTCCTATTTCCTGTGTATGAAGAAGCATGAAAGTTTGAGTAGTTGTTAAGTAACATTCTGCGATGGTAACAGGTTTAAAAAATTATATAAATTATCACTTACTGGGGGCCGGGGGCCCAAATGTAGTTTTTTTCTTATATAAAAAACTGACTCATCACTAATTCTCCAATGTCGCGTGTTGGTAGCAGCATGAAACTTTGGAGAGTTGTTAAGTACACTTCCGCAATGGTAACAATCAAAACAATGTAGTTTGTTTCTGATATGAGCTATATAAAACAGACTCATCATTAAATATATACTTTCCCGTGTAGGTAGGAGCATGAAACTTTGGGAAGTTGTTGAGTACCCTCCCGCAATGGTAGCAGAACGAAAAAAAATTAAATTATCAGCTCGATAGGATCGCAGGGAAGTGTGTCATTTTTTACTTTTCGCTTTTGTTTTTCTGCAGGGACTAGGACAGACAAACAGACAAGACGGTGAAGTTAATATATGTATTATATCCATCATGATCCAGATTGAAATCAATTGGTGTTTTGAATTTGTGTTTCGCGGATTCTCAACGTAACTGAAATACTAATTTCCGCAGCGAAGCGGGGGTATTTTGCTAGTCTAATATATAAAGCTCAGTTGTTTGTATGTTTCACTTTTCAACTTTCTGTTAGACAATCACGGAAAAACCAAATGACGGACGGGGACCAAATTTGGCAGGACGGTTCCTTTTACCCTGAAGGTGGTTTTAAGTTAGTTTTTGTAATTGTCCCTTTTGCCCGAATGCCGTAAATTAAATAATCAGAAAATGCAGAGACAAAGAATAAAAAATTTAACCTCATTTCTGTATTGAACAAATTTACGCGGACGTTCAAATGCCGTTCAAAGCGAGTTACTTTTGGTGACGTTTTTTTCCCCAATGCCAATACTTTATTTTCAGCCGTGCGCATTTGAAAAAATATTATAATGTCTAATTACGGTGCGCACATTTTCGTGTACGCTTCATAATTTGAGCTGTGTAGTACAAAGAATTGTCATTTTCTTTACTGTTACTTTCTATATATTAGATAGACACGTAAACATATTTAATTACAACTGCCACACGATGCATTAGATTTAATTGTTTACACGTTTAAATTTAATTGCGAATTTGTTTTTATTATTTTCTGTTCCATAACTCGACATTTAATGAAAAACCTATTTATGTAATAATTGTGTCAGTATTTTTTTCAAGGCTTCATTTTTAGTGGTGCACGTTTTAAAATCTTTTATCGCCTGATTACTGTGCGCACATTTTCGTGTACGCATCTTAAATTTAGCTGTGTCCTATTAATATAACATTTATATTTTGTTTGTCTTTTACATAAGCTGTTGTCTTTTACATAACCTATACACTTATACTATTTAAACTTAGGCTACCGGACTTATTAACATAAGTAGATTAAACTAAATAAAGTGATCCTGAAAACGCTTAATTATTTTGTATTGCGAATTGAATATGTTATGTTCATTCCTTTGATGATGGATTAACATAGGCCATTTTTAAAATCGATTATTGTGATGGTTTCACATGCATTTTTAACATAAAATTGATTTGTTTTGTTTGTTTTTTTAAAATTAGGAATATAGCCTAATTTTTTTAATTTATCTTTATTATCTTTATCTCATAGACGCTGTTGCAAATATTGTATTAATTACAATTGTGTTACATTGCAGTGTCGTAAATATATAAGAGCTTTTTTAGTGACGACAGTGGCAGAGATCTTTTGGAAAAATGTCAACAAAGCAGTGGCCTTTTTTTAATGGATACAAACAAACAAACATAAAAATATCAACTGAGCTTTATATATTACATATGCGTTTAAATTATTTTATTTAAATTATTTTCACGATGCATTGTATTAATATTTTACATGCAATGAATAAAATTGGGATTTTTTAAAAATTTAATTCATAACTCGACATTTAATTAAAAACCATAGATGTAGCGAGTTTATTTTATGTTGAAAGTGATGGCCTATGTCAAATAAACGTACACTTTAAAACTGTTTACTTAAGCTTTATATACACTATACATTATAAACTTTCGCTTCCGAACGTATTAACAAAAGTTGACTAAATTTAATGAAGTGATCCTGAAAACGCTTAATTAATATGAATTGCGAATTGAATATGTTTTTATGTTCATTCCTTTGTATTCAGAATAGCATAGGCCATTTCTAAAATTGCCTTTTAATCATTTTTAAGATGCGCTTATTAACAGACGGTTGAATCTTTTTTTTTAATGTATTTTATTTTTCAGATATAAAATCTGGTGTGTGTGTGTGCATTGAATATAATTTACAAAATATGATGCCTTATCCGAAATAGGGAACAAAAAAAAGATTCCTTTTTGAAATTATACACATTGCTTATAAACCGTAAATATAAATCGTAAAATATAGAGACATAAAAATGTTAAATATTATTTCCCTGTTTAGACGATTATGAATACGTCAAAATGAAGAGTTATTTCGGTCCAGTACATTTGCTTTATAACAAGACTTTATTTTATGCGGCCAGCTTTCTATATGTCTAAATATGGTGTGCACATTTTTTTATATCATTTTAATACGACCGTTTTTAAAAAAAAATAGTATTTTAGAAAGTACATTTATAATTTTGTTTATTTGCGCTATGAGTCAATTAGCTTTTGCCTTTTAAATGGGATAGTGCCACATGTTCTTTATCTCATAGACGTGGTTACAAATATCATATACCTTACAATTGTGATGCGATGCAGTTTCGTAATTATATATTAAATTTTTGAGTGACGAGGGTGGTAGAGCTCTTTCGGAAAACATATAAGTTATGTTAATTTTGTACAAGGGGGAATGAAATTGTAAATTTATTTATTATGGTCGGCAAGAATCATTATTTAATAAGTCATATCTTTTGAATAGTAAGTTTATGTTAAAAGGCACTGCATTAAGCGAAAACAACTCACGCGGTAAAATGGCATATCTCTGTTTCTCATAAGATTTGAACTAAATAGTTGAATCTGAAATTTAACTTGGCAAATAAAAATTTTAATAACCATCACCTAATACTTGGATAAAGGGTCAGCACACTCCCGCTACAAAGTGCGGGTATTTTTCAAGTATATATATATATATATATATATATATAAATATTTAAATATGTTTGTGTGTGTATGAATGTCCTTTATAGCTGTCTAAACCATTCACCAGATCGTCATGAAACTTTTCAAGACTGTTGAATATGCTCCCGGGATGGTAACTATCACTTTTTTCAAAATTCAACACTCATGGGGCGCCGGGGGCCCATATCGTCATGTTTTGCTTATACGAGCTATATAAAAATTAGTTTAAGCTTTAGCTACTGTGTAAATTATTGGATCTTAACCAAAATGTGTATATGACAACTTGATAGCCAATATTAAAATACTATAGGGCACTAAACTGCTAATATTCATTCCTTTGGGGCTGGGGGCCCAAAAATTCACATTTTTTAAGCGTTTAAGATTTTATTCACCATTCAGTCATTAACAATCTTGACAAATTATGACACATGTATCAATTATTATACTAATTGAAATGAACAGATGTTTTGAACTTTATATCTTGCCCAGAATGGGCCCTGGGACCATTAATGTCGTTTTTTATCTTCTTTGAGCTATATAAAAAATAGTTTCTACGTTAGCTACTTAGTAAATGAATAGATCTTCACCAAACTTTAAACACATAAACTTGGTAGCCTATATTAAAATACTATATACACTGCACTTCTAATGCCAATATCTTCGTGGCCGGGGCCCCACATATCTTTTTTCGTATATGTTTAAGATATTTTTCCTATTACTTTTTAAAGAGCTTGAGAAATATAGCCACAATAAAAATGAACTAAAATGAACATGTTTTTGAAATTGACCTCTTGCACCGAATGGGCCAGGGCCCCTTAATGCTATTTTCCACCTATTGTAGGTATATAAAAAGTAGTTTAAGAGTTAGATATTGAGAAAAAAACTGGATTTTGACAAAACTTAGAATATAAAAACTTAAGAGCCTATATTACTATAGGGCACTGAACTCTTAATTTCCATTCCTTCGAAAAAGTCTTTTTACTGAACTTATAAAATTATTATAAAATACTTTATGTACATTTAAGAACGTTTAATATTACGTATTTATCATACAAGGACAAGTTAGTTGGGCTTTTGAAAAAGGTGTGCGCCGTAGGCGTCCTTAAAAAAGGGGGCGCCGCAGCACAAACTAGTAGAAATATATTAAATAATCAAAAAATTCAATAATTTAATTACAGTACATGCGATCGATCTGAAATTTTGATACATCGTTTTTATCATCGGCACTAGTCAGCCTGCAAAATTTCAGCTCGCTAGCTTACGAGGAAGTGGGTTAAAAATCGATCCTAAGTTTTGGCAACAAGCAAGCAAACAATCAACCAAACAAACAGAAACCACGAGTTAATATAAAGGACATAAAGATAGTGTAAAGTGGCATCACCAGGTTTGTGGTGACAGGGAAAACATTGTTAAAATAATTAGAAAGTTCAAGGACATTCAAAAAGTATTCGGTTTTTAGAAGTAAAAGGGAGCGTGTATTATTCCTAGTGGGATTTTAGTCTGGCATCCGCCCGTTACATAGTGGCCATTGCAGGGCGAAATCGTGACTCTTGAAATTTTTCTTCATGTTGATGAGCTAGCAGCTAGCTCGTTTCATTTCCAGAAAAGACCTCTCTCCCCCCATTTGGATGATTAAATATATATATATATATATATATATATATATATATATATATATATATATATAAATGTCATGTGATGATCGTACTCATACGCCAATAGCGTCGCAAGAGTTACGAAAATTTTCTTTGTGTCACTGCGGGTGGAAGTCTATCATCTCTGAGTTTGGAATTCAGAGTTTTACGTCTCTTGGATAAGTTGCTTTCAAATGTGTATATTTATATTATTTTATTTTTTTACTTTTGTTGCGGTGGTGGTGGTGGGGGGGGGTAGTGCAACTTTGCACACGAGCTTTTTTGCTTTGCACACGGACCTCTAACCTTAGAGGGAACGTTGGTCGTGAGTCTAGCAGGTATGTTTGCTTACTTTTCAGCCTCCACTTATGGATGGTATATTTGAATTGAACACATTGTGATGTCATAGATAGGACTGTCATTTACATGCTCAGTATTATATGCGGCTGTGCAAAAATTAAAATATAAATTTGATGAATGTGTTGTGGCGATTGAAGACCATCTTGAAGTTTTTGACACGAGAGACACATTAATTTACATTTGTCAGCTATACTCTAACTTTACGCCGGTCAGCCTCAGAAAGGTTATCTTACTCTTGTGAGACCAAGCTAGAGGCATTAGGCTAAAAATTATTCGATTGGATTTGCTTTTTTTTAATGATTTGTAAAGAATAGCAAATGACAGCTTGACTTATATTATTGATATTGGTGCAAATGTGTTCGAATTTTATTTATTATTGATAGATTTATGTATTTATTTGTTTGTCGGGTTTGTGACAAAAAATAAGGAGTGGGTGAAAATTGACAAAAAAATTTGTCGACATTTATGGATAGCTTTGTATCCTATACTGTTGAATCTTGCGATTAACTATACTTTTCTGACTGATGGCGAAAGTAAGTGTGGTGAGGGGAGAGGTAGAGCTTCAAATGCAGAGATTACTTCTGGAGCATGCACATATAATTTAGATAATTTATATTAGATTGGCGTGCAGTAAAAAATATTGCATGTAGAAAAAAGGCTCTTCCCTCTGTTTTAGAGAATTATTTTTTGTATTTAACATTTGAATATAACAAAAATGTTTTTTATTCGGAATTTAACAAGTGCTCTTATGCCATACCGGTAACGAAAACATAAAAGGAAAATAAATTTGCGAAATAAGGGACATTGAATGAAGTCTATAGTCTATACTATGATAAATTGGCAACCAGAAAAAAGTTAAAACCTGAAAAATAAAAAATATTTGAATAGCCTTGTGCAGGGGCGGATTAAGACTGCACGGGGGCCCTGGCTGCAATTCAAACTGAGACCCGGTCCAGCCAGCGTCGGTTTAAATAAAATTATTTCTGGCAGCTAATATAAGATTTTAACTTTAAGGTGGAGTGTAATAAGACAAAAAATTTAATAGAAGTCATTTTAATTAACATAAAGGTACATGAATAAAAAAATTTCATTAAAATAATTTATATTATTTATTTCAACCTAGAACTTTCGTTTGCGAACTTTTCTCATGGCGAAGTTATCAATCAAGGATTCAAGTCAGTAAAGCTAAGTGAGCTTAAAAGTCCCTTTTCAATGCACATTAGTGAGTGCATACTCAGTCTTTGTTGTCCATGCAACTTCTAAGTTCATTTAAAAAAATTCTTTTCAACTTTGAAAACGATCGCTCTCCGCTGCAGTTTGACGTCATCATTGAGAGATAGATGCGAAGTGTGATCTTTACATTTGAAAAGGAATGTGTTTAATTTTGCTCATTCAAAAAAAAACAGCAACATTTTTAGCTCTTTGCATGTGTTTTGAGTTTCGCATTGTGCTACTTCCTGTTCCTGAGTCTGGTGCTGGACAATAAATTGTTTGAAGAGTTCTGAAAATTTGACGAATTCTGAAGGAAATCAGTATTAAAATCACTTGAATATTTTCCATTAACTTGGCTGCTGCCCGTTGGATGGCGTCATTGCTGAGCTCAGTTTGTAAGAAAGCCCAATGTCTCACGGATGTCTTTATATGCGTCTAACCAATTTTGAAACCAATGGCGGCTGGATAGGGAAGTCCATACTGCGCTCGCCTCACAAGCTGAGGGGCGTGGGATCTAGCCCACGTAAAGGCCACACATTGTTAGAACCCCTTACGACCACGAGTTTATGGGACAAACACACACAAAAATTGGTTTTGTAGGACTGAAGAAAGTTTGTAAATGATTACCAGAAAGATCCCAACCTTGAACTTTTGTCTCGAGGAAAATACTGTTTCGGCTGAAGACCATTCATCAAAGTGACACTGTCTCTCTTATGATCGTATTGAAGATTGTTTTTACTCTTTCTCCACAGACTTGCCCTTTCCATTTTCTTCATAGGAATCAAATTCAAAACGATGTCTTTTAAAAAACTCACGGAGAGTTTTCAACAAATGCATTGCTGAATTCAAAGATATTCCCAGCCCTTGAAGGGATACTTTCGTTTTCTGACATCTTTCTAAAATTGTGTTCCAAATTTCAAGTAAAATAGCAAATTCCCGTTGTTCAAGTTCCTTCCAAAATCATTTTGTTTTAAGACGACTGTCACGCGGATAAGTTTCGTCAGTTGCCAGTTCATTCAGTGCTGCAATATTCTCTTGATATGATTTATTAACAGACATCTCTGTCTCTCTAATCTCTCTCTCTCTTTCTCTATAATATATATCTCTTTCTTTCTAATCTCTCTCTAATCTCTCTCTCACTCTATTCTCTCTCTCTAATCTCTCTCTCTAATCTCTATCTCTCGTATGACCCTCTCTTTCTCTAATCTCTCTATCTCTCTAATCTCTCTATAATCTATCTCTCTAATCACTCTCTCTCAAATCTCTCTATCTAACCTATCTCTAATCTCTCTCTATTCTCTCTCTATCTAATCTCTCTCAATAATCTCTCAATAATCTCTCTCTAATCTTTCTTAATAATCTCTCTCTCTAATCTCTCTATACCTCTCTCATTCTCTCTCTCTAATCTCTCTCATTCTCTCTCTAATCTATCTCTAATCGCTCTATCTAATCTCTCTATACTCTCCCGAATCTCTCTGTAATCTCTCTCAATAATCTCTCTCTACTCTATCTATACTCTCTCTCTCGAATCTCTCTCTAATCCCTGTCTATAATCTCTCTCTCTACTCTATACTTTCTCTCGAATCTCTCTCTAATCTCTTTCTAAACTCTCTCTCTAATCTCTCTCAATAATCTATCTCTAATCTCTATCTCTAATATCTCTCTCATTCTCTCTCTCTAATCTCTCTCATTCTCTCTCTAATTGCCCTCTCTCTCACTCTAATCTTTCTCTAACTCTAATCTCTCTCATTTTCTTTTAAACGCCATATTTCTCACTCTAATCTCTCTCTCTAATCCCTCTAATCTCTCTCTCAAATATCTCTCTCTAACCTATCTCTAATATATATCTCTAATCTCTCTTTCTAATCTATCTCTCTAATCTCTCTAAATAATATATCTCTAATCTCTCTCTAATCCCTCTAATTTATCTCTCAATAATCTCTCTAATCTCTCTCTAATATCTCTCTCATTCTCTCTCTAATCGCCCTCTCTCACACTCTAATCTAATCTCTCTGTCTAATCTCTCTCTAATATCTCTCTAATCTCTCTCTAATCTCTCTCTAATCTCTCTCTAATCACTCTTTCTAATCTCTCTCTAATCTCTCTTTCTCTCTAATCTTTCTTTCTAATCTCTCTTATTAATCTCTCTCTAATCCTTCTCTCTAATCACTCTCTCTAATCTCTCTGTCTAATCTCTCTCATTCTCTCTCTAATCTCTCTCGTTCTCTTTCTAATCTCTAATCTCTCTCTAATCTCCCTCTCTCTATTCGCTCTCTCCAATCTCTCTCTAGTCTCTCTCTCTCTAATTGCCCTCTCTCTCTAATTGCCCTCTCTCTCTCTCTAATCTCTCTCTTTTTCTAATCTCTTTCTCTCCAATCTCTCTCTATTTTCTCTCTTTCTAATCTGTCTCTCTCTCTCTAATCTCTTTCTCTCTAATATATATATATATCTCTAATCTCTCTCTCCCTCTAAACTCTCTCTCTAATCTCTCTCTCCCTCTAAACTCTCTCTCTAATCTCTCTCTCTCTCTAATCTCTCTCTCCCTCTAAACTCTCTCTCTCTAATCTCTCTCTCTCTCTCTGTCATCTCTCTCTCCCTCAATCCCTATCTCATTTCTTTGTTGACAGCATGTATTTTGCCCCGTCTAACTAAAGGACCGCGAAATACAATGATTGTCCATCCTAGAAGTGTCGAATTCAGACGCTGAGCTGTCAAAACTCTTAAATCACACAAGGGAGCGGACCGAATGGGATAAGTATTCAATAAGCTTTAAATTGAACCCTTTTTAGAACCATTATCTATAGATAGATTAAAATAGAGAAATTCGAACAATAATTTTTCCACACAAACCATTTTCGATCTTAAGCTACTTTGTCAAAGGGGCCGTCCATAAAGTACGTCACGCTCCAGTGGGGGGTGTAAGAAAGTGTGGCAGTTTGTGACAGGGGGAGGGGTTGTCCGGCTATGTGTGACGTCACGGTGTTTTATATTAAATTTTAATTATTTTGTTATTAAAAAACAAAATTTTTGTTCGAAATTTTGACGTACTTTGGGGGTTGGGGTCCAAGATTTGTGACAGGGGAGAGGGGGGATTAAAATGGTCAAAAATAGCGTGATATACTTTATGGACGGCCCCAAAGCTTTTGTTCCGCGTCTTTTCATGGCTATACGTACGTTTATTATGTGATTAAAGCCATTGAGATTCTTATGGTGGACTTCAAATATTCATCAGGAGTGTATGTGAGGTTTTGTGAATCTTTATCGCAGAAAACAGCTGCTCACACGGATATATGCCCCCAAACATGCTCAAGTTTGAGCCACTTGTAGGCGAGAGCTGGGTCATCTTGTGCAGGACTGTGCAGGCCCGTGTCGACTTTGACTTTGATTAGGCCTGCTTATCTTTTGAACGTGCCTCCATATACCTGAAATATGATGCTTTGGTTGTTACCTTTATTTTAGTGCTTTAGTTTATCTTGTCTTATCTAAATAGACGCCCCTTCTATACAGAAGATTAGTACGTCCCCAGACCACGCCGGTCTGTTGGCATTTGACGCAGCGTTCACAGGCCACGGCTATGAGGATTCCACGCATTACCCAGCCACCTTTGTTTTCTCTAACTAGTGTTGGGAACGTATTCGGAGCTGGGTGGACTCAGGGACACCCTTTATCTTATCTTATCTTATCTGTTTACTGACGCTCCTTCTATACAGAAGATTATTGCGTCCTACGCTTATCTATGGCTTGTGTTTAGTCCTGCATTTTTATTAGAGATTTAAATGTTGATAAACTGTTGGTTTTCCTGGATTCTTCAGGCAACCCATTCCACGCCCGAATTCCGGACGGGAAGAAGGAAAACTTGTATGTGTTTGTTCTTGCATACGGAATAAGAAAGGTGTTTTTATCCTTATGTCTATCTGAGGGTTGTATTAAATTATCTTTGTGTTGTATTTCTAAATTAGAATTAATTACTTTATGTATGATTACTACTTTGCTCTTGGTTCTTCTATCCTCTAGTGTTTCAAGGTTTAATGATTTAACTAATGGTGTTATTCTTGTCAGTTTCGAATATTCTCCAGTAATGAATCTGGCAGCTCTTTTTTGAATTTGTTCTAGTTTATCAATGTTTTCTTTGGTGGATGGATCCCATACAGAAGATGCATATTCTAGTACAGGTCTCACCAAAGTGAGGTAGCAGTTTAGTTTTATATCTCTATTACATTTGTTAAAGTTTCTTTTTATAAAGCCTAAGGTTTTGTTTGATTTTTTTAATAACTTCATTGACATGGGGATTCCATGATAGTTTCTCATTTATTAAGACTCCTAAGTATTTTGCATCTTTAGTTTGGGTCAGTTCTTTTCCATGAATGTAATAT
Source organism: Ampullaceana balthica (assembly GCA_944989445.1). Lineage (NCBI taxonomy): Eukaryota > Metazoa > Mollusca > Gastropoda > Lymnaeidae > Ampullaceana > Ampullaceana balthica. The sequence goes on from CALYLW010000341.1 coordinate 878,464, forward strand.
TTTGAATTTATTTGTTTCTTTTTCTTTGTTACTCTTAACAGTTGACACTTTTCTGGGTGGAAAGACATACTTCAGTTAGTTTCCCATTTTATCAATTCATCTAAGTCTTTTTGTAAAATTTTGCTATCTTGTTCTGATTTAATTGTTCTATAGATTATACAATCATCAGCAAATAACCTTATAACTTTTGTACCTGTTGAGATGTTGTTGGGTAAATCATTTATATAAATTAAAAAGAGTAAGGGACCTAGCACAGTTCCTTGTGGAACTCCTGAGTTAACCTTTATTGGTGCAGATTTAGATCCATTAATTTTACAGTTTGCTCCCTGCCCAAAAGGAAGTCTTGGATCCAGTGATGTAAGGAACATGAGATTCCAAAGTAGTTAAGTTTTTTAAGTAAACCAAGGTGGTGAACTTTGTCAAATGCTTTTGAGAAGTCTAGTAATATTGTATCTATTTGATAATTTTTGTCTAAGCCTTTTGATAGTTCATCTATTAAACCTATTAATTGTGTTTCACATGATCTTTTTTTTCTAAAGCCGGTTTGATGTGGGCATAGGGCATTATATTTGTCAAGGTGGTTAACTATTCTACTATATATTATGTGTTCTAGTAATTTACAGGTGATACTAGTAAGTGATACAGGCCTGTAATTACCAGGGTCTGATTTATCCCCTTTCTTAAAGAGTGGATTTACGTTAGCTAATTTCCAATCCTGGGGCATTTTACCCTGGTTTAGAGAGGCTTGAAAGAGAACTACAAGGATTGGGGACAGTTCATTGCTTAGTTCTTTTAATAACCTTGCAGGCAAATCATCTGGGCCAGTAGCTTTGTTTATTTTTAAGTTTTTTAGGAGTGAATGTATACCTATCTCATCTACAGTTATGTTACCTATTTCCTCCATTTTATTTAAATTTATTAAAACTTCCTTGTCGCCTGAGGCAGAAAAAGATGATGCAAAATATGTGTTAAGGATATTAGCTTTAGTTTCATTATCATTATAGGTTTTATTATTTGAGCCTTTTAGTGTGGCTATTCCTGAAGGCTCCATTTTTTTAGATTTTGATACAGGACCATAAGTTTGTATTGTTATCTTTGGTAATTACATTGTTTATATATTCATTTTGGAGGTTTCGACTAAGTTTTTGTGTCAAGTGTTTAATCTTTAAGTATTTTTTGTGTATCCTTTGCCCAGGAAACAAAGCCTTGCCTTCACCGAGATTCGAACCCGTAACCATCGACACCGCAGCACAAATGTACACGAATTTGATGAACCAAGAAAGCTGTTTGAAATGTCATAAAACAGGACATGAGTAAAACAAAGGTACCGAAGTTAGCCGAAGTAAGCCGAAGTAATTTTGTACCGATATCACTCAACAATCGGCTCTTTACAATTGAAGCAAGTACCGGGTATGGGGGCGTCCATAAAGTACGTCACGCTATTTGTGACCATTTTAACTCCCCCCTCCCCCATGTCACAAACTGTCACAAATCTTGGACCCCCCCCTAAAGTACGTCACACTTTCGAACAAAAATGTTGTTTTTTATTAACAAAATAATTAAAATTTAATATAAAACACCGTGACGTCACACATGGCCGGACCCCCCGCCTCCCACCTGTCACAAACTGTCACACTTTCTTACACCCCTCCCCTCCCTCCCCCTCTGGAGCGTGACGTACTTTATGGACGGCAACAATGTGGATAACTTGTTTCTGGATTTAGCGCTCAACACGTTGCAACGGAAGTGGCTGTACGCAGTATCTATACCTCGGCTGTCTGCAGTAGCTGGCTGGCAGGCAGCAACATCACTGTTGATTGCAGGCATAGCAGATGCTGCAGCCGCTGAAATGATCTAATGACCGATTTATTACCCTTGTTACTTGCTCACTTATTATTACGTAACGGGGCGGTAGCTCATGGTGTCACCCCCTAACGAATTAACGAATATAACTCCCCCCGAGTTTTCCAGAGCCGAATAACGGAAACATACAGAATTTTACATTTTGGTGTCACCCCTTGTGATGGTGTCAGCCGGTGCGGTCCGCACCCCTCGCCACTGCTTAGTGTAACTTACTAATTCATTTCGTGACAATGACCCGTAAAATAGCACACAACAAAAGAGCGCAGATGAAGATTTGAGGCAATTGTTCTAATACTAATAGATGCTAATGTTTCAAGATGGACTACCAACGATGTATAGCGCTCTTATGTTTGCGCCCATTTGTCATCGCTCTTTCATCGTGCGCTCTTTAATGACATATGATTAGAATTTAAATAAGAAAATGTTCCCAACATATGTCAGACAAGCCTTGAATTTTAAAAAAAAATATTATTAATTAACTTAGGGGCCGTCCATAAAGTACGTCACGCTCTGAGGGGGGGGGAGTGGTGTAAGAAAGTGTGACACTTTGTGACAGGGGGAGGGGGGTCAGGCCATGTGTGATGTCACACATTTTAAAAAAAATCTAAATTATTTATATTTTTTAGTAGAATTTAAATAGCTTTAAAAATAATTTTCAAAAATTTTGTGAAACATTAGAATTAGTTTTATGTCAAAATAGCATGAAATGCGTATCTCCTGAATGTGTTGTTCCTGAATGTGTTGTTCATAAATCTGAATTGGATGCAGCAGGACTGATATCGAAGGATCAGGAATGGTTTGACAATCATCTTCGCACCAGCCAATATTACACTCAAATTGTGAAATATAAGGACATAAAATTTTGCGACAAAGTACGAAGCTTATATTTGAATGTTTTACCTTCAGAATGACTCCGTCTCAAATCCCAATCAACCAAACATTTGATTGACTCAAAGCTTCAGAAAGAGAAGATGCAGATTCTCTAAATTTCCTTCCTTGTTTGTAGCAAAAACTCTCAAATTTGATGACATTATGCCAAGATCGACAGGTGTTTTTAAAGTACAACCATATGATTACCAGCTTATTTTATCGACTTTGCAAAGTATGTCACTTATATTTTGCCTCACAAACAATGTTGAAGAAACATACAGGACAACATAGAGCTCGGGCTCATGAGAATGTGCCCATCCAAACTGTTCAAGAATCAACTCCGATAAAACGCATCTGTCCTTTGAGAATTGCTTCTAGAAGGCAAAGAGAACCAATGACAGTTATTTCCAGAAGAGAAAATGCACATACAGAGGCTGTTGAGTGGCTAGATGAGGACGATTTGATCTGTCTGCAACAGTGTTGTCCAACCGAAAATCGTTCACGGCACTCTAAACTGGTAAACAATTTGCGCGGCACACCTCACAAAAAACAAGAAATCAGTGTTTATTCAAAAGATGTTTCATAATTAATGAGATGCTTGAGCGTTTTCTTTGGAGCAGATGACCTCAAAACGCGGCTCATTGCTGGATAAGCAAACTCTCATTTCTCTGTCTATCATCTGCAGCCTTTCACGTTTGACGTATGCGAGCAGTTGCGCCTTTCCGCTGATGTCAGTACTTTCATCGATTTGCATTGCCCAGGCCCAGAGCTTTTGGATGTCGTCGGCTTCCGCAAAATGCTCTTTAATTTGATTGTCCAAATCTGTCAAAATGTCAGCAATCCGACGTCCTATCATCTGGTGAGACAGTGGAATCTTATTTATTTTTTCAACAGCGTCGGGTCCCAACTCCATAGTCTCAACTGCGATTCGTAAAGACGGCAATATGATTGTCTCAGCGTCCAAATGAGATTTCTTTTGTTTGACCAAAGGATTCGCAATTTTAGAGCTTGGTAACTGACCTTTGACAGGAATTGAGGAAAATTTCTTCATTATTTTTTATTGCTGCTCTAAGTTGGACCGAATGGATGCGAAATAACTTATCGGCTTGTCTTTCAATCCTAGATGATTTGAGTTCAGATGCCGCTTCAGTTTACTGCCATGTTACAATTAAAACAAAACGGAAGAGAAGGATCATTTGCACATTGTATGAAACCATACTCAAGATATTTCTCGTGATATTTCCGTTTGGTAACATTCTTCTTGGATTACGCAGCTCCCTCTCCATTTTGATGCTCGCTGGAATCCTTCTGGCGTCTCTTAAAAAATCATCCATTGCCGTCTGTAATTAAAAGTTTTTAAAAAAGTAAAAAGCAGGAAAGGGTTTTTATTTACTTGCAACAGATATTTATTTCCAATGAAGGAGAGAAATTTTGTAGCTTTCAAGAGATTCTCACAACCAGAACAATAGAAACATGAAACGTTTTTATTCAATTCTTTTTCGGTTAAGGATATTTTTTTTTCAAAACTTGAAGGTTCGAAAAGCCTAGCAATTTATGGTATTTTTGAAATCTTTCGTGGCACACTAAAATTTTCTCGCGGCACACTAGTGTGCCGTGGCACATGCACCGGTTGGACAACACTGGTCTGCAATAATACTTCCAGGAAACGATGATGGTGAAAGATTGATGTCAGTCGTAACTATGGATGAACACTTCACTTCACCGTTGTAAGATGATGTCCAGTGAATATTTTTGAATTATACATAATTCATAAGACCATAATAAACAGATTCAATATAGCACAAGAGTTGGTCACATAATTTGTCAATCTAGTCTTTTTTTTAGTCAAATTGTTTTGTTTCCTTTTTATTATTTAATCTCTGGTTGAGGTCAAGTTTCGCTAATCTACTTCTTATCCTGTGTCGATATAATGCATAATCGGAAGATTATCTAAAAATTGACCTCACCCATTGTAAATGAAAAGGTAGCAGACAAATGATGTGTATTATATATTTGTCAAGTCTAATTCTTGCAATTTTTGTTTTCAAATTTGATCTAGATTGAGTTAATGTTTCATTGAATAACTATGACAACTGTTGTCAATTAACTATTCTACTATTAAAGTCATTTTAATAATCTGATAGTTCTTTTAAGTGGGGGTGTACGGGATTTCGGCTCCAGCTCCGGCAAATCCGGCTCCGGCATGATTTCACTTCATAAATCCGGCTGGCCGGTAGCTCTCTAATTTATATATATATTCATAATGGCTCCGGCAAATCCGGAATCCGGCAATTTTAACAAATCTGGTTCCGGCTGCAGCTGGATTTCACTTCATAAATCCGGCCAAATTAAGCATTACATCCATTCGCAGCGCCACCCACTAGCATTACACTACAACCATACAGACAACGGGAATTATGTATATTGCTTCGTATGTAATGTAACTTCAAAACTTTATTTTTCGCGCTTTTGCTTTAGCAAATGTGGAGACGAGTTCCATCCGTTAAATGTCTCTAGCAATATCATGTTCAATTGACAGAGTAGCTAGTCCAACAAGTCTTCCTTGTAGCATGGACGTTTGCAAATATGTTTTCATCAGTTTGAGCTTAGAGAAGATTCGCTCAGCACTAGCCACAGAAACTGGAAGTGTGAAGAGGATTCGCAGAGCTATAACAGTGATGGGGACACTATCTTTTAGATTATTTATCAATATAAAGTTTAGTACATCCTGTGGCCATGTACACCTTGCAACTCGTCTTGAAATGGCTTTCAGTTCACTGCTTAGATCAACTGCATCAATATCTTTGGAGTCTCCATGTTGCAAAGCTTTCTCAAGATTCAAGCAATGTTCCATAACGTCCTTGCTAGTTTAATTCTGCAAACTGTGAACATCATAGAGGAAACCAAACACCGAACTCAGAGTGAATCTTTCTTCACCAGATTGTATTGCCGTGTCAAGAACAGCGAAGTAAAAGGTTACTTTGAATTTGTCTTTTGGATCCTGAATAGGTTCGTCGTCATCTCCTTCGTATGAAAATTGTTTCTTCTTTCTTCTGAAACAGGTTGGCTCGGGTTCGAAAAGTGCTGGTAGCTTTAAATCGACTGCAATTTCAGCAGAATCTACCAAAGTTTTCTCAAACTTCGTGTCATTTCTGCGGTTTACGAGAAACTTCTTTGTTTCATCCAGATAATTGATGGCGCCAGTGGCGGATTTAGGTTTGTCTGCGTGGGGGGGGCAGGAGAATTTCAGGGGGCGCCGCAAAAATTTGTTTTATTTATTCACTTAGTATAAATATTCTAGGTGCTGAAATAAAATTCATTTGTCTAAATGGCTGGTTCCGCAATGTTGATTAGAAATTTGATATGAGATTCACTCTTATTGCTATATTTTATGTTGAAAAAAACATTTCTGCTCACTTTAAATGTGAGATTTACTTTAATACGTTTTCATCTTAAGAGACTGCTGCTGTCTCAAATATGAAATCTAAGGTGTGTTGTTTATGTTACATACATTTTCAGAGTTGCCCTGACAACTTGCTAGACAAAAAGAAAATTCTAGTCTTAAGTAGACATGGTTAATCAATTGAATTTATGAAAATGGTAGTTAATTTGGGAGCTGTTATATGTGACAAAATCGAAATATCTGAAAATCCTTTGTGTTCACTTTCAATTGCTGAATATCCTAGCAGACTTTAACATAGAAAACTCAGCATAATAAGTTTATAGCCTTTGGGCTAAATAAAACATCGAAAATGTTTGAAAATGAGGTCGAATTTTATTAAATTTTTTATAGGCCTCCAATAGTTTGTTGTACTATCTGCAAGATTCATCAGTTTGTTCAACTTGCCATAAATAGCAGTGACAGTAACTCAAACAAATAACCAAGTGTTAAATAATAAATGCTGCGTTGATCATTCAAAGTAAATTATTTAATATTCTTTTTGTTTACATCAAACCATTGCAATGAGTCTCTTCAATATACAAACAATTGCTTTATATTTAGGAGAGTTATAGGTCACAAATGAAAACAAAATATAATGTATTTTAAAAAAATGTTAATTCTTATATAATAAAAGGCAATGTTCTGTCGGGTCATCGATAGCGATTGACACATATGACTCCTACAGCCAATCATATTGAACACGTTTACGCGGACGTTCAAAACTAGTTATTTTTGGTGCAGTATTTCTTCCAAGACTTTATTTTGAGTTATGCGCGTTGGGATTTATAGTAAAAAGCTCTGTTTTTACGAGTTATTTATTTTAACTATAATGAATAGTATTTTTGACGTGATTCACATGTAATGGCGGTCGAGACGGCTGTTGGAGGGGAGTTACAACATGCCACTGAAGGGTGGCGGAACGTCCTTGGACGGGCTTTGTTGCTCGTAATTAATAAAAGGCCTAAGTAATTAAAGAAATCATTTATCATATACGTATTATATGCATATATCATAAGTAGGATAAAAAGATGACAGTAAATTATGAAATTAGTTCCAAAGAAAACAACTTATTTTTACTAATACAATTTTAAGAGCTACTGTTTTTAGTTCTTGTAATATTTTTCTATCTGAAAGAATGAAATGAGAATTTTAGCAGGCAAAATAGTTTAGTTTAAAACATGGTAATCTGATGCTACAAATAATGAAAAACACAGAGACTTTGGTGGAGCGGATTGGTCAGGATTAGTAACACACACACAAAGAGTGCCAATAATATCATACTTATAAATAATTTATAAACTAAACATTTACTTCAGAATTTAAAAAAAAATTCATCACTGGAAGTTTGAGCATCAAACTTTGGGAAAATCAATGAACTTTACACAAACAATGATTGTAATTTCCTTAAATAAACATTTAAAACTCTAATAACAATGCAGGACTAAACACAAACCATGGATAAGCATAGGACGCAATATTCTTCTGTATAGAAGGAGCATCTGTAACAGATAAGATAAGATAAGACAAGATAGAGCCCATGAGCCCTATATAAATTGCTCTCTACGTGATTTCATTGAAGCAGAACGATTTATCGTTGATTCAAAGTCAACGTTCTCAGCTAGATCACGTTCGATTGAAATTAATGCCAATCCAGACAGACGTTCGTTTGTCAGTATTGAGCGCAAATAATTTTTGATGAGTTTCAATCTACTGAAATTTCTTTCAGCAATAGCACTGCTAACAGGAAGAGTCAAATAAATTTTATAGAGTATTGACAAATTCGGGAGACCATTTAATTTTGTTTTTCAGTCGAGAATGGCTGAACCTTTTTAAGTTGTAGTTCACTAGATAATAATGCATGCATTGTTGCATACACATCTTTGAAGGTATTATATTTCCTGATTGCTTCTTCAAGGTTAATGTCGTGTTTGTAAATTTTGCATAAACTTCGAAAAGAATTTTTATTTAATTTTCTTCCGACATTTGTGATGGATCAATACAATAGAAATAAGTATAACTGTGCCCCAAAAGTCATTCAATCAATCATCTATTTGTATTACAAGTGTATCCATGATAGTGAAGTACGTTTCAGATTTAAAGCGTGTGGTTGGATCATCAGCCATTTTATCTCTGCTAAGGGGCCGTCCATAAAGTACGTCAACTCCAGAGGGGGGGGGAGAGCGGGACGGGGTGTAAGAAAGTGTGACAATTTGTGACAGGAGGGAGGGGGGTCCGGCCATGTGTGACGTCACGGTGTTTTATATTAAATTTTAATTATTTTGTAAATAAAAAACAAAATTTTTGTTCGAAAGTGTGACGTACTTTAGGGGGGGGGGTCCGAGATTCGTGACAGTTTGTGACAGGGGGAGGGGGGAGTTAAAAATGGTCAAAAATAGCGTGACGTACTTTATGGACGCCTGCCATGCTTTTCTTTTTCTTTTTTTTTGCTATTCACTTTTCTTTAAATTCTGATTTAACATCTAGTTCTGAACCATTTTCGTTAATAAATGATTTGACATCTATATTCAGCATTTCAAAAGCTACATCGCTTCTCATTTCAACAAACTTATTTCTTCCAACATCGATCAATTGTTTTGCAAAGGAGTTGCAAGTAGTCTGATAGCACGAAGTACAAATAGCATCAGGAAAAAAAAAGAATATTGTGTTATTAAAACAGATAGTCCCATAGCTTCTGCTCTGACACTTCCTTTATATTCTGTTGAATCCCCTGTATCAAGTGTGGCTAGAATAGCAGAGAATGATCCAACAACTGCATGAACTGCATGCTTACGACGTGCACATCTTGTATCAGACAGTCGTTTCAGAGTATCGACTGTTTGAGATTTTTGGTGTTCTTTAAGAGTATGTAGACGTGATAAACTAGACGTATGGAATGCATACAACTTTAAATCTGTGCCAAAAAACAACTGTACATCACTGTTTACATACTTTGCTTCAATAGTAACCAAATTCAAAACATGGGCACAACAATTGAGAGAAAGTTTCTTTATCTGAGTTTGAAGGACACTCCTAATTCCAGAGTATGCCTGTCCTCGACAGATTGTGAAATCAATGTTTCTCTTTTTTAGTTCCGTTGAAATCTTCTCAGCAAATGCGGCAGCATTTTTTATTTATTATTTATTTGTTTAAGTCCCTTAAACGGTGGTCGTAGGGGGTCCTAATGGTTCCATTAAAACCTACGAGGGGCGGTGCTTGGTAGACCTTGGTGAGCGCCCCATGTCCCTTCAAGGTCAGTGGAGGACTTTCTTAGTGTTAGTTATTCCATTTTTATTGTGGCTTTAACCTGGGCTAGATCCCACGCCCCTCAGCTTGTGAGGCGAGCGCACTATTCGCCATCCAGCCGCTGTTTACCAAAGTATAAAGCCTATAAATCTTTCCACAACATGTCCTGATTTTAAAAAGTTAACGTTAAGAAACTGACATCTGATCAATTCTATATATATGAATGGTTGAATCAATAATTAAAGAAAAGAATTGTGCAGACTTAACTTCATTATCAATTGTTGCCGATAATTCAGATTCGAGTGATTGATTTAAACCAGATATTACAGTTTCGTCATTTTAAATACGATATTTAGCAAGCAGTTTGGTGTTGATTAGAAGTTTCGTCTTTAGCAATCTTTTTTTCTGCTCTTGTGGCGCCTTTTTAGTGTTAATCGAGGGCATCTTTAGGGGGGCGCCATTTCATACCCAACAGGGGCGCGGGGGGACAAGCCGCCCCCCTGCCCTATAGCTAAATCAGCCACTGGATGGCGCCATGTATATCTAATTCTTTTGCCTGAAGTTGTTTACTAGTCATGTTGATCTCAAACAACACATCATACCACACAACGAGATAAATGACAAACTTAAAACTAGAAATGGCTTTTGCAATAACCCGTGCATCTGTCCGTGATGTATTACCAGATGCTCCTGTTAAATTTGTGTCATCCGCAATCTCTGCCAGAGCATCGTGGATATTACCATGCTGATAACGAAGAGGTTTCAAGGCATCAATTCGACTGTCCCATCTTGTTTCGCTCAGTGCTTTTACAGTGTGATTAGAAACATGTCAATTTAAAACTTCCCATGACGAGTTGATGCAGAAAAGAATACATAAACACGTTGCACTAGATCAGAGAAGGTTGTTGCTTCTAAGCAACATTTTACAGCATCATTAACAGCCAAATTCAAGGTATGTGCATAGCAAGGAACAAACAATGCTCGGGGATTGACATCTAAAATTCTTCGTTGGACACCATTGTCTTTTCCCTTCATATTAAATATATTGCCATTGTCATATCCTTGACCGCGTAAATTTTCGAAAGATAAATACATATCTTCTAACTACCGAAGAATAGTTTCAGTCATACCAGCACCAGTTGTCTCCTTTAGAGGCACAAAACCCAAGAAATGTTCCTCTATAGATGCTGCTGCTGCAATCTCATTTTCTGGATTTGAAATCACATCCACAAAGCGAATGACCATGGTCATTTGTTCAACATGATCGGCATCTGGTGTGCAATCTAGAATTATTGAAAAGTACTTAGCATCACGAGCAGATGCTAATTTTTTTGTTTGATTGCATTGGATAAAAGGTGAATCAGTTCATTGTGTATGTCTTTGCCTAGATAATGTACATGTGTCTCATTCTCTCTAATCTTTCGAAGATGCTCATCCATAAGTGGGTCAAACAAAGCTAGAAATTCCAAAAATTTCGGAAAGTTCCCGTTTTCAGAAGTGTTCAGTTTCTCATGTGTTCCATGAAAAGCAAGATTTTGCATACCAAGAACTCTAACTAAAGCAATCAGCCGTTTCAAGATTTGCTGCCAATACTGTTCTTTTTTTAATGAGACGCAAGTGTTTAGCATCAATAATTCCATGTTTAAAAGTTAGCGTCACTCCACTAAAAAAAATTATTCAATCCATTTATTACTAAAGGGGGCAATTTTTAAAATATTTCTATTTTTTACGTAGCTTTTTTTGCCGCCCCAGAAATTTGCTGCCCTAGGCGACCACCTAGTTCGCCTAGTGGTTAAACCGGCCCTTGGTGTTAATTAAAAAAATATTTTGAAAGTGTGACATACTTTAGGGGGTGTGGTGTCCCGAGATTTGTGACAGTTTGTGACAGGGGGGAGGGGGGGGTCAAAAATAGCGTGACGTACTTTATGGACGGCCCCTTAATGATATGTTTTTTAAAAAGTTTAAGTCTTGTCTGTCATTCTTAAAGATCATTTACTAATTTTTAAAAAAAAATCGTCTAACGTTTGACGTGTCCAAACTTTATGTGTAATTTGGCTTACTTTTTTAACTTTCATTATTAAATTCAATCATTATTAAAGAATTCTTTTAGCCAGAAAAGGTATAATGTGGCCTTTTGACTCACAAATAATCGACTAAAGTCGAACTCAAAGGTACCCGAAAAAATTGACTTACAGAGTTTTCGAGTTAGGGAAAATCCCACTGTGGAGGGAGTAAAGTGTGTGTGAGGGGAGGGGCTTTCTCATTGTTTTTTTAAGTTTTGGTGTCACCCCCCTGATGGTGTCACCCGGGGCGACCCGCCTCCTCCGCACCCCCTAGTGACGCCACTGGTTTCAATACATTTTTGCACTCGGAAGGTTTGCTTGTGCCTTTTGCCCTAAGAAGGGCAAACCCTATTGAATAAAAATCAGCAGTAAACAGTTTAATAATTTTTTTTAAAGACCAATGGCTATTTATAGAAGATTTCTAAAATACGTGAGAGTGAATTTTGCAGAAACATAGTGAAAGATGTGAAAATCTTAATATGAATGTCTGAGGTGTATATTTTGAGAAACCCTCTAGTAAGGAAAGGGCTTTTCTGCAGTGAGAGCTCCCCATCGTATGGAGATATAAATGTGACTTAAATTAAATGGCTGCCGTCGTCTGTCTCGGTGTCCCACATTTACCGACGAGGAGAGAAAGTGATCAAACAAGCGCTTTTAACCGATTTCTTCAATGGTAAGTGTATTTCAGTAATTTTCTTACATTTGCACACCATTTCCGTTTCATTGGAGTATGTTTTAATTTACTTATTTCTCTCAGTGCTAGTGGGAATATTTGACCCACATTCGAGGGTCGGCCCATTCCATCATTTGACTGATTGATCATGTGTGGCCTAGAAATCTATATTTTTTGCATTGTATGTAAATAATCGCGGCGTGCGAAATAGCTGCTTCTTGGTGGCTGTGCAAACATAGTTTGTGTTTTTAAGTGCCCAAGAAAAAGATTTGAGTGTCGCTGATCTTAGTGCGGCTTGAAAATTTTCCCCTTTACCGTTTTACCCCCAACCCATCGTTGGAAGCAGTGCATAGGGCAAGCATGCCACTCAGCTTCTACTTCTATGCAGGCCAAGGCCTCGCCCCGAGACCGAGACGAACAGCTGAGAGAAGCGTAGGCCCAAATAAAACTAGACTGTCTGCCTGCGAAGATAATCGGAATAAATATTGCTTGTTCTTATCAGTTAACCTGTAAAATTCAAGGTATAAAATCATTCAAAATGTGAGTTGGCCCTGTCTGTTACTATTTTGTTTCTATTTTTAAATTTAAAGCTATTATTATTATTTATCAGACTTATTTTATTTTTATTTAAATTTAATTTTCTTTGTAGGCTAAGTGAACTAAGTGTAGGTTTCACAATGAGTATGAGCTCTTTCAGTTGGCATTTCCATAAAAAATAAAAAAATGCAATGAAAATTGTATTTATCAACAAGTTATTTTTAAAATTGGTCTTTAATATTTTTAAAAATATACTTTGTAAACTTTCTTTAAATTTAAAGGATATTATATATACTGATACAGTCTTCTACTAATCTTTAGGTCTGAATAAAAAAGAATTCAATAATGAAGTTAGTTTCTATAATTTTTATTTTTCAAAATAATTGTGTATAATAATTTGACTAGCACATACAACACAGTTTTATTCATTTAGCCCATAAGGTAATATAAGCCATTCATTTAGCCAATAAGTTGAATTATTCATTGCAAAATAAAAGCATCACTGCCTTCGCATTATACTTTAATGTTTCAACAATTTTATTGGTCATAAATACATTTAGTCAAATATAATATTTTGTTTCAGTTTTGTAAATTTTATTCTTTAACTATTTGTTAAATCTTAAAAAGCTTGAACTCCATAAAAATGCTGTTTTTTTTTAATTTTCCCTTTGACTATAATGTCATGCAATTGCTGTTTATATTATTAATGCTTGGTCAGTTTTAAAAAAAGTAATTTTCAATTGCCTGCCAAAATAAAAAGTATGAGAGTCCCTAACAACTACCGTATTTTTCGCCCTATAAGACGCACCCAAATTATAATGGAGGAAAATCTAGAAGAAGAAAAAGATTCTGAACCAAATACTGTCTATGTGTCGTATAAGACATAAGACGCACCACAATTCCCCTCTCACTTTTTTTTTGAGGAAGAAAAAGTGCGTCTTATAGGGCGAAAAATGCGGTATATTTAATTTGCATCACTTGTATTTTTATCATATGTGCTCCTTGTTAATGTTTTTTGGAAAATAATTACTTCCTACGTCAAGTTTTTCTTTTCATATTTGGCACTGACATAGAATATCTTGACTTCAAAAGGGCCCCCTTATGTCAAATAGCTTAGGGCCTCATCAAGTTTATACCTGGCCCTGTATAAACGGCAGAGGTCAGTGTTGAAACTAAGTTATGGGCAGTGTTGTCTGGCAGCTGGGTTCGGTGTTGTATGGAAAATGGAGTGTTGTATGGCTTTAGATGTCAGTGTTCTGCGAGTTCTCTGTGAAAAACATCTCCAACACCAGATTGACCTCTATCATGTCTTTATAGACTTTAAAAAAGCGTTCGACAGAGTGTGGCATGCGGCACTGTGGGCAACGATGCACAAATTCAACATAAATGCAAACCTCATTGAAGTGATCAAGAACCTATACAACAGAGCAACCAGCGCGGTACTCTTCAACAGCAAGCTGGGAGATCGGTTCAAGACCACTGTTGGTATCAGACAAGGATGTTTACTTTCCCCCATCCTCTTCAACCTCTTCCTTGAAATAATCATGACAGATGTGCTAGAAGACCATGTTGGAACAGTCAGCATCGGAGGGAGAAGTATAAACAACCTATGCTTCGCCGATGACATTGACGGCCTAGCTGGTAGCAAGGAAGAACTAAAAGAATTCCTTGCAAAGCTAGAGAAAACAGCAAAGGCGTACGGCATGGAAATCAATGCAGAAAAGACCAAGGTCATGGCAAATAGTAAATTCACAAGCAAGATTCGGATAAACGGGCAAAAACTCGAAGAAGTCTCCACCTTCAAGTATCTAGGGGCCATAATATCCGACGAAGGCTCAAAGCCAGAAATTCTTGCCAGAGTGGCCCAAACAATGGCAGCATTGAGCAAATTAAAGCATATCTGGCAAAGTAAAAAGCTCTCCCTGAGATCAAAGATCCGGCTAATGCGATCTATAGCAATGTCGATCTTTTTGTATGGTTGTGAGGCTTGGACGCTCACTGCAGACCTCCAAAGAAGAATCAATGTGCTAGAGATGAGATGTTTCAGAAAGATATTGAACATCTCCTACACAGCGCACATCACAAACGAAGCGGTCCGCAACACAATAAGTACTGTCATTGGCCCCTACGAGGACCTACTCACATCAATTAAGAAGAGGAAATTACGATGGTACAAGTGACAAGAACTGGAGTTCTCGCAAAAAACATATTACAAGGCACAGTCCAGGGAGGAAGGAAAAGAGGCAGACAAAAGAAGAGATGGGAGGACGATATCAAAGAGTGGACCGGCCTGTCATTCAGCGACTCTCAAAGGGCAGCACAGGACCGTGACAAATGGCGTGTGTTAGTGAGCAGTTCACGATGGTGACCCAACAATGGGTTAAGGGATAGTTCAAGTTCACGTTGTATGGAAGTTGAGGTCAGTGTTGTCTTGCGGCTAGGGTTAGCATTGTCTGGAAGATGGAGTTAGAGTTGTAGTCAGTAGAAGTCAGCTTTGTTTTGCATTTGAGGTCAGGGTTTTATTGAAGAAGCGGTAAGAGGGTCAGCAATGTAAGGAAGCTGGAGTCAGTTTTAAAGCGATTTGTGAGAAATGTATGATGTTTAAAGCTGGTGTTGTGTAACAATCATTTATCACTCTTGGAGTCACTGTTTTATGTCAGTTTAGATAAATTTTGTGTAGCAGGCCATTCTTGTGTGACAATTGGGCTCAGTATTGTATGGCTATATGGGGTCCCTTCAGTACTGGATTTTTGGTTAGTGTTGTATCGCAGTTTGATCAGGGTCCCATTTTTTAAAGCTGTATTTTTTTAGATGCTCATACTTGGGTATCTTTCATTGAGTGGTGACTGGTGGATCACTGGCCAATGCTGGTTTTGTTGGAGCTCAGCTTTGAGAAGCACTGATTGTGCCTTCATCTGGGTTATGTAAAAGTTATGTTGCTAATCAGTAGACCCAGACACATAATCTTACTGCATGATAATGTTAATTTTTATGCAGCCATTGCATATAAAAAAAAGTTTTTTTAAAAGGAGTTTTAAAAATATTTTAAAATACCAAAGTTAAAGTATATTTTATAAAGTATTTTTTTTAAAACACTGTTTCCTTTCCTGGTTTTTAAATTGGGATATTGAGAATTTTTTAAGGAACTCATTAGAGATGTCTCTCTTTTTCTCAAATTGGTATTATACGTACACTTTAATGTTTACTATAACTCTACATTAAACAAATTGATATCAAATTGGAAGCACTTAAAATAACTTGACATGAGTGGGGGGGGGGACAGGTTTCAGTGATAGACCAAATCTGAAACCAAACTCACCCACTCATTTTTACCCCATTGAACATTTTTTTGTTGTCTTTAAAGCTAACCCTAAATAAAAGCAAAAAACAACAAAAGTTTCACCTGATCCCATTTCAGCTGTAAACAAATTCCAATCCAGCCATTTTTACATATTCATTTCTCTTTTACCTTCAGGATGGGTGGATTACCTTTTCTTCCAGTCTTTAAGTTAACTGATTGTGTGTTCTGTCTGGGTTATGTTTTCATAGCTAATCCGTGAACCCACACACTCAATGGGTCAGCGACCTTCAGCAGGGTAGAAGCCAGTGGTTCCCCCCAGACTGAAAGAATGGCAGCCATTGAAAACTGTAGTTACAGTAGACATGGTTTTTTCTTTTTTTAATTTTAGAACGAAGCATTTCATTCCACGCTTAATGAGGCTTGCTTTTAAATTTGTAGCAAGGACCAGCGACAAATTGTAGTAGAGGTTAACAGTAGTTTGTAATTGGGGCTAGTATGGGTTTATAACTGGGGTTAGCGGACGTTAATAAAAGCTAGTATCAGTTTGTTGTGTTTGGGGCTAACTGAATATACTAGCGGCAGATTCAAGAGTGCCAAGTTAAAACGAAACCAAAAAAGTGCTCTTCAATAATTTTGGATTTTCATACAACCAGAGGAACTCTTATTTTAGCTCCTTTGTCTGATATCAAATATACCATATTAACCTCCCAGGTCATACTTACCCCAAAGACCATTGTTTCTAAGCTTGATCCTTCAACGCCCGCTAGAAAAACAATACAATCCTTGAATGTTTTGAAAACCTCCAAAGTTAACGACATAAGCTTCGTTACCATCACTCTGGAGATAAAGGGGAAGTCTAAAATTTATGCGATGACGAAGTTTTTGACAAACCGCTAGTTTTTAGAGAAAACATCTGGAGGTGATAGATAAGCTCATAGAATACGCTGCTTTGTGAGAATATTATATACAATTATCAAAGTCTGAAGTTTTTTTTTGAATCCGGAAATAGAGTAAAGTACCACTTCCGGTGACCAGAAATTGATCCGCAGTTTATAGAGAAACCTATGTATAGGATCTAATACTTATATCTGTCATTTCATCCACCTAAGGGGCCGTCCATAAAGTACGTCACGCTTCAGATGGGGGGAGGGGTGTAAGAAAGTTTGACAGTTTGTGACATGGGGCGGGGGTTGTCCGGCCTTGTGTGACGTCACGCTGTTTTATATTAAATTTTGATTATTTTGTTAATAAAAAACAACATTTTTGTTCGAAAGTGTGAAGTACTTTATGGGGGGGGGGTCCGAGATTTGTGACAGGGGGAGGGAATTAAAAATGGTCAAAAATAGCGTGACGTACTTTATGGACGGCCCCTAACCTAAACGGTACTCAAGCTATCATGTTCACACATATCTGTCATTTCATCCACCTAGCCTAAACGGTACTCAAGCTATCATGTTCACACATATCTGTCATTTCGTCCACCTAACCTAAACGGTACTCAGGCTATTATGTTCACACATATCTGTCATTTCGTCCACTTAACCTAAACGGTACTCAAGCTATCATATTCACACAGGCACACACACATTCACATACAGACATGATTACAAAATAGGGCTTGTCATTTCTCAGACCCGAAAACGTCATAACTCATTGTGTAAAGTTACTATTTTTAGACAACATTTTTGTGAAACTGTTTTTAAGCATCTCCTCTCCTATATAATAAAAGCCAAGTTTCTGTCCTTTCTGTAATTTCTGTCCCGTCATCTATAGCGATTGGTCCCTCAAACACATATGACTCCTACAGCCAATCACTAGCGGAGAAAAATTTACATATTACGCGGAGGTTCAAAACGAGTTATTTTTGGTGCAGTTTTTTTGTCATAATTCATTATGTTCTTCCCATCTTGAAGTGATGCCTGCCGCTTATTCCAATGACAATTCAGCTTTTTCCTTCATGGTCCTGGGGGGTAGTGGCAAGAGTTTTAAGTGTTGTTTGTTTTTTGTTGCTGTTATTGGTGTTTTGTTGTTTTGTGGTTATTGTTGTTGTTTTGTTGCTGTTGTTTTGCTTTTGTTTTTGTGTTGTTGTTTTTGTTGTTGTTGTAGTCCAGATCCCTTGCCCTGCGACGACAATGTCCTGCAAACGCGTCAGCATAACAACTACCAAAACATAGCGTACATGAACTTCACAGGTCACCATACACTTATTCCCGTCCTTGGGCGGGCTTTGTTACTAGTAAATACAGAAGAATCAATGCTTTCTCAGAATTGTAAGCATAGTAAAATTACGAAACTGTTTTTTCTTGTTCAAGTCCAATTAGTTGTCTTAAATTAACGAAGAACTAAAGTATAGCTGATTAGATACATAATTTGTCCACATTAAAAACCCGGATATTTCTTTTAATAGAATTCCGCCATTAAATGACACGGGCTATTGGGTTTTCCGACTCAGGAAGGTGTAAAACGCGGAGCTTTGTCCAAATCTCAATTTCGCATTTTTGCACGATTACAATACTCTCTATACGAGGAAGTAAAAACTGCATTTAGCGTTTTGAAGCTATTTACCATCAATTGACTTTTTCGAGTTTGAGTAGATGATAAATCAACAAATCTTACAAATGAGGAGGTAGGCTGATTGATATCAGAAACTTAACATTTTAATATCAGTCAACATATTGTTACAGAGTATAAACAAAATTTGAAGTGCTGCAAAGACTTCAAAGACAATGAAAATTATTCTTGCTTTGCCACAACGGGGTTTTGCCAATTTGGTTTCTTGGCGTGGACTGAGATCGAATAAAAACTTTCACAATGGAGAGACCCATCCACCAAAAAAAGAAAAACATTGATAAACTAGAACAAATTCAAAAAGAGCTTCCAGATTCATTACTGGAGAATATTGAAAACTGACAAGAATAAAACCATTAGTTAAATCATTAAGCCTTGAAACACTAGAGGATAGAAGAACCAAGAAGAGTAAAGTAATAATTATACATAAAGCAATTAATTCTAATTTAGAAATACAACACAAAGATAACTTAACACAACCCTCAGATAGACATAAAGATAAAAACACCTTTCTTATTCCATGCAAGAACAAACACATACAAATTTTCGTTCTTCCCGCCCGGAATTTGGGCGTGGAATGGGTTGCCTGAAGAAACCATGAAAGCCAACACTTTATCAACATTTAAAGCTCTAATAAGAATGCAGGACTAAACACAAACCATAGATACGCGTAGGACGCAATAATCTTCAGTATAGAAGGAGCGTCTACAACAGATAAGAAAAGACTATTATTCATATAACGAAAACCAAATACAAGACTTTTTGTTGTTGCTGTTGATATTTATCCATTCCTTCAATTTGTAAGCAGTCACAGCCATTTTGATGGCATGAGCACGATAATAAAAAAAAATTTCATTGGTGTCGCGAAAAATTTCCGAATCGCCTTGTATCCAGTATTTAAAACAATAAAGTTGAGAATGGCTGCAATAGAAGCTCAAAGTATAAATCTGTTGTGTGATTTAAACATTTTACGTCATATTAACCAATTGGCGTAGCTCTATTGCCCGATTGTAACTTCTTACACCTCAAGAACCTAATCTATTTATCTAATCAAAAGTCATATCTTTTCTAATACACATTTCATGCTCCATCGGAGCCCACGCACAGCTCTTGTATCTGAGAACATGTCTCGCCATCAGATTGCCATTTTGTTTTATTTATTGATCTTTTTTAGTACATTTCCGATTTATACGGAATTTCCCCACCTACCGATAAATCGTTCATGGGTCTGCCCTTCGGCAGTCTGAAAAACAATTGTAAAAACAAATACGCCATATTTTATTGGATTCACCCCACCCACCACCCGCTATAAACTTTTACTGCGTCGTGTTTTTCCTTCTATCACTAAGATGTAATCAGTGTCCACACGTGGTAGGCTTGACACTCAATGGCATGACGCATATTTGCCTGGTCTCCGAATGACGTTACCGACTCTTGGCTGTTTGTTGATGAATATCCAGCAGTTAAAACTCACTGATTACTATTAGATAACTAGGGGTTTTAGGGTTTTAAAAAGCCCAAGTAACTTATCCTTGTTTGATAAATACGAAATATTAAACTTCCTGCTCTGCTTTAAGGGAACATTGCTCCCATGGTTCTAACTCTTCGCTTACATATCAGAAACTTCAGCTGAGACAATCTAAAGCTATGTGAACGATTGTTCAGCTCGGCTGGTTATATTGTCAATAAGACCCGCTCATCACTTGAACCAAATGTCAATACACTTTTCTGTTTGCGTGTTGGTTAAAAGATGTCATATAAAAAAGACATTCCAGTGTTATTTTGATTTTTGACAAGTATTTTAATAATTGTAATTTATGACACCATAAATTTCAATTTTTGGCTTTAATAGAAATTAACGATTAATTAATAGTTTATTTTCAAAAGTTAACGATTAATTTAAATTAAATTAATCGTTAACAGCCCTTATATATATATATATATATATATATATATATATATATATATATATATATATATATATATATATATATATATATATATATTATATATATATATATATATATATATATATATATATATATATATATATATATATATATATATATGCGTTGGTGTAACAGAGCAAAGATACTCTCGAAATAAAGTTTAAAAGTCATGAGTTTACTTAATAACTAATTATTATAATAATAAATGATCTTATAATTCAGTTTAAAAAATTCATAATATGCAATCGCTTATCCCCCTTCAAGTATACTTTTTTAAATCTACCTTGTATTTTCAATATTTCAGTATTTTTAAAAACTTTTATTATTCCGTGCATCGTGATATATAGGGAACTTTTATTGAGCAAAAAATTAGCCCCCCCCCCACACACACACTCACAAAATCCAGAAAGCACGGTCCACATCATGCCTATGCCATGATACTGCGTGAATTTAGGGACCTAACTAAAGGCAATATACTTGTGGGAAAGACATATTCCACCTTTCATATTGTAGTGTTAACGAGAAAAGATAATATGACAATTTCAAATTGTTGGATTGTATTATATTTAGCAAGTGTATTTAACTAGTGGCCAATGTGCTCTTGTTTGGATTTGACTCAAGTCCTCCAAAGTATTTTCTATTTTTCAATATAACTTCGCAATTTCGTCGTAAACAAACGAGCTTTGAGGATATTCTACAGCGCAACAATGAGAAGCCTACTTTACTTTAGTACTAAATGCTGGTGTGTTAATTCATTGTCTAACATAAAACATTGATTAAACAGGCTCATCAATAGGGCTAGTAACATAACGCAAACTTAACATCCTTCGCCTGAAGAACTCTTCAAAGAAAAATGCTTTTGAAGACTCAGTTCATGGCCATGGCAGATACTAAAGGTGAACTGATCTAAGCAAAAAGTTGCCCTTGAAGTTGGTCCAGGAAAATATAAAATGTTTTAGTGCCTTGATCTGTTAGAATATACCTTCCAGCGGTAACCCAATCCGAAAGAGTCACTAATTAAGTCATTATTATCACTAATGGTGTTAACTTTGGGTATATGATGATGGAGTATTGTGCTTAAGATCCCTCGAGTTTAAGTTTTACTTTTATCGTTTTTAACTAGAAGATAGATTAAATTTATGAGTAGATAAAGGGCTACAGTTGTTGCGTGAAAAAAATTATCTTTTTTCTTTTGTATACCCATTGTCATTAGTGCTGTCTTACTGTCTTATAGATATACTCCATGTGAATTGTAATAATTGCTGTTCTTTTTCACTGGTATACACGCTTGTCGTTAGTTTGGTATGTCATATATTATTCTTAGTTTTTATGTTATTTACCCGATCTGTTGCATTTTGTGACTTGTTGGTCTGTTGCATTTTGTGACTTGTTAGTCTGTTACATACGCCAGCCCATTTGTTTTCTTGATGTTGGGTTTTGGACTATAACTTTCAATCGTTATAGAATATGTCATATGACATACAAAAGGATGTGCGCCTGAGTTGTTGCTGCTAGCAACATAAAAACACAGTATGCCGTGGAGTCCCAAAACCCCCATCCAAAATGCGCTTTTCCTTATGAGTACCCACTAGTTGCTTTTGCCCTGCATCTCTCTAGTAATTATAATTTGTGATTAGCTAAATACAGGCTTTCACTTGCGAAAACAAGTGTTTTATTTGTCTGTCGTCTAAAAAATGAATACAGCTTACACAGTTAGGAGCTAATCAGAATCCATCATTTTAGTTTGAACTCAATTCTAAAACTGAATGTCGGGAAGCCAATGCTTCAAACGACGTATAACAAAGGGTCCTTTGGAATTTTTAAAACATGTTATAATATGTTAATATTATGTATAATATGATTCCCCTGGATGTTAGTGGTGGTAAAGACAACACTAGAGAATGGGGCTTGGTTGACGCATAAAAAGACTGGCGTAATCGAGTTACTTGAACACATGCTCTCAGCCAATGCGCCGTGGTCTCAAACAGTTCTGCACATGGATTACTGCGAGGTTGTTGCGTTAAACAATTTGAGAAATAGAGACTTAAAAAAATAATAATCTGAGCTTTAAGTTTCTGTTGTAAATGTATTAGACAATTCAGTATTTCGCTTTTAAATTATTTTCCAAATAACTAGCCGTTTGGAATTTTTATTACCAAGAGTTTCCCCCCAAATACGTGTATCGCGGAACCATTGCCATTATTTATATTTAAAGGGCCTGAACACTCTTTCAGAATCCGTGTCGTACTGAGCTTAAACGTTGACTAGTTGTGACTTCTTATGACTTTGAAATACTTCCCTTAAAACGAGAATATTAAATCTATACCTGAAATAATAGTAATCTATAAGTTTATTCTAAAATCTTGATAACCGGGGACGGGAGAATTTTGCAGTTAGTTCGCTCGTTTACTGAAATCGCGCGGATCCCGCTCGAGAAACTATAGATCTTATACCTTGACCCTGTTTGCCGGGGTTTGGCTCTCGCAGGCTGAGCTCCCCCGCGTCGGCCATTGTGGAGTGCTGGCCGTGTGTGCTTCTAACTTTAGCTCCGCCGCTGCAGGTTTCTGTGCCAGTAGGTTTGTGGGCTTACGACCTTTAAGCCTAGGCTGCTATTTGGAGGTGGGCGAAATCGATTACCTAACACGATAACAATCGTGGGTACGCAGGGCAGCCTCTAGGATTCTTCATTTACTTCTTTCTTACATTCCCATCTTATCACCCAAAGGTTCTTGTTAAATGTTCTATATGTCTGCTGATTTTTATTGACGGGAAGCGGCTCTAAAACCAATTTATTTTATTCATAAATTAGTTTTTAAAAAGTGCTATTGTTGGCAATGTCGATTTATAATTGATGAGATCTATAAACAGACTGATTGGTTGTTGGAGTCGAGGTGGGCGTGACCAGACTGCGACGGGAATGGGGGGGGTAGGGTAGGTGGTGGTGGTGGATGAAGAAATGTCAACTTGATTTCAGCACATTTCCAACGGTTACCCGACGCATTGTGTGATACATTGAAACTTTCTTTATTCAAGGAGCTGGTTGTCTCAAACACCGCTCTCAGGAATCTTGTGTGGTCAAATTTTGTTGGTCTCGTCGATGAGTAGGTCTCAATTCGGTCGTTCCAGTCTCTCCTAATTCTGGATTTTCACGTATTTTGTATTCGTACTCCAATCAGTTCAAATGCTTCTTTCAGACAATGCTACTTTTAATTCAAGCTTCTAGTGCCAGGTCTAGTGCCAGGTCTAGTGCACTCTTTTTCATTCGTGCTGCTTCCAATACTAGCTCTAATGATATTGAAGCCCCAATGCTTCTTTTCATCTTGAAGCCCCAATGCTTCTTTTCATCAGTGCTACATCTAATCCAAGTTTTAATGCAAATGCTAGGGCTTCTTTGGAAAAAAAAAGTGCTGCTTTTAATACCAGCTCCTATGATAGTGTTACATCTAATTCAAGTTTTAATTACAAGTCCCATGATTCTTCCATTGAGATCATAAAGCCTTGACAGAGATGGCACAAATCAATGAAGCGTAGAGTGATGAATTGTTGTCTAAAGGATTAATTTGAAGATTTTTAGAGTTTTCCCCAGTACACTCTAATCAGCTATTGTAGCATTTAAAAAAGATACCAGTATTGCTCATGTGTTTTTAGATACCCGCATTATTCCAACATTCCTCGATACCATCAATATTCCAACATACTCATGTATCAGAATGATTCCAATATACTCAAGTACCAGGATTGTTTAAACATTCCAGTAATTTCCCAACATTCCCCGATACCAACCAGCATTATTCCGACGTACACAGATACCAGCTATTTCCCAGCATGCCCCGATACCAACCAGCATTATTCCGACGTACACAGATACCAGCTATTTCCCAGCATGCCCCGATACCAACCAGCATTATTCCGACGTACACAGATACCAGCTATTTCCCAACATTCCCCGATACCAACCAGCATAGTCTCAATGTACTCGGATACCAGCGTTTTTTAAAGTAAACATTGGTAAAAGATTAGTTCCAATGTAAGTGTAAGTGCTTGAAATTACGCTACACACCATCAAATTGTTAGACAATGAGTGACATATATCAAATATATTGTTTGTACATTGTTGATTTTTAAAAATTGTTGTTTGTAAGCTAGGGAAGCGTGTGAAGTCGATTTTTTTAAAGGAAAAAAAATGGTTTGGCGTGTCCACCGCCCAGTCATTTAAATCCCGCTTCGATTCCTGGCCAATTTTTCCATGGATTACTCGATCGAGGTTGGAGAAAGTGAGGGACCCGTGGGCTGGAATTTATGCCTCCCATTTTTGTAGCTAAACAATGATCTAGCTACAAGCTGACACCAGTTATATGTTGTTAGTATTTCCCCCCCTTTCTTTAGATCAACGCTAATTCTCTGTAGTTTGCTGGCTTCGTTACTACATTTCCATTTTGGAAACGGAAAACTGGAACGCTCAGAATTCGGCCAGGCGTTCGATATTATTTTTGTCTCGGTATTTGGCCAGCCTGGCCTACCACTTGGTCGGTTTCCAACAGTTGGTATTTGATGACCTGGTAACCTAATTTTTTTCTCCCTCACTCTTTCTGGGCCAGCTTTTTCTTTTACTCTCCTGTTTTTGGAGCACAGGTTTTAGCGTAGTAGTAGTAATACTACTACTATAAAGCACTACTTGCAATCGAGAGTTTTCTTCTGGGATTAGCGGAATATAGCCTTACTTCCTCTAAAATAATTGGATTGTAACAGAATTGAGGCTTAATGCTGTGAGTAGGCTATTTATTGTCAATCAACTCGTGAAAATCGCTCCAATCGCCTTCATTTTTTCCTTCTCCATTGCATTTTCATTTAGTAGTTGTGTGATATTGTTTTCACTTATGACTTATGAATATCATCAAATCACTTATTCTCCGACTGCGTTCCCTAGTAATGTTGGCTTCACTACATTTATCTATTGTCGTCAATATTTGTTTCATGTATCACTTGATGTATCTTTGACTTCTCTAAGTTTGTCATTTACCTCAGTATAAGTGACACTAAATTCACTGGATATGTCACAGCCTTTAGTAGATATGTCACTACTTTTAGTAGATATGTCACAGCCTTTAGTAGATATGTCAATGCCTTTAGTAGATATGTCACAGCCTTTAGTAGATATGTCACAGCCTTTAGTAGATATGTCACTGCCTTTAGTAGATATGCCACAACCTTTAGTAGATATGTCACTGCCTTTAGTAGATATGTCACAGCCTTTAGTAGATATGTCACTGCCTTTAGTAGATATGTCACAGCCTTTAGTAGATATGTCACAGCCTTTAGTAGATATGTCACAGCCTTTAGTAGATATGTCACAGCCTTTAGTAGATATGTCACAGCCTTTAGTAGCTATGTCACTGCCTTTAGTAGATATGCCACTGCCTTTAGTAGATATGTCACAACCTTTAGTAGATATGTCACAGCCTTTAGTAGATATGTCACAACCTTTAGTAGATATGTCACAGCCTTTAGTAGATATGTCACAGCCTTTAGTAGATATGTCACTGCCTTTAGTAGATATGTCACTGCCTTTAGTAGATATGTCACAACCTTTAGTAGATATGCCACAACCTGTAGTAGATATGTCACTGCCTTTAGTAGATATGTCACAGCCTTTAGTAGATATGTCACTGGCTTTAGTAGATATGTCACTGCCTTTAGTAGATATGTCACTGCCTTTAGTAGATATGTCAATGCCTTTAGTAGATATGTCACTACCTTTAGTAGATATGTCACTGCCTGCAATAGATGTATGATTGTCTTCTATGGCTCTGCCATTATCAACTGTTGCTCCTCTATATATGCATATACCTACAGTTGAATTGTTTCAACTCAGTTCATCCTATATGCATCTTTTAAAAGCCAGCATTCTCAACCCAACTGTTGACTGATTCCTACTGGATCGATAACGTGGCTGAATCAGTCTTCAAAATGCAACCACATCGCTAACTTACATCAGACTATCAGTGTCACAACCTAGTGTGTGTATATATATATATATAAGACACATCAGACAATCAGCTGATCACGATCTAGTCAGTTTGTCACATCAGACAATCAGCTAATCACAACCTAATCGATATCTGCCATAGACTATCAAAAGATCACAACCTAATCGATATCTGACATTGCCTACAACATACCTTGGGATAACCAAACATGGATTGAAGACAATAGATTAAGAAGACCTTATTTTTCAGTGATGAAAACGATGTAACCATTCTGAAGTAGCCGCGCCCCCACCCCCCAATTACAGTACATTCGTCCTTCACCGTCCACATGTCGGCGACCTGCATGCTGGTAAATGCGCGTACAACAAGAGCAGTGCAAATAGGTGAATCCAGTTCGCTCCCGGGGCACAGATTCGCACTGTCGGCCTGTACACACAGTGCACCAATGTCCCCCTGAGGCTTTCCCATGTTCCCTGGCGGTGTGCCCAAGCCGCTAGACGGTGCTGGGCGTTGCGGAGAAAGTGTTGTCCCATCAAATCAGAAAGAACCTTTGATTGTTTGCTCAAGAAAACAATTCCTAGGAGAAGAAAAACAAAAAGAGAAAGAACAACGAAAGACACACACACACACCAAAACAATTTCCTGAAGCTGCCTTCTCCAAAACAACATCCACCGTGCATAATCTCTTGTAAATTAAACTTGTTACTTCATTAGTCTTTAAACACCTCATCAAAGTGTCTCCTATATTCAACCCCTGCCCTCTTTTGTTTATGTAAAGTCTTCACGCGTGAATGAGTGCACGGCGGTGTTTAGCTTCGCTTTCTTTTGACACGTTTCCCCACACAACTGCGAAGATGACTGACAATGCCCCCAGGCGTCCTTAAATTGCCAGTAATATTTTTGTCGCTGTACCTATTGTGTGTGCTGAGAACCCATGACGCCTCCAAGTGTCTATCCTGGCCATGGGCTCTGCACCGCTTGACCCGTTGAATGAAGCGAGTCGATCGCAGTGTCGGTCGGCATGAATGAGCAGTGATGGTTACGCCCTCCCTGGAATGCTCGCGATGTCGACGGTGTCAATGAAAGACGTGTATCCTCACGCTCGTAGCTCCACCTACTCCTACGCTGGGAATGGACCGAAGCTTGACCTTTGTAGACATTAATGATGGGAGGCTAATCACAAGGTTACTTAGACTTAGAGTCGGTCATTCTTGGTGCGCAATTTTAAAGACAGTCTTTTAATATAACAGAGAGGACAGACGCTTGAGTCTAGATTTGACTGTGCAACTGGTAGCTGATACTTACTGAAGTCTACTTTATCTTATATAGATGGAATATTCACCTGCATTCCTTATTATATCTAGTTTATAAAATTTAGTTTTAATACTCACTGGATGTATTTTTTTAAAAATCTCAATGTATTTCTGTTTTGGACTGCTTTCACCATAAACTGATTAATAGTATTAAGGTCTGTAAGTAAATCATTTTATTGATAACAATTTCTTGAAAGTTATAACCCACTGTAAAGAAGGTTGCATTAAATTGACTCTTTCCTTATTGTTATCATTCAGGGGCCTGTAGATTAACTTTCCAAAGACATTATTATTATCCCAAAGAGTTATTTTAAAAGCGGCTTGAGTTTTTGACGCTGCTTGAAACCAATATTTAAAATATGAGTTACATAGATACACAAAATTATATATAAGATATATTCCCTTTTCATACATATTGTTAATGGCAAAAAGTATTGAATCTCACACAACAAATTTGTTTTGGTTATTATTGACTTATTGGGACATTACTTTGGACCGGCATCAGTCCGCGTACCGGCGTTTTAACTCATATTCTTCTTTAAAACAAAATCTCAATTTAAAAAGAAAGCAAATCAAAATTTTGTATTACTTGCTTTATAAAGTAATTCGCTCTTTTTTTTCCCTCGGCAAATTTAATCCAGTGACATTCAAAACGCGATGTTTCAGAAAACGTCTCCCTGAAATACATACGATGACTTCGACACTTTGCACTATTCATTGTTAGCTGGCCTAAACCAATGTGCCGTTGGCGATTGACTATTATAAGATTTCAGCATGTCCGCTGCTATGAACATAATAATATAACAGTAACAGTTAATATGGACAAATAATATAAAAATCATAATCAATACAATTGTATAAAGATCGTCACTTGAAAGAGTTCCGGCCCTTGTCTGCTGAAATAATTTATAAGTCAACTCCATAAAAATATGCGAGTAGCGTTGAGGGTTTTATATAAGTCCCTATTGTCCTATAAATCACGGGATCTCATCCATGTTGTATGGACATTCCAGACCGCACTTGTCCGGAGACGTGATTTCTTGTACGGCGTGCATATTTGATCATTGTGGCTGCGGTCAGTCTAAAAAACTTACTGACAATAGTTTTGCTTACAGATATTAAACCATAGTTGCAGCCATTATCCATCTTGACTTGGTTAAATCTCTCACTGTCTCCCTTTCTTTCACTCTCTCTTCTCATCCCCCCCCCCACCGGTCTCCGTCTCCCCCTTCTGTTGAGAGCTATATTCTTTGGATGTTATTGAAGACCTTTTGAACGCTTTTGGTCCTTGTTTATCTTTTTGGTATTAATCGCTTTCGTCTTACACCTAAAACATTCATCCTAGCCTATTTCTTCATATTAATTGATCAATTGAAACCGAAGAATGACTTCGAAATTCCGACACAATTTAAGGTATGAAAAGCCCTACTGAATTTTGAGAAAGCCAAGAGACATGTTCCTTGCCGCCTTAATCAAACAACTTGATCTTTGCAGTGGGGGGGGGGCAGGCAACTCATTCCACATTGCTTCGGGCGGTACTAAAGAGGGCGGTGCGCAGCCATTTTGGCACAGAATAAAACTGCCCCGACTAAACAACCACGGCTTGAGAGCCCCTGACTAATTGGTCCCCGACATAATATTAAAACATTGTCGATCTGCCACAAACTTTCCTAAGCCAGCAATAGAGTAATGCATGGTTTAAGAAAATAATTAACCTACGTCCGAATCTCACGTTCAGGTGGTTCAGGTGTCCTCAATCTAATGTCGGGTTCCTTTTGTCGCAGGGGGCCGAATTGTCGAGGCCGAGAAGTTACGGGTTAAATTGACGTGGCACAGATTTGAACACGATGGCGGCACCATACCGTTTGCTGCCAGACTGCCAGACACTTGAGTAGGACGCACTAGAATTTTACAAAATTTCCGAGAACTGCAATGCACAGTTTTCGAATATATGCAATTCAACTTTGTTGTTTCAGGTCCCTCCTCCACCCAGGGTGTTTCCGTCTATCCCGTTAACAAGTCTCTCTCGGTTCCTCTGGGGTATGATTAATCCCTGCTGGATTTTAATACTAGATGTATTGTTTAATGGTATTACATTTATCTCTGCTTGCCTTCAACGATCCCGCCGCTCAGGACCTATGTGAGTCTGTGACCATGACGCAACTATACTAAGCTATCTACACACTACCTCAACACAAAAGACTATCCAGACTTTGTAATCATACACCAAAAGACGCTCTTGACGCGCGACAATTTCAATTATCCCATACCTACAACTCCGGGCTAAGCACATTGTATTAATTGATTGGCGGTCGATCGATTTGTATCAGCGGATTAAGGCCAGTCGATTAATCATTAATCGGCCACTTACTAACCGTTTAAAGTTTAAACACTTTTTGAAAGACTGCGACTCCAAAGGTCGGTTTGTTCAGCGTTCATCTCATAATAACATGAATAAATCAAGATTATTGATTTATAAGTTCCGTAGAGGCGGCTCTAAAAAAATGTTAGAAGTTAAAGGTACATATCGTTGTCATGGAGACCTAATGACGCGGTCCGTTATAACTGACTATTATATAATATTCAAACTCTGCGTCCGCTGTAAACGCGTAGTTAACTCAAAGCCAACCTGGTGGGTTAGGCGCTGGGTGGCGTGCAAGCAGTTGTTAACTCAAAGCCAACCTTGTGGGTTAGGCGCTGGGTGGCGTGCAAGCAGTTGTTAACTCAAAGCCAACCTGGTGGGTTAGGCGCTGGGTGGCGTGCACGCAGTTGTTAACTCAAAGGCTCTGGTTGTCTTCATTCTTTCTGCCGTGTAATGACGTTTGAATTGGAAATCTCCGTAAAAGTGAAATTATGTCCTGCACATAAATTGTCATAAACTAGTCCGTGACACGAAGCCTGCCATTATTATACTTGGGAATTTTGAAACACAAGCCGTGTTGAGATTTGCCCGGTAATCATGTGTCCCCCTCTAGAAACAAAAGCTCAATGTACATCAATTTTTACCACCTGCCATTGCACATCAATTTGCTCTTATACATTCAAAAGATTATTACGTCTTTACGTGCAATGAAGCAATTAAACCCAAGAACCCTAACCACCAATAACCGCTATAGTTATATCTGGAGATACGATACTCTGGCGCCTGTATTTTAACAAGATCCATATTTTATACAGGGTGATAAAAAGCGGGAAATTTTTAACGATCCTATAAAACCAAGAGTTATAATAAGTTATTGAACAAAATCATTTTATTCATCGTAATTGAAACCTTAAAATGAGCCATTTAGGCAAAAATTTATCCTTTTTTTATATTTAAATGACGACCTTTAGATGCCGTCCTCCTGTACGAATTTTTTTGTTTGGTTTTTTTGTTTGTTTGTTTGTCACCCTGTACATGTTGGCGGCTGGATAACGAAGTCAATAGTGCGCTCGCCTCTCAAGCTGAGGGGCGTGGGATCTAGCCCACGTTAAAGCCACAATAAAAATGTTGATAAATGACCATCGCTAAAAAGTCCTCCGCTGACCTGGAGAGGAGATGGGCGCCGCCAAGGTCTACCAAGCCCCGAAACGTTAGAACCCACGAGGTTATGGGACGCACACACACGTGTAGTCGAGGTTGATCTCATGTTCATCACTTGATATCATTTAATCATCATAAGCTTTACAAATGAGCTGAATCCAATGGCAGGACTAAGTGCTTCATTCAAGAAATGTAACGAAATTATCCAACACAAAGGTCTCTTACTTGATTGTCATCAAAACGAATCGAACCATCTTTTCGAAAGTCTGCATCAACTAAAATTTGTTTCTCCGTTTTAGTTTTCAAAAGATAGTGTATCTGGAAATTAGTGCTGTCAGATTTTCTTGACTGACTCTAAAGCGGGGCTTGTCCGCTAACATACATTCATATCATGTTTACATCTTCACCATTTGAAGACATGTTGGAAGCCTCCCCTTTGCACCAGTGCAAATTTTCAATAAAGTATTTTTTATTAACGAACCCTACTGGTCTTTGCTTTTTAAAACTGGTTTGATTCTGCCATGGCTGTTACTCACTGTAAGATATTTTTGGCAGCAACTTGCATAATTCATCAAGTTCCCCATTAACTTCACCAAAGACACTCAGTGCAGTTAAAAACTGCTGATACTTAGTTTCTTTAAACAACACGTGCACTTGACTGACAGAATCGTTTATACAGCTCTCAGCCAGCTATTGCATGTCTCTCACCAATGCTCGTAACCAGAAGTGTCGTCAATGACACCTGACTTCATTCGGGAGTATGAAATGTACAGAATCAAATTCCACTATTTTGCTGCTAGTTGGGTGAACTCTCGTCTGATTTCCGTACTAAAGGACAAAGTGTTCACTGTTGTATTTTTTAAACAAAACTCCAGCTGGTAAGGTTTTGAAATATACTTAGCCAAATCGTTGCTTGTGTAAGTTAATAGTGTCAGCAATTGATAACCTGTCATAACAAAATAATAAATGAAAATGTATTGCCATTTTCAAAAATCCATATTTGTCTTTTAATGATTTTAAGAGCGATTTCTATTGCAAATTTTGTTAGAAAATTGATTGGCTCTCAATTTTAATTGTAAGTAGATTTATTGATAGACTCGTTTCTTCTCTTCTACTTCTTCACGTGGAAAAGCAAAATATTCCTATTTTGCAGTAGCACATAGCAGCAATATCTAATTAATATCCCATGGCCAAATCAATATTATTATGAAACCTGCTGACATCAGCGTTGTCTAGTCTAACCATTAAGCGCTTCAAATATCAGTTTTCTAGTTTTTCCTCATATCTCTCTATTTTTGTTCTCTCTCTCTCTCTCTCTCTCTCCATCCACTCCCTCGCTCTCTCTTTCTCTCCCCCCTTCTCTCTCTCTGTCTCTATCCATCTATCCGTATCTGTCTCTGCTACTTGAATCGACCGCATCCTTTAAACAAAAATGATTTAAAGAATTATGTGCTGCTGAACCAACCGTTTTTCACTTCTACGAATGTTAAAATATTGTTTGCTTACAGTTTTGTGGGTCTATTAATAACACCCTATAAATAAAAAGGAGACCTTTAAAATTTTAAAATACGACCAGAATTTCTGTTAACACCCCCCCTCCCCCTTGTCAACAACTGTCAAATAATTGTTTCCTATGTCATCGAGCAAGTTTGTTGACATAGCAGCCCCATGGATTGCTTAACTTAGTGGCACTTTTCTGTCAGTTATACTCTTGTGAGCTATACTAGAATTTCTTTTTTTCGCTGTGTTATTCTGTTCATTTGATTTCCGCCATCAAATGACCAGCCATCTATACGTTCACAACTGAATGATGTATTAGATCACTAGCTTATAAATCCGTATTTTAAGGTTTTCATTAGGGCCGCGGAAATTAACGATTAATTAATGTTGGCAGGCCTAATGGGATGAAAAGAAATATTTAAAAAGTGTGTGTGTGGGGGGGAGGGGGTGGCAACGATGCTTCTTGCGTTCACTTGCGTTGTTCCTTCACAGAGTAACATATGATTCGTAGTGAAGTGGTTATCACGTCCGCCTTGCAGGCGAAAAGTCCTGAGTTCAAGCCCCAGCGTGAAATTTTATTTTTTTAATTTTTAAAACATTTTGTTTCTGCTTTTTTTCCAATACTTCGTGCTGCTGTTTGTGTTCTTTTTCTCACCCCTCCCCCGTTCTTTGCACTATCTATTATGAGGATGTCTGCGGCGTATGCGCGGATCTATCTAGTTATTATTTATTTAGACATGCGTACGTAAACAAAAAGGTTTTTCTTACTTATTTCTTGCATAGCAGAACGAATTTTCTGTGTTACGTCACACAATTTGGAAGCCGTGGAATTACCGCGACTTAACCGATTTCGTGCAATAATGAATTGCAACTTAACGGGATCCATTTATGCGTTATAAAAAATATAATTCATCGAAATTAATCAATTATTTTTTCCGATCAATCGAACAATTTTTAAAAAAAATCAATACCAACCCTAGTTTTTATTTTTTTTTAAAGCATCCTAAGTCGCGTAAATTTTAAAATATACTGATAATTACATACTTTGCATTATTGTGATATTTCTCTACTTTTCTACTTTTCTACACTTTGTATAATGGTGTTTTTAGAAAGAGGGAAAAAAAAACACTCCTTTTTTTAAAGCCAAAACATACATGTATATTGCACGCCGCTGAATTATGTAATGAATTCAAATGTGTGTCCAACCCCCTAAATACATGTCGTCTGTATGGAGGTGCCCTTGTCAAAGGCGTATCTACCTTTTGTCTCTATGGAGGTAATCTTGTCAAAGGCATATCTATTTGTTGTCAGTATGGAGGTATACCCTTGTCAAAGGCTGTAGCGACGTACTGTTAGATCTTCCGATATCGCGAATTATACGTACGGTACTTAAAATTTGTATGACAGAATCCTTCTAAAACTTTCTGAAATGTTAAGCTCTCGTTGTTTGTATCGAAATTTGTATGCACCAAGAAACTGACCAACTTTTATTAAATGTATTTTAATATGTGCTGAAAAACTAATTAAAGGACAAACCTCCACCAGCACACCCACGAAGCCCAATAATTTGATTTCTTTCATGGATGACAGTTCTGGCCACCAGAGTACACGTCTATATTTAGCTCGGTTACAGCATCGGTAACCACTATCGACTGATGGTTGACTCGGGATCATTACCGCGGGGGAACTGGCACCGCGGAGATCAAATATCTCTCAGATAAAAATACAGGGATCTACCGCCCGTATGTCACGTAGTCTGGGCCTCCAATCAGGGGTCCTCGTGATGTCAATGTTATCAGGAAACCAGCTGGTCGGGGACTCTCACGCTGTAACCCTTAGGCCTTCAGCATGTTACGCGTGGATGTCCTGAATACCGGGACACGGGTTCTCAATTTATGATTCGTGTGCCGGCCGTCCAACAGGTTACTTAGTTGTCTGATTTTGGGGTGAGGTGTGGGCACATGCTGGGGCTATGATGTTATTTCAATAACATTGGAAGGGGATGTAAATCTATGCACGGAGTGGAGCTGTTGGCGAAGCGGCCACTCCCAGTCTAAGGTTGCTCGTGGGAGAGTGGGGAGGCATACGTTCCCCTGCTTTGGGGAAAGGTTTTACCTTTCACAATGCCACGCAGTTAATATGTTTAAGGTAAAGTTAAAAGTATATATATTTATAAATGATTGGCTGGGGATCCACACGCCCTAACCCCTTTAAATCAATAAAATATTCGAGCAACCCCCATTGAGATAAAAATTTGTAAAGAACATTAAAACCTTTATTTTTGTGTTAAATTGGTCTCGGTAGTTACTTTTGGCTAGAAAAGTTAGTGAAATGATAGTACCAATAAAAAAATGTTGCGCTCAATACTTTTATGTTTCTTACTTAAGGACTTTAAATTTGATTGTCTATGAAACTTACGCGACCGTAATATAAGTGCTGTTTTTACTTGGAGCAATACAGAATTAATAAATGTGGCTTTTACTGTGTGCAATGGAAAATCAAACTACCTTTCAAATATAGTAAGACTTCCTTTCGAATTGAAAACTATTTTTTTTAAAGTTTTGCTTCTTTGTTGTTTGTTTTTCAATTTCTTTGTCTTCGCAAATTAAGATCAACTTAAATTATTACGTTATAGACCTTGTCATATTATGACGGAAATCTATAAATAAAACTATACGGTCTTTTTTATGGACGAATTTCATAAAAATTTAATTAAAGATACGAGTCAAAATGTAAATGTAGGTATATTGAGAAGGAAGTATCTTATCAGCTATTGGTTAATTATTCGTTAACTTAAGACAGCTTATTGGACTTGATAAAGGAAAAACGGTTTCGTAATTTTACTATGCTAACAATATTGAGAACTTAGTGATTCGACTTTATTTATGCTGTAAAACACTGTTATTTAATATAAAAATAGAACATTACTCATTGAGCTATAACGTTTTCCGGTTTTAGAAATGATAACCCTTATTGTAAGAAGCAGTTGAATAACCACTCATTAAATAATATATCGCTGATAACCAATGTTCCCTTTTTGCTGTGCAGATATTTTACAGACGCCACGCAGCAGTTTAGAATGACCGCGCAGCAAATTTTATAAAATATTGCACAAGATATGGATGCTGTCCAACTTTGCACACGAGTTTTTCACTTTGCACATGAACCAACAAACCTTAGAGGGTACATTGCTGATAACCCATCCACACAAAACTACCCCATCCACACACAACTACCCCATCCACACACAACTACCCCATCCACACACAACTACCCCATCCACACACAACTACCCCATCCACACACAACCACCCCATCCACACACAACCACCCCATCCACACACAACCACCCCATCCACACACAACTACCCCATCCACACACAACTACCCCATACACACACAACTACCCCATCCACACACAACTACCCCATCCACTCACATAACCACCCCACAATAACTCTACCCAGGGCTGGTCTTAGGCCACCGCTACCCGTGTGGCCGCACAGAACCACCCCACTAAAATAACCAACCATATCCACACATACTAATGTCCCACATAAACCTACTCCTCAAGTAAACACCGCGTGCATAAATCAACCCACATATAACCACCGCGTAAATAGCCCTATCGACACAAAATAATCACGTCATAACCACCTCTCAAAAAACCCACCACTCAAATAACCCACTCCACACATAACCCAACCACCTGCTACACCACATCCCGTCCATAAAGCTATCATGGTGTCAGATGTAGTATGATGTATGAAAATGACAGGCCGCCATAAAGCTATCATGGTGTCAGATGTAGTATGATGTATAAAATGACAGGCCCCCATAAAGCTATCATGGTGTCAGATGTAGTATGATGTATAAAATGACAGGCCCCCATAAAGCTATCATGGTGTCAGATGTAGTATGATGTATAAAATGACAGGCCGCCATAAAGCTATCATGGTGTCAGATGTAGTATGATGTATAAAATGACAGGCCGCCATAAAGCTATCATGGTGTCAGATGTAGTATGATGTATAAAATGACAGGCCCCCATAAAGCTATCATGGTGTCAGATGTAGTATGATGTATAAAATGACAGGCCCCCATAAAGCTATCACGGTGTCAGATGTAGTATGATGTATAAAATGACAGGCCCCCATAAAGCTATCATGGTGTCAGATGTAGTATGATGTATAAAATGACAGGCCCCCATAAAGCTATCATGGTGTCAGATGTAGTATGATGTATAAAATGACAGGCCCCCATAAAGCTATCATGGTGTCAGATGAAGTATGATGTATAAAATGACAGGCCGCCATAAAGCTATCATGGTGTCAGATGTAGTATGATGTATAAAATGACAGGCCGCCATAAAGCTATCATTGTGTCAGATGTAGTATGATGTATAAAATGACAGGCCCCCATAAAGCTATCACGGTGTCAGATGTAGTATGATGTATAAAATGACAGGCCCCCATAAAGCTATCATGGTGTCAGATGTAGTATGATGTATAAAATGACAGGCCCCCATAAAGCTATCATGGTGTCAGATGTAGTATGATGTATAAAATGACAGGCCGCCATAAAGCTATCACGGTGTCAGATGTAGTATGATGTATAAAATGACAGGCCCCCATAAAGCTATCATGGTGTCAGATGTAGTATGATGTATAAAATGACAGGCCCCTATAAAGCTATCATGGTGTCAGATGTAGTATGATGTATAAAATGACAGGCCCCCATAAAGCTATCATGGTGTCAGATGTAGTACGATGTATAAAATGACAGGCCCCCATAAAGCTATCATGGTGTCAGACGTAGTATGATGTATAAAATGACAGGCCCCCATAAAGCTATCATGGTGTCAGATGTAGTATGATGTATAAAATGACTGGCCCCCATAAAGCTATCATGGTGTCAGATGTAGTATGATGTATAAAATGACAGGCCGCCATAAAGCTATCACGGTGTCAGATGTAGTATGATGTATAAAATGACAGGCCCCCATAAAGCTATCATGGTGTCAGATGTAGTATGATGTATAAAATGACAGGCCCCTATAAAGCTATCATGGTGTCAGATGTAGTATGATGTATAAAATGACAGGCCCCCATAAAGCTATCATGGTGTCAGATGTAGTACGATGTATAAAATGACAGGCCCCCATAAAGCTATCATGGTGTCAGACGTAGTATGATGTATAAAATGACAGGCACCCATAAAGCTATCATGGTGTCAGATGTAGTATGATGTATAAAATGACAGGCCCCCATAAAGCTATCATGGTGTCAGATGTAGTATGATGTATAAAATGACAGGCCCCCATAAAGCTATCATGGTGTCAGATGTAGTATGATGTATAAAATGACAGGCCGCCATAAAGCTATCACGGTGTCAGATGTAGTATGATGTATAAAATGACAGGCCCCCATAAAGCTATCATGGTGTCAGATGTATGATGTATAAAATGACAGGCCCCTATAAAGCTATCATGGTGTCAGATGTAGTATGATGTATAAAATGACAGGCCCCCATAAAGCTATCATGGTGTCAGATGTAGTACGATGTATAAAATGACAGGCCCCCATAAAGCTATCATGGTGTCAGACATAGTATGATGTATAAAATGACAGGCCCCCATAAAGCTATCATGGTGTCAGATGTAGTATGATGTATAAAATGACAGGCCTCCATAAAGCTATCATGGTGTCAGATGTAGTATGATGTATAAAATGACAGGCCCCCTCCAAGAAATCACTTCGATTGATAGAGACAAACAAGTCGTGGAAATAGAACAATACATTTAGCTTTCATTATAGAAGACTTACAAATATAAACGTTTTATCAAATCAGTAACAAAAAAAATTAATAAATAAAAACATTATTAAACCGAAAGTATGTTTCTCACACGAGTTACGATGTATAGAACTAGAGGTGTCTGAAAACATGGCCATTGAATTTATTTTCGCCTTCCTCTCACTAACCAGGTAGTGTGTCCCTAATAGCAGAATCCACCACCCATTTCCTTACCAAAACAGTGGAAGGCTAAAGACAAACGCGTTGCACTTGTGTTGTCAGCAGCAGGCCACAGTTTTGTCAAACACGCGACACTTATCCACTGGTTCAAACGCCGTCCAACGGTTACAACAATCACAATGAATGAATGAAAACATTCAAATAAAAAAAAACAGCCTGGG
The DNA here is from genome assembly GCA_944989445.1 of Ampullaceana balthica. NCBI lineage: Eukaryota > Metazoa > Mollusca > Gastropoda > Lymnaeidae > Ampullaceana > Ampullaceana balthica. Next base: position 917,490 of record CALYLW010000341.1, read on the forward strand.
AGCTGGGCTGTAGCATGTCTTATAATGAGTCACCTGCTCCATTCATGATTACCCGTGTGTGTGTGTTGGCGTGGGACTGTGTTTGTCAATCGTCCTAATTCGTGCAGTACTTGCAGTCCTTTTCAAAAGCCACCGGGTCGGGTTCATGAATTGATATCGGCGCTAGCTGAGAATAAATGTAACCGCTGCATCCTCAATGAAACTGGTGTGTGGGTGTGTGTCCTTCCCCCTTGACAGAGTGTGTGTGTTCTGATTACCAACAGCAGACTAGAGTAGTTCGAAATTATTACCAGTAACAGTGGGAAGTCGGGAGTAAGTTTTGTTGTACGGGTTTGTCTATCGACGTTTTGTTTATTGATCGGTGTTTGGTAACTTAATTCATTTCAACCAAGATGCCTCTTCGGGTCTTCATGGTTTGACATCTTTTATTAAAAGGTTGTGTTTGATAGATTTACTAAACAACAGTGCTTCTAATCTTTCCACACAAAAAAAATAATAATAAAAATTGGCAAGTTGATAATATTTCGTATTTAAAAATTACAAATATTTGTTTAGGAGTGTCACTCGTTATTATCTGAAACGTGAACGGGTTGTTGTTTAAATCCTGTCCCATATAATACATCAACTATTTAATTGTATGCTACAATTCAACAACCATTTTTGGTGTTATAGCTTACCACAGTACATTTACTATGTCATGTGATGTTAAAGCCGACCACAGTAAATTTACTATGCGAATGTGATGTTACAGCCGACCACAGTAAATTTACCATGTGAATTTGATGTTACAGTCGACCACAGTAAATTTACTATGTAACTGGTATGCAAACGGTGGCCAAACCCCGGCTAAACTTGCGAGCCACACGCGGCTCTTCTGTGTTCACATTGGGGCTTGCAAACAATTTATGAACTTAAAACTTTTCTTCTTTCGAAATATAAATAAAGAATTAGTTAATTTTTATTTTCAAAAATTCGACCGAAACAAGGAGTCGCAAATAATTTGGGGTTCATTTAAATTTTTATAATTTTTAAAGGGAGCTATTGGTTTCTGATCGGTTGGTGGTGTAAAATGTTACATTTCTGGTTCCGGTAAAAATCCGCATTTCGAAGTACATGAGTACATATTGTATTGACTGTTACTGTTAGTCCCGCTAAAGTTAGTAACTTATATATATTTACAAGTTTAAATCATATATGTAACATGTATATGGCAACAAGTTTCACGGAACGAAAATATAAAGAAGAAAATAGAATAAAATCCTCTTCCGATTTTCTCATCAATCCATGAAATCAAAGATGATTGCCAGCTTCCCATGAACATTGGTATGATGGAACCTTCTGCTGCTGAAATGCAGCTGTTAGGAAGATCGTGGTTTAGCGATGATACACAAGTAAAGTACATGTATCCTCGAGTTAAGAAAGCTGTTTGCCGACTTAAATCCATTTACGGTTAAAACTACTGATGTGAATCTTTGTACTCCACAACGGAGTTCATAAAATCAAAGCATCAAGCAGTAGCGAGTAACCCGATTTAAAGAAACTTGCTAGTTCAAAAGCTTCTCAGCTGAATCATAACAATTCATGTTCACTATAATTATAATGAGTCTATATATTCATGTTGTTTGTATTGATAAATAATACATATTTAAATATTTATTAATTGTGCTATTACAACACATATAATATGTCTTTCACATGTGGTTAGTGTTTTAAATTCGAACACTAAATTAAATTTAAAAAAAAATTATTCACAAAAGGAATGTTTCATTGTGATTGCTTAAATGCGGCTCTCAACATTTTTTTTTCAATTTTTTAAACGTTCTTTTATATGGCTGGTACTGATTTTTTTAAATGTTCGATTAATCAGAGAAAATTTGAATCGATTAATACGATTAATTATATTTTTTATAACGCATATATAGATCCCGTTAAGTCGCGATTCATTATTTCGTGAAATCGGTTGAGTCGCGGTAATTCCATGGCTCCCAAATTTTGTGAAGTAACATAGCAAATTCGCTCTGCTATGCAAGAAATAAGGAAGAAAAACCTATTTGTTTACGTATGCACGTCGAAATAAATAATAATAATACGAGGGAAAGTATGTAAGTGACAAACAATATAAATTATTAATAAATTGGAGAGAAAAAATATTACAAATATTTTCTTAAAATTTAATCGAATTTTAATAGATCAAATTAATTTAAATCGATAAAAAAAATTAACGATTAATCCATTAATTAATCGTTAATTTTGGCAGCCCTAGTCTTTATAGTTACTACATGTCTGGTCACCCCTGCTTTAGCCTACCACTGTGCATTAACTATAATTTGATGCTAAAGCCTACACGAACTGAATGATGCTGTTCTACAATGCATCAATTATTTGATATAATCGATATGTAATATATCTGAAACTACATTTTTGTACCAGATTTCATCCCCCACTTGATTCTAGTTACAATACCTTAAAGTCGGTCGTTTTATTTTAGTTATTATATATATTAATTATTGTTGATTGCATTTTGTGAGTTCAATATTTGGATAATAAAGTACAACTAGATTTTTTCAACGCCAAACGTCTTTATGAATGTCAACACGCCTCGTTGTGTGCAGAGACAAGATGACGCTTTCTAATCTATCCACCATTTAAACCAAGTTTACCCAATTGTCGAATTCATCGTGGATAGTGTCAAAGATGTCCGATTCACCATGGTGTTTCACTGACCAATTAATAGGAAACACAACCGTTCCATGTTGCTTCATTGACCTATGAATCGGAAACACAACCATTTGAAGTTCTTTCATTAACCAATAATTCGCAAATACATAATTTGTTTTTATCAGTTGTTTTCATTACTTAAAGATAATATAGTATACCAAGACTTTGCATGGCACAGTTAGTAAACATTGATTCAACAGTACTCACTTCTTAGGGTTAGGTACCATTTGAAAGTTTTTTTATACGTCACATGCATATATACATATCCCCAAAACAGTAACCATTTGTGCCCTTATGTCTGCCTGTTTCAGAACCTCTTGTTTCTGATACTTGAGGAAATATTGACCTGGTTGTCTCGTCTGCCCGAACTTTTGTCCTTTTCTCACTCTAAATGTTGAAAACGTGCACCAGCTATTAGCATTGTCTGGAAATGTCACTTTATCCAGTGGTAAGGCAATCTCTGGAGATTTGAGTTTCCTTTACATCGTATCTTCCATAATCTCATCCTTTTGTCTACTATATTGAAACATCCCCAACAGTATTGAAACAACGATTGGCAGGTCTCCGTCTCCTGTGGACTGCTTGTAACAGTGTGGGTTGCCCCCATCATGTCCCTTAGCCAAGTCTATGGCGGATTAAGGGGGCGGGGGGGGGGCTGAACGGGCTAAAGCCAGGGGCCCCCGATGATTTAGGGGCCCCCAAATTTAGTATATTCTATAATAAAAATGGACATATATTTACACGAATCGCTGAAATTATGATAAAGTAAACAAATTAATAAAATGGTATCTATTATTATTAATCTGATCCCTATTCCAATACAAAGGTCTTAAAATAGTAATCGGAAAAACCTGATTTCATAGGCTCACAAAGAGAAATTATTAAAGAATATCAGTTATATATCGTAAATTGACAAATTTTGCGCCCAGCTCTGCTGGTCTAATCGGAAGTATAAAGGCCTTTGATGCAAGCGGTCGCGGGATCCATCCCCCGGTGGGGTGTAGCGTTTTTTAAAATGTGTAATTTTATTCTTTAAATTGTCTTTTACACTCAATTTTACGATAATAGTTATTTCTTCCTGTTCGGTTTTTTCATATATAATCTATTTTGCTGAATAATTACAAGTTACAGTCTTAAATTAGCTGCTAGCAATCATTTTATCTAAAGGTACACTGGCTGGATAGGACCCCATTTTGAATTGCAGCCAGGGGCCCCATGCAGTCTTAATCCGCCCCTGAGCCAAGTACAATGTTGATGTGTTAACAACCAATAAATTTAATCTTGGTCAACGTACTTTTCTATATTTCTTTTTGAAATAATAATAAATAAATTCCTAGGCTCCCAGCCGAGTCAACATTCAAACAGTAACTTGAGTAACTGTTGTTTTTTTTAATGAGTTCTTACATCCACTTACAACACATATTTCGCCAGTACCGTTTTCCTATTCTCTAGCGCTCTCTGGTGTTTCCGGCCACTTTGCGTGCCCTTGGCTTAAATGACGGACTAAAATGTAGGGGCTCTATTACCTTACACCCGGCATATTTCTTCAACGCAAGATGCAAGCATTTAAATATATAATTTTGGCAAGGGATTATAAATTATATACAACGATTGTAGCAGGTTTTTAAAACGAGAACGCAGGCTGATGCACAGCTGCACAACATACGAAGTCGGGGTGGGGATGGTGAAGCTCCATTGGGGACGTAGTGTTTACAGTTAAACATTAATATAAGCGAACTTATAACCTCAAACTTCGTCTAGGAACTGGCGTGTTGTCATCAGGATTAAATATATTTTACAAAGTATCGACTTATATGATGAAGATCGAATGGGTTTAGGTGGTGAATATCACCAATATTTTATATACCTAAGATTTCAATTGTAATTTTAAAAGTTTGAATAGAAGCTAGGATTAGGATTAGATTGTCTTGATTGTGAGGTAACCTCAAAGATTGTCTTGATTGTGAGGTAACCTCAAAGATTGTCTTGATTGTGAGGTAACCTCAAAGATTGTCTTGATTGTGAGGTAACCTCAAAGATTGTCTTGATTGTGAGGTAACCTCAAAGATTGTCTTGATTGTGAGGTAACCTCAAAGATTGTCTTGATTGTGAGGTAACCTCAAAGATTGTCTTGATTGTGAGGTAACCTCAAAGATTGATTGTGAGGTAACCTCAAAGATTGTCTTGATTGTGAGGTAACCTCAAAGATTGTGAGGTAACCTCAAAGATTGTCTTGATTGTGAGGTAACCTCAAAGATTGTCTTGATTGTGAGGTAACCTCAAAGATTGTCTTGATTGTGAGGTAACCTCAAAGATTGTCTTGATTGTGAGGTAACCTCAAAGATTGTCTTGATTGTGAGGTAACCTCAAAGATTGTCTTGATTGTGAGGTAACCTCAAAGATTGTCTTGATTGTGAGGTAACCTCAAAGATTGTGAGGTAACCTCAAAGATTGTGAGGTAACCTCAAAGATTGTGAGGTAACCTCAAAGATTGTGAGGGTAACCTCAAAGATTGTGAGGTAACCTCAAAGATTGTGAGGTAAACTCAAAGATTGTGAGGTAACCTAAAAAGATTGTGAGGTAACCTCAAAAAGATTGTGAGGTAACCTCAAAGATTGTGAGGTAACCTCAAAGATTGTGAGGTAACCTCAAAGATTGTGAGGTAACCTCAAAGATTGTGAGGTAACAGACTTTAGTTAAATATTGAGTATATCTTGGCTAAAACCTGGCTAGCAGACCAATTTAGGAACAAGTGGTACCAGGAATCGGCCGACATCATGACTGTTTGAAGGGTATATGCCAACATGCCCAGTCGAACAGCTAATGGCGGAAGCGGAGTCGAAAATACTAGAGTTGATGACATAAATGAGAACGGAGCACTGCCCCACCAACTCGTACTTCATTTGGCGAGACCACAACAGGGACTCTTAACAGCCGGCATTGCAGCCTAGCCTCTGAAACAGTGGTGCATCTGTTGACTTCGTGCCCCGCTCTAGACATAGCAGAGGAGGCTAGAGCGGCGAGTGAGTCCTACGCTCAGACAATGTTGTATGGCACTGCTCAGCGAATGGACCAGGTTGCCTAGTGTTAACCAAGGCTTTAAGAGGGTAATGCTAAGCTTACAGAAAATATAATATCTGACTATAAATAGCCAAATTCAGGGAGAAGTGAGAATGAGGACGCCGAGGCCCCCCCCCCAGTGCTACATATCAAATTAAAATAGGCCTGTGTACATCGTGGATCAGGAAATGACCCTTGTAAAACGGTTTGAGAATTTGGCCTGAAACTTTATTCCTCTCAACGTTGATGTCATGACATCATGTATGCTCTGTTGAATCCCGCTCTAGAAGGAAATGAAGATGTTTCTTTACAAATGTTGTTTGTTTGTTATTGTTGTCGTTTAAATCGTTTGCTTTTGTATTTTTGTCCACGATCGCGGATACATTGCATGAAACATTCTATACTATTGATGAAACAAAACACGACCTTTATTATACCGGCCAGCATAGAAAGAGGGGAAAATACATGATGGCTGGATTGGCGAGACTACGTTTTACATTTTCTGTTTAAAAATTGAGAAATAAAATCCTGCCCTTTTTTTTATCCACGGCACCCCCCCCCACCTTTTTTGTTTGTTTGTTGGTGGTGGTGGTGGTGTTGTTGTTTACACCACTACAGTTAGATAATCATGATAGGTTACAGAGACATTCTCATTATTTATATATATGCTATGTTTCAATCCTTCACCCTATGGTGTATGACATACGTCTATCGTTATCCTAGAGTTCATAATATATGCGTATCCTTTATCCAATAGTTTATGAGGTACGTTTGATTGTTATCCCAAGTTTTTATGACATACGTTTGATTTTTATCCCAAGTTTTATGACATACTTTTGATTTTTATCCCAATTTTTATGACATACGTTATACATTTGATTGTTATCCCAAGTTTTATGACAGACGATTGTTATCCCAAGTTTTATGACAGACGTTTGATTGTTATCCCAAGTTTTATAACAGACGTTTGATTGTTATCCCAAGTTTTATGACAGACGTTTGATTGTTACTTTATCCCAAGTTTTATGACATACGTTTGATCGTTATCCCAAGTTTTAGGACATACGTTTATCCTTGATCCAAGGGCTGTAGATACATTCTAATCCAAACAAACTTTGACAAATATCTTACATCAAGTTTACTTTAAACACACATCAAAGGGGCGGAAAAACTGGGAGCATCCTATTCCAACTCCAATATTATTGATCTGTCAGCTTACAAAGGCTCCCCATGATGACATAATTGAGAACCCATACCAGTTAAAGGAGGTCCACTGCTTTTCATCCCATATCTGGAAGCTTCACAGTGTATTCCAGCAAACAAAGTAATGTTATATCTCCTATTGCAAATCAATATTTACGTTTGTGGCAACTGTGATCACACATGTCATAGCAGCAGTAAATTCTGTACTATATTAAACTCCCATATAATATCAAGGCAATTTCAAAGTGGTAACTAGCAAAACAAGGAGCACCAATGAACACCCAAACACACCTATGAACACCCAAACACACCTATGACACAGCGAAAGATATCATCTCACATAGCCACGGGAAGGCGAAGAGTGCTTACATGGTTAGGCAATAGGCTCAACAGAAAGATATGGTCGTGTTTTTACACACATTCTTAGCACAGTCAATTATATTTAAAATAACATATCCCCAATGTCAAAGACCAGGTGGTTTTCTTTCTACTGCACACAGTACAGGACTCTCATAACGTATTCACATCAGACACACAAAAAATGAGAAATAATACCAATGTGTTCTTGTTGCTAACACCAACATGGGTCGCCATACATAGAGGTAGTTTTTTGGTGCCCGTGATAAACAGCACCTATTCCTCTGCTCGGCACTTTAAGACCAACTCCAAATACACCTGCCAAAAACAACAGACTACACCGACACCCTATATACCTAGAAAGAAAAGCCGCGAATTCTTCTCGACGACCTCAGATCAAGGCCACATGCCCAAATAGCCACTGGATATGAATGATGATGATGATGATCCAGACGGAAGATCAAACCTAACAATGCTATTGGCTGAAATACAACACACACACGCACGCACCCACCCACCCACACACACACACACACAAAGGCTTTCTACCTTATACAACACATTCCACTCCATACATGTGCCACGAATACTGGAATATCTACATCTATCATACTCACTACTTTCTGAAAATGAGGCTCTCACGAGCATTTCTGCTAACGCCCCAAAAGAATTCCTTCACATGTTATACATTCAAGACCTTCTCCAAATGGCTCTAATTTAAAACTTTCTTCATAAGTCTTGCCACAAATTACAAGAATATTCACATTAACCATACATTACAAGACTTTTTTACACCCGTCACACTTAAAGACTTTCCTTAAACATATACCATACATTACGAGACTTTTTACACCTTTCACACTTAAAGACTTTCCTTTCCACATATACCACACGTTACAAGACTTTTTACACCTGTCACACTTAAAGACTTTCCTTAAATATATACCATACATTACGAGACTTTTTACACCTGTCCCACTTAAAGACTTTCCTTTCCACATATACCACACGTTACAAGACTTTTTACACCTGCCACACTTAAAGACTTTCCTTTCCACATATACCACACATATAAACTCGTTACAGGTCTCACTCTTACAAAGCTTTCCTTGCTACAGAAGCCAAGCCACACATACAAGGACAAGACGTTCCATACACACACACACACACACACCTCAAACTTTGTGTAATGATCTCCCCCTTCATGGCATGGACTAAGATATTAACGAGTACAAGGGAGTACACCATCAGATGTGTTTTGAAGAAGGCTATTTCTGAGACCTAATGACTTGCTATCATATTACTCATGCCATTATTCTTCTTTTGTCCAAACTTGCCTTAGTCAGGGAATTTTGCTGGCTTTTTTTGAAGCCAGCTGTTCTCAGTCTGACACAATGTGATCGACATATTGCGCTTTTCAAGAACTTCATTATTTTTTTAAAAACTTGTTTATGTAAGATAATTATCAAATAATTTTTTCCCCGTTGAGACGGAGGCCAAAACTGGTTACCATTGTTCGCAAGCTGACATAATGGGTTGAATAAATAGATGGCTCTTGTGTGGTGAGGCAGAATTTCTGTGTTAAAAAAGCCTACAGTGTAGTGCTACCTAAACATCGTGACTGTGACATGTATTAACTTTATAATGGCAACTTGTCCAGGTGGATAATTCTTAAAGTTTCAAGTACACAACTGGTTAAGTTGCTTTACTGCTTTAGAGGTGCAATTCCTTAAGCTTTCAAATAATATATCCTCACCTGCAAACCAGCACATTTTTTGTTGTAGTTTTTCCTCAAAACATAAGTGTTAAAAGTAACCATGTTTTATATGCCTAAATCTATTCTCATTTTTATATTGAATCTGGTGTATGTGCAAGAACAAGGTGTGTGTGTGTGGGGGGGGGGTGCTCTCCAATCTATGCATAGATCAGATTTCCGACCCCTTATGCAAAAATCATCTTTCTTTTTGTTACCATGTTGTTTTCTTTTCAACAGTAACCATGTTCCGGACACCATAGAATAATGTCTGAGCCGCAGAAGGTCAAGGCTGATGGATATGGAGACAGCGTCATCAAACACTTCCAGAATCTGCGCACCGAAAATGAGCTTTGTGACTTCAAAGTGCTGGCCCAGGGTAGAGTCTTTGAGGTCAGTGATGAGATGGACAACCACATTAGTTACCCAGTCTTAGATATTTAACGTCTGTCATATGTTCGCATTCCTAAAGATCTGTTGTTGTTGTTTTGATGTTGTTTTAGAGGGGGGGGGCTGTTAGGGACAGTCAAAAGTTGTAAGTGTAGTTACAAATCCTGAATTTAAACAATCCTCTTAACCAAGGTTGTATCACCAAAACAATTCCATTTTTTTTATAAACTTTAATTTGCTTTTTTTGCTTCCATCCGCCAATCATAATCAGTTATGATCATTTAATTAGTTTATGTCAATGGGTATTTTGCCCACTACTTTACTAGAGGGCTCTTTCTTATAGGTATCAAACACACTAACAAATGCTAGCACTTTATCCAAGAAGTCAATGTTAAATTATTTTCTCATTTTCTAACAATGTTCTTAAAATGAAACATAAATAAAGTGAGAAAATAATACTTTTCAAGAAATACAGAGAATGTCTCAATTTATATGAAGTGCATGACATACAATTTGTAATGTGGTGATAGCTCCGTTGTAAAGCCTTCGCCCCTACACCCATAGAAACATTAAAATAATTTTCTAAAGCACATAGCCTCGTTCCAATGAGAAAAAAAATGGAATAAATTTCATCCTGTTACCTGGGATAATTGAATTTTGAGATTTAAAATGAAAACATGGTGCACTCATGATATATCAAATATATTGTATTCTTTATACTTTCATATACTATTTTTCCTTCAACAACAAATTTGTGAAATGATTGAATTATAATTTTTAAGCAATTCTTGACGATCATGGTGATGAGGTCATTAACTTCACTTTCAAGAATTTAGAGTGTAGTAAAAGTCCTTGCTCGTGGGAGATGCTGATCTTCTATCGAGCGCCTCCCCAGCCGGCGGATATGGGGAAAGCCCACCAGATATGGAGGGTACCGGGGAAATAAAATACCCGGGCTGGACCAAAATCAGCCTTGTAGGAAGTGGAGGGATCCACAAAGGCTAGGGACCTAACCCGAACAAAGGCAGCTACCCATTGAGCTGTGAGGGGCAACCCCCCAAGTGGTTGTGCGCAAGGCCAACAACCCTGCCGTGTAAAAAATCATAGTTACAAAAACACCGAAAAGAGTAACAAAAGACATTTCAGTCCTGGGAGAGGATGGATTCCTTGAGGAGGAAAATATGACGCCTAATAGTGAAAGCCAAAACCTGGAAGCTATTAGGCCGACAACCATCATCTCTACCAGGACTACCACCGTCATTGGAGCTTGGAATGTCCGCACCATGTACGAGGCTGGTAAAGCTGCACAAATAGCCGCTGAGATGAGGAGCTATAAGCTCACCATTCTCAGAATTAGTGAAGCAAGATGGACTGGATGGGGACAGAAGAGATTAATCTCAGGAGAGATGGTGATATTTTCGGGGCACGAAGAAGACGATGCCCCACATACCCTGGGTGTTGCTATGATGCTATCAAGGGCTGCACAAGGAGCACTCATTGGATGGGAGGCCCATGGACCTAGAATTCTTTTAGCAACCTTTCGAACAAAGAAACATAGCATCAACCTAGATGTTATACAATGCTACGCACCAACTAATGAAAGTGATGAAGGAGAAAAAGAAGAATTCTACAATAGAGTAATGACCATAGTCCAGGGTCGCCCACGGAGGAACATCGTCATCTTCATGGGAGACTTTAATGCCAAGATCAGCAATAGCAACACAGGGTACGAAGAGGTTATGGGACAGCAAGGGATAGGCGAGATGAACGACAATGGTGAGAGGTTTGCGGACCTATGTGCCACAGCAGACCTGGTCATAGGGGGGAGTATTTTCAAGCACAAGAGGATTCACAAAGCTACATGGGTCTCACCGGACATGAGAACGATGAACCATCTTCTTGTGGCCAGATTGAAATTAAAACTAAAGAGACATTATACCGAGCATATAGCATACAGGACTCGGTATAATACCTCCCTCCTGAAGGACCAAGCCAAAAAGGAAGAATTCAAAATCTCACTATTCAAGTTCCAAGTCCTACAAGAAATACTTGAAGATGAAACCACCGAAGGAAAGTGGCAAAGCATGAAAGAAACAGTCCAGTCAACATGCCAAGAAGTGCTAGGAAACAGGCACACAAAGAATGGATGACAGCAGGTACGCTGAGTAAAATAGAAGAAAGGAAAAGAAAGAAATCAGAAATGAATAACAGCCGCACCCGAGCACAGAAAAACAAGTCCCAGAAGGAGTATGCTGATGCAAATAAGGAAGTTAAGAAAAGCATCAAGAGGGACAAGAAGGAATTTGTTGATAAACTTGCTAAAGAAGCAGAGGATGCAGCTCACCAGGGGAACATGAGGGAACTGTTTGATACCATTAAGACGCTGTCAGGGAAATTTAGCAAAGTAGAGAGACCAGTGAAGGACAAAATGGGAAACACCATACCAAGTGAGGAGCAACAGAGAGAGAGATGGAAAGAGCACTTTGAAGAGCTCCTAAACAGGCCTGAACCAAGGAATCCACCAGATATCCAACCAGGCGATAATGACCTGCTAATTGACTGTAATAGTCCCACCAAAGAAGAGATTACCAGGGCCATTAAACAACTCAGAAATGGAAAGGCTGCGGGACCTGATGGCATCCCAGCAGAGGCACTGAAGGCGGATTTGGAAACCAGTGTGGAAATGCTACACCCTCTGTTTATGAAGATATGGGAAGAGGAGCAAGTTCCTTCCGATTGGAAAGAGGGATACCTTATCAAGATCCCAAAGAAGGGAGACTTAAGCTCCTGCTTGAACTACAGAGGGATCACCCTGCTGTCCATCCCAGGAAAGGTTTTCAACTGTGTACTACTTAACAGGATGAAAAACGCTGTAGACCCTCTGTTGCGGGACGAACAAGCTGGCTTTTGCACCAACAGATCCTGCACGGACCAGATAGCGACACTACGCATCATTCTAGAGCAGTCACTAGAGTGGAACTCGCCGCTCTATGTCAACTTTGTTGACTATGAAAAAGCCTTCGACAGTGTTGACAGGCAAACCCTGTGGAGATTGCTAAGGCATTATGGGGTGCCACAGAAGATTACTGATATAATCAGAAACATGTACGAAGGGATAAACTGCCGAGTCATCCATGGCCAGCAGGTGACATGCTTTCCAGGTGAAGACTGGTGTGAGACAAGGTTGCTTGCTGTCACCATTCCTCTTCCTGTTAGCCATTGACAGGGTGATGAAAACATCTACACTGCAGAAAAGGAATGGCATCCAATGGACCTTGTGGGATCAACTGGATGATCTTGACTTTGCTGATGATCTTGACCTTCTTGCACATACCCAACAACAGATGCAGGAGAAAACAAACATTGTCGCAGCCACTTCTGCTAGCATGGGTCTCAACATTCACAAAGGGAAGAGTAAAATCCTCAAGGTTAATGCCACCAGTACATCACCCATTATGCTTGAAGGAGAAGGACAAAACAGAAGCCCATTGAGGAAGAGATTCTCCAGAAGCGGTGGAGGTGGATTGGTCATACACTAAGAAAACCTGCTTCTAACACAACAAAGCAAGCCCTGAAATGGAACCCACAGGGTAAGCGGAAAAGAGGCCATCCAAGAAACACTTGGCGCCGAGAATTGGAGGCAGACATCAAGAGAATTGGCCATGAATGGAAGATCCTGGAGAAGCTGGCCCAGGATAGAGATGCCTGGAGGTCTCTCGTAGGTGGCCTATGCCCTTGGAGGAATCGCAGACGATGATCGGTGGATGCCCCTCATGGACGAGAAGGCTCAACAACTCAACTAAAGTCCTTGAATAAACCTAAAATATGTCATGAGCGCCCAGTTCTTTCAATTTAAATCTTTACAAATTTCAATAATCCTGTGTAGCAGAATAAAGTGTATTCTTTCTTTTATTTTTGTTCCCATGGGATTAAATGCATGTGCTTTAAAAAAAAAGTTTCATGAATATATTTTTTAAATAACAACCTCTCGACTCCAATCTCAAGTGCTCTCCTCCCAATCTTCTTCTTGGTTACAGGTGCACCGAGCCCTGCTGGCTGCCACCAGTGACTACTTCCGGGTCATGTTCAAAGGGGTCATGGCAGAGAGCAGACAAGACACAGTTGACCTTAAAGGTGTTTCAGCCGATGGTCTCCAGCAGGTCAGTGTTTTTAATTCACATTTTGAAATCTCTCTCAAAGAGCACATATTACTGTATCAGGTGCTCAAAGATGGAGGGCTACTGCATTCTACTTCGATTTAAAAGTACAGTAGAACCCACTTAACTCGACCACGGTTAACTCGCAAACCCTATTAAGTAGACTTTTTTATTGGAACTGCAAAATTATCTCGTTGTCTTAGCATTTTCTCATCAGTTATGTCGATTCTTTTATATCGCCGAACCCTAATATCTCGACCACAAAAGAGGGCCAAATTTGCAACTTAACGTTGGTTACCTCGATCCCCGTCTGTTTGTCTAGCGACGCGCTCTCACATTTTTAGTTTAAAATAGCATCGAAATCTCGCTTTCCTCAAGACTTTCGGCTATTGTGTGATAATACGAGATTTCAATAAAAATTAAATGATGTTTTTATCTTGTTTCACTGTGATCCGTGTGTGAATTACATGTATGGCCTTTCTGAAGATAGCTAGTCTTATGCTTTTTGGAGATGGCAAGCTATGTTCCGTTGGTCCGTGTGCTAAGTAAAAAAACACTTGTGCAAAGTTGCTCAGCATCCAGTTTTTGTGCAATATTTTACCAAATTTGCTGCGCAGTAATTCTAAACTGTTGTGTGGCGTCTGTCAGATATCTGAGCGGCCGCGCAGCTTAAAGGGAACATTGGTGGCAAGTCTTACTCCTTTTGTGGGTAGCTAGTCTTACTCCTTTTGGGTTAGCTTGTCTTACTCCTTTTGGGTTAGTTTGTCTTACTCCTTTTGGGGGTGGCAAGTCTTACTTCTTTTGGGTTAGCTTGTCTTACTCCTTTTGGGTTAGTTTGTCTTACTTCTTTTGTGGGGTGGCAAGTCTTACTCCTTTTGGGTTAGTTTGTCTTACTCCTTTTGGGGGTGGCAATCTTACTCGTTTTGGGTTAGCTTGTCTTACTCCTTTTGGGGGTGGCAAGTCTTACTCCTTTTGTGGGTAGCTAGTCTTACTCCTTTTGGGTTAGTTTGTCTTACTCCTTTTGGGGGTGGCAAGTCTTACTCCTTTTGTGGGTAGCTAGTCTTACTCCTTTTGGGGATAGCGAGTCTTACTCCTTTTGTGGGTAGCTAGTCTTACTCCTTTTGGGTTAGCTTGTCTTACTCCTTTTGGGGATAGCGAGTCTTACTCCTTTTGGGGGTGGCAAGTCTTACTCCTTTTGGGTTAGCTTGTCTTACTCCTTTTGGGGATAGCGAGTCTTACTCCTTTTGGGGGTGGCAAGTCTTACTCCTTTTGGGTTAGCTTGTCTTAGTCCATTTGGAGGTGGCAAGTCTTACTCTTTTTGGGGTTAGCTTGTCTTACTCCTTTTGGGGATAGCGAGTCTTACTCCTTTTGAAGGTGGCAAGTCTTACTCCTTTTGGGGTTAGCTTGTCTTAATCCTTTTGGGGTTAGCTTGTCTTACTCCTTTTGGGGGTGGCAAGTCTTACTTCTTTTGGGGTTAGCTTGTCTTACTCCTTTTGGGGTTAGCTTGTCTTACTCCTTTTAGGGTTAGCTTGTCTTACTCTTGGATGTGGCAAGTCTTACTCTTTTGAAGGTAGAAATCATACTGTTTTTGGGATAGCAGCCATACTTTTTTGTGGTTTGTGGCTGAAGGGGTTGGATCCACACTCCTTGGGGTGCGATTGCATCACATTTCTTTCAGGGGTAACAGTTATAGTTATTTGGGGTAGCAATCATACTGCTTGCATTTATATTATGTATATATGGCATCCGTCCGTCCTCAAGGGACGATGGTGTTCACTCCTGCTCCTCTTTCCCAAGCTTTTCTCCTGGCTCTTCTGTCTTCACTCCTAGCTGTGAGGGTGGCTTCCGTAGCTTGAGTGCCCTCGCGTACCTTTGACGGCCAGAGAATTCTCCCCTAAGCAATGGCCTCCCACGTTATATGATTGTTGCGCGCCAGTAACATGTCTTTCTTGCAGATGTCCTTGTAGCCCAGGCAGGGGCGACCTCTTTTCCTATTGCCAGTTAACAGTAAAGCAGGGATCTTGGAATGCGCTCCGAGCCTATCCTGTGGACATGGCCTAACCACTGCATTTAAACAGCATATAATTATAAAAACAAATTCATAAACTTTATAGCACAATCTCTCACTGTAACACGCAATCACTGGCTGTTTTGATCCATATTCAGGATTCGTCTTTTTAAAATGAAAAGGAAAGTTTTATTGATTGCTGACATTATATGCCAATGTATTTATAGCAATGTTAGTTTAGATATCGTGTAGTTTAGCAATGTGTGTTTTTATGTTCGGATGGAGTAGAAACATGGAGGGATCACTCTTTTTTTTTCTCTCTTTAACTCCGTAGGTTATTGACTTCATCTACAGTGGGGAGATGACTCTTTCAGATGAAAACCTGACTGAAGTCATCAACACTGCAAGCCACCTGCAAGTTGCCAGTGCCATCCATGTCTGCAGTTCTTATATAAAGGTCAGTGCCATGAAGGCCAAGCCATTCCAAGACCCTTTGCCATTAGTAACAACTTCTGCATATGTTATTATTGGTATATAATACCCTCTTTGCTCTTGTTTAAAAATCCTCCATCATAACTTATATGTTATGGTAACTAATCACTGCCTTTGCTAAGAACTTTAACCACTTTAATATCTCAATGGACATGTTAAACAACACTTCAACAATTTATTTGCTATGGATGACAACCCTTGCAAATCTTCTATTTCTTTAGGGTCCACATTCAATGCTCTGATCATGACTCCTATGATACAGAAATATTTATTTATTTGATTTATGCTATTTTAATGCATCACCAAGGCTGCCATAGTTAAATTCAAGTTGTATAATAGACCAATTAATATTTCTCACCTGTTCTTCTTCCTGTTGTATTTGAATGTTTAGTCTCTGCTGACATTTGAAAACTATGAGGAGCTCCTGTCTATTGCTGACACCTACTCTCTGGATGAAGTCGTTGTGCACTGGGAAAATATGATCCATGAACGCTTTGTGGAGTTCTCAGGGACACAGGTAAGTTGTGGGTGAGTTACATGTATGGCTTCATCTATATGTGGGGGTAGTCAGATATGGGCCAGTTACATGTATGGCTTCATCTATATGTGGGGGTAGTCAGATATGGGCCAGTTACATGTATGGCTTCATCTATATGTGGGGGTAGTCAGATATGGGCCAGTTACATGTATGGCTTCATCTATATGTAGGGGTAGTCAGAGCTAGTTGTGGGTGAATTGAATTCTTGAGGGAGTTTGACGTGGGGTGTTCGATGTTAGGTAATTATATATGGGAACTTTTAAACTTATCTATTTATATATTACACTTGCTCTTTCTATATAGGAATACCTGTTAAATTTTCTTTGTCATATTTAGAATAATTTATTGTAAGGATAATAGATGTGGGGGAATTATGTGGGATGGTTCATTTTGATTGATATCTAGTTGGTACCAGCTTTATATACATGGGATAAGTCTCTATTTGGTACACATCTATATACAAGTCTCTTAGTTGATACACATTAATCAATTTGCATTAGATAAGTCTCTAGTTTAGGGGGTCGGTGAACAGGGGTAAATTACCCCATTTGGGGTGAAAAGGGAATTCCTTGGGGTAAAACAGTCTCATTGGGGACATATAATATCTGCCAGATTTGAATCTTTTAATGTTATTTTTAAATTAAAAAAAAACAAAATCAAATTCCGTCATTTGTACATATATTTACTAAAGGCTCGAGAGAGGAATCCAAAAATTGAATTTAACCACTTTATGATACATGCATGAAGCTAAATTCAGTACCTTTGTCAGCAAAAGTTCTGAAAGACAGAACTTCTACTTCGGCCGAAAATGTCCGGGAACAAGTACTTTCTTTTATAAATGTGAGTAAATTCTTTGCTATTCAGCTCGATGAGACCACTGATGTCAATAGTAATGCGCAACAATTGAAGAGGAAATGTTGTTTTGTGTTCCCCTCGAACTGTGATGTCAAGGAATTGATGAATTCGATAAAGTTAATGAATACTTTGAAAAGTTAATCAAAATGGGAAGACTGTATTGCTGTGTCTGTTGATGGAGCTTCAGCTATGTTTTGTCGTGTAAGTGTTTTTTTGTCTTTGCAAGAGAGAGGAATCCCAAAATTAAAGTTAACCTCTGTATGATCCATTGTCAAGCTCTGCTTGTGAAACATTTGGAACCTGAACTGGAGGTTATCATGCATGACATTATCCAGATTGTAAATTTCATTAAAGGACATACACTGTAAACACGACTGTTTCTTGATTTATGTAAAGATGGTGAGGCTGAATATACAGACTTACTTTATCACAACAAGGTACGGTGGCTTTCATGCGCCAATGTTCGAACAGAATGTGGGCTCTGAAAGCTAAACTTCGAACATTTCTTGCTGGTCTAAAGCTTGCACTGGCGGATACGTTTATGAACTATTGTTGCGTTGCACATCTTTCATACTTAGCTGCTATTTTTTAGCATGTGAATGCGTTGAACAAAGAATTGCAGTGAACAAATATCAATATAATTACAGCCAGAGAAAAGATTGCAGCATTTGGATTAAAGCTTTCATATTGGAAACAAAAAGTAGAAGGAAACATGTTAGCGGCCTTTTCAGAGTTCGCCTTGTACTTGGAAGATTTTCAAATAACTTTTGACAACATCAAGGATATAGTTGTCAGACATCTTACCAAGCTCAAAGAGCGAATCACTGTTTACTTTCCAATTATTGATTCGCATAAAATCATTTGGGTTGTAGATCCATTTCGATGTGACATTGAGGATGTACTAGATGAGATTCAAGGGTTGAAAGAGGCACTTCTTGAACTTCAGTCTAATAATGAGGCACGTATTGAATTTGCAAACAAAGCAGACCTGACACATTTTTGGAAAGTCAAATGCTGCAAAGGCTTTCAGCACTGCACATGAGGATGCCGTCAAGACATTGCTGCCTTTTGCAACAACATACCTTTGTGGACAACGATTTTCCACTCTAGTGAACATAAAAACAAAGCTGTGAAATCAGTTGGAACCATGAAGACAGCATCCAACTTGCCCTGACATCAAAAGCCCCAATTTTGATGGAATTGAAACAAAATCATTTTTCAAAAAACTTAACTATAATGAGATATTTTTTTTTAAAAACCTCTGTGTTGTATAATAAAAATTGATGACATTAATTTATATTAAATTTATAATTTATTTTATTTCTTCAAGTACATTTGTGTTCATCTAACTTGATTACATTATGTCAGATTTATCATTGTATGGCCAGGGCCGTGAGACCTATAACCCTTAAAACAATACAGTCGAAACTGGTTAAGTCGACGGCGTTGGGGTATGAAAAATGGCATCAAGATAACCGATGATCGAGTTAAAACGAAAACCAATATCGCGGCAAAATATTAACATGCGCTTGAAATTTCTTTATATACGTGTTGTGCGTTAATTAGTGATGGGACGATTAATCAGAATCGTATCGGAATATACAAAATATCAATATAATGTTAAATTATGTGATATATTATATTATGCGAAATGGAACGTCCTTGCGAGTATGATATATGTAAATGAATTAGTGACTCGGCTCTGACTGAGGCTCTATCTAGTTCATTTGCTTGTTCGTCCTTGAACTTTATTTTTTCATGCTATTTACTACTAATACTAATGATGTAATTATAATTAAAGTCATAATCTTAGTGCAAGTTTATTACTAATAAATACCGAGGCATTTATTTGTATAAGGACCAAGGAAAACAATCAATATTCAAATAAATATATTTGTTAATAATTGACTACTATTACGTTAGGACTAGTGTTTACCGTAGTTACGACTATCGAACGACCGCTTACACTGACACTCATCTTTAAAAATGTTTAGGCTTAATTATTTAAGCTTGAAGTCTTCGGAATTTAAATAATTTATTCAGTTGCAACTTCAATAAGCCCGTAATAGCTTTTTACACCGGAGTTCGTTTTTGTTGTGTTGAGCGACGGTGACTTCAAATCGCTTTCTCCCTATTCCGGTATCTAAATAATATACACGTCATCACTATTAGTCTACTTCGCCTTCGGTTAAGGAATGCTTTTATTTTTTTTAAATTTTAATTTGCTTAGTTGTCGAGGCACTGTACGAGAGCTGGTTCACGGTCAAAGGTCACGGCTATTACTACAGTCTGGACCGCTCTAAGTGAACTCAAAGGGACGACAAGTTACAGTTTTCTAGTTAGGGATGAGGGTGGTGGGGGGGGGAAGGCTAGAAAGGTCTTTAATGTTTATATAAAAGGAAGCCTCTTGCTTTGACATACCAATACAAGACCGCCAGAAGAGACACCTTCCCTCCCCTCCCCCACTGTTATACATCTACAGTGGGTTGGGGGAAGGAACATTTTTCTTTTTAAATTGAGTCAGAGCATGCCTTGGTAAATGGCCAGTGTACCTAAACCCCACCCTGTGGGGAGGGGGGGGTATCGTGTGCGCGGCGAAATTCAATAATTCTGGCAAGTTAACGAGTGAAACATAATATGGTATTTAAATAAATTCCATCTTATTATGACTGTTTACTCCGTTTTATCAGGACTTAGTCGGTATATTAGCTTATTACCCGGAGTTAATTTTTTGTTGTGTTACAGCAGAATACCAGAGCCAACAAGCGAGCGAACGTGACATTAAAATCAAAGCGTTTTCTTAATAATAATAATATTCTGGTCTATAAATATAAAAATACACGTCATCACTGTTTGTGGAGTTCGCTAGTGACCGATTTTTTTTTAAAAAATGTATACGCTTAGTTACCGAAGCATAGTACCAGAAGTAACAGCGCTGAGCAAGCGGGCTGTGACGTCACCAGCAGACCCTGGTGAGGCAGAAAATTGGTCCCTTGCCTTGGTTATAAAATAATCATAGCTAACATTTTCAAAAGCTGGCGATTGGTCATGGGGGTCGAGATAACCAACGTTAAGTGGCAAATTTGACCCTTTTTGGTGCTCGTGTTATGAGGTTTCGGCGACTTAAAAAAATCGAATTAAACGACGAGAAAATGCTAAGACAAAGAGAGAATTTGGCGGTTCCAATAAAAAACGTCGACATAATGGGGTGGGCGAGTTAACCGAGCTCGAGTTAAGTGGGTTCGACTGTACTATTATATTCGACTGTTAACTTTTATAATTGCATCATACGCATAATCCTTTTCGGGTCATTTTTAGACACTTGTCAGGCTTCTAAAACTCAACAGATGCGTATTCGGCCAGGGCTTAGGTCTAGACAAGTAGAACAGTAGGGGGGGGATGGGCTTACAGCGCTCCCAAAACGCCCAAATGGTGTGGGCAGGACGTCGCGCCTTCGGGGGTAATGGCAAAATAAAATTTTATAATCTGGGGGTAACGGACAAAAAAGTTCGTCGACCCTTGCTCTAGTTCAGTGGTTCCTAACCTTTTGGGGTCCATGCACCCCTTCAGATGCCCAAAAAAGTTCATGCACCCCCTCATGAAAATTGCAGAAAATGCATAATAAACTATGTTTATTTTAGGAACACAACAGTTTTGACAATAGGCAACAGGGAATTTAGTGAGAGATCTGCTGCTTCTTATGATCAATCAGCGATTTACAGCTGGGGACTGTTTTGGACAAATTAACTCTCATGTCATCCTCTGCATTCAACTTATTCCTTGCCTTGGTTTTAATCGTCAAAAGTGTGGAGAATCCTGCTTCACAGAGATAGGTAGTGGCAAATGGAAGGAGAGTCAGTACTGCCCTTAGTACTGGCTAGTTGTGGGTAGGACTCTAGCTGGGCGCACTAAATTTCAATCAAGGTATTGCAACTGAAGGCACTCATCAGTACTTCTCTGGTTCTCAAATCAATCAGGTCATCTTTAGCAAGGTCACTGTCATCAATGTTTTCCAATTCACAGAGAAAGGGATTGCGAATCCAAAGGTCTTTCATAGCAATTTCTTGACAGAAATACCCATCAGAGGACCTTTGAAATGTTGAAAGGTGCTCTGAAATTTCCACTTTGATGTTGTCAGGCAGTGATCCCTCAGTGCTTCCTTCTGCAGCAGATATTACAACTTCATCCAAGAGTGGAAAGTTTGCCAAGTTGGACTTTTCTAGTCGTCGTTGGAATAGTGGCAGTTTGTTAAGGAAGGCTTGCAATCTCTCAGTACCATCCATTACAGTCACAGCAGGTCCATGAAGAGATGTGTTCAACTCATTCAAGATGGGAGAAGATGTCAGCCAGCTATGCCAAGTAATGAATGAAATTTGCAGAAAGATGTACCTTTCAAAAAGGTTGTATATGGGCGCCCTTTGACGCGGCATGCCTTTTCTTATGGTTTACATTTTCAGATTATTAGTTTTTCTTTCTTTTTTCCCTTCTTTTTTTCTTCTTCTTCTTTTTCTTTTTTTTCTCTGAATCATTCATGCACCCCCTGGAACCTGCTCATGCACCCCTTGGGGGTGCATGCACCACTGGTTAGGAACCCCTGCTCTAGTTGATACACATCAATTTGTGAAGTCAAATTAAACATTTTCTTTTCAGGCATTCTTGAAGATGGATGGAGACAAACTGGCCCGCCATCTGGCACACAACAACCTCAAAATACCATCAGAGTACCAGCTCTTTGTTACCTTGGACAAATGGTTCAGGTTTGTAAACATGTGTGACAAAGATGGGAAAAGCAGGCTATAAAGAAAATTCAGAATAAAAAAAAAGTCTATAGCTCATTGTTGTTTGAGAGTCAACTGAAAAAGTTACTAATTTGTTATATTTAAAAAAAACACTCATAAAGTGTGTATCATTTTCAATGTTGTTGGAAGTTTCCGTGTTTAGGAATGGGCCCCTTGCCATTAGGGGAAGGGGAAGCAGATATGATGAAAACTCTTTGCTGCAATTAAGGTTCAATGTCTGGTTTAAAAAAAACAATCATATTTTTGGGTAACTTGAAGAAGTTATGGCCTCTGTCAGAGCAAGCCATGTAGAAGTTATGGCCTCTGTCAGAGCAAGCCATGTTATACAGTATGTAGCTAGTATGTGAAATTCATCTTAAGCTCTTTCCCCTTATCTCTCAAGTTCATGCAATACACATCTCCATGTCTTGTGTCTTGCTCTGCATTTTTGGCCTTGTGGGTTCCCCTTCCAACATCCCAATAGTAGTACTTTTTGCCTTTGATGTTGACATTTTATTATTTATCTGATGTTCACATTATATTTCTGTCATATCTTCTTTGATAGTGTTGTTTTTGTGTGTGCGTGTTGTTTGTGTGTGTGCATACTTTTGGTACTTTGATAACTTCTGTGAGTTTCAAAAATGTTTAAGACCGTGATAAAATATAGATTCCCTTGAGTTTTCATAAGACTTTATATATTGTTTCATTTTCTTCTCTAATGCACCCCCACAGGTTTCAGGCCAATCGCATGAGCCAAGACTCTGCCAAACTCCTGGCCAACATCAGGTTCGGCTTGATGTCGGAGCAGGAGCTGACCCAAATCAGAGATTCTGACACCATCAAGCGCTGCCCCGTGGGCCAGGCTATGATTGCCAAGGGCTACCATTATCATATGGATAGTAAAAAAGGTTTGTGATTCATATTTTATGAAAATATCAAATAATATCAATGGTTCTCAAACATAAGCTTTTGTCTCAGTGCTCTAGGCCTGCTAATTGAATTTAAAACATTATTTTTATGTCGACTGTGATTACGAAAATTTACGATTTTGGAAATATGTGTAAATAAGGGAGTATAATTATTTTATTGTTGAATTTTTTTTAAATTGAAACGTGTCATGGGAAAAAATTTCTGGAGCTACTGCAATGAAGCTGGTGAGTAATGCAAAAAAAATGTTTTTAAAATTTTTTTTTACATAAACATGCAATAATATCCCTAAAGGTTTAATTTGGGTAATTTTGTCTCACGTTTTAATAGTAGAAACATATTTCTTTTTCAATTACACAAATTTTGATATGCAGCATGATATAGTTTTGATAAATAGCAAAGCAGAGTTTTTCAGTTTAAAATCATCAGGTGGAATGGATTTTTTAGCCTAAAATTTTACTGTGTACCCTTAAAAAAATTGGGTCGTATTGATTGGGTTAAAAACTTGGCCACATTAAGCTTAATGTTTGTCATTACTCCAACCCTCTTCAATGCCCCCTTTCTTTTAACCTCCCCCCCCTTCTTTTTTTTTCATGAAGTTGTGTGAAAGAAGCTCATGACAAAACATACTTAAGGAGCGGTCCATAAAGTACGTTACGCTATTTTTGACCCCTGTCACAAATCTCGGACCCCCCCCCCAAAGTACGTCACACTTTCCAACAAAAATGTTGTTTTTTATTAAGAAAATAATTAAAATTTAATATAAAACACCGTGACGTCACACGTGGCCGGACCCCCCTCACCCTGTCACAAACTGTCACACTTTCTTACACCCCCTCCCCCCCTCTGGAGTGTGACGTACTTTATGGACGGCCCCTTAGCTGACCAGGGGCTTGAAAGATTTTCCTAACAGCCATTTAATGATTTAGTACAGAACTGGGGGCCTCATTGCATAACTGTGCCCAGCACCCTGTGATTAGCTGGCCAAAGCAATCTCATCCTGTCTGGACCACCACTGACACCATAGATGAACCATTTAAATTTTATTGTCAGTTATTACAACTCATTATGGGAAACTTCGGTTTAAAAATTCATCTGTTTATGCCTTTCACTTTGGGAACCCTTGTTATAAAGAGATTTAACTGATTTCAATTCTCATTGCTATCACCTTTGTGCCTCCATTTCAGGACACCCTACCATTGACGAGCACTGCAAGGTCAGGGCCAATGATCCAGCCATTGTGATGGTGCATCTTGGCACCACCCACATGCCCTTCCAGATCACAGCATTCAACCCAGCCACAAAAATGTTTTACTCTCTTTTCTGTGATGTCAACGGGATCCGTGATTGCAGGGTGGCCTCTGTAGACAACTTTGCTTACATTTGCCGTGTTATTGACTTTGGCGGTGGCACCTTGATGAGCTCATTGTTCAGGTTCGACCCCAGACATCTGATTGGTCATGAGCTTCGGCCAATGAGGCGTTTGCGTCTGGAGTTTGCATGCGTTTCCCACTCAAGATGTCTGTATGCCTTTGGCGGGACAACAGAACAGTTTGCAATTCTTGACTCTGTTGAGTGTTACAATGTCCAGTCCAACACGTGGGATGAGCTTCAGCCTCTCCCGGCCCCCACTCACTCCCTTGCAGCCGTATCTCACGGCACCAAAATCTACCTCTCAGGTGGCGTCTCGGGTCAGGACCGAGCCATAGTCGCCAGTTTCATCAGCTACGACCCCGTGACCAGGCGTTACGAGGCCAAGCCCAGCATGTTCTACCCACGTCGTCTTCACGACATGATAGCCTTCAAAACAAAGATCTTCGCCCTAGGGGGCATAACTCGGCAGGGGATTCCGCTCTATGGACAAATTCCAATAGAAAGCTTTGACATGACCTCAAACCAATGGACAATGCTCTCATCCACACTTGGGGGGCGTTCAGTTGGCCACTACCTGTTTCTGGACGAGGGCCAAATCTTGTCGCTGGGCCACGAGCACCACAGTGCCACGGAAGAAGAGATGTGGTTGTATCAGCCGGACACAGACTCGTGGTCCAAGTACTCCAAGGCCCCCCAGAGAATGAGCCTGAACTCTGCACTCAGCACACAGCTTTACATCAACTTCTTCCAGGAGAAAGTGGCTGCCAAGATCATGAAGGACAGGTGAACGCTGGCCACCGGCTGTTTCTAAGAAAAGCTTATTTCTATTTCTTCTCCTGGCAGGGAAGAGTGCTGCACAAGTTTAGGGAGAAGTTGGTGTTGAGGCTTGTGTTCCCTGTGTTTGTTGAGCAGGGTTGTCTGAGCTTGTCATTTTATTTGATATATAAAGACAAGGAGTTTCAGCGTTCACTTGCAGTGCATGCTGTGTGTTAAATGGATTAAATTCAGGAGCAGAAATGTCAGTTCTTGAAAACCCAATGCAAGAGTAAAAACAATCAAGCTATAAGTGAACAAGTTTTTTCAAGAAGGACCTTCAAACTGCAAGTGAACAGCTTATAAGGAAGAGATCCCACACTGCTAGTTAATAAGTTGTATTAAAGATAGGATGCCACTCTGAAAATTATCAACTTTTAAAGATGCAGGGCCTTATGAACTATTTTAAAAACAGACCTAATAGGTGTTGTGTTTAATGACAGAATAGACTATAGAGAAGCAATTGGAAACTGTGTGGCAACACTAAGTTTATTGACAGAATAGCCTAAAGAGAAATGATTGGAAACACTGTGTGACAACACAAAGTTTATAGACAGAATAGCCCACAGAAAAAATACTTGGAAACACTGTGTGACAACACTACGCAGTGTGACAACACTAAGTTTATTGACAAGATTGTTAAACATTAATATGGTGGCTCTCTTGCAAAACATCACCACACTGCCAGACAACAAAATGTTTAGTCCTGAATTATCTTTGTATATTTACAGGATGAGTAATTCCAATTGTATTATTGATGTATTAACAGCTTTAATCCACAGGTGGAGAAAAATAAGGGAAAATGCCAAAATTTAAAATCAACATAGGAGTTCTATTCATGTTTTTTTTAAGTTTTTTTTTATATTAAAATCTTAATTTAATGTAAACAACCACAATTGTCCTGTACAAAATGCACTGATCTGACTGTACTGAAATTTCATTTTTATCCTTAATATCCACATACAAGCAGTAGGACACAATAATCTTCTGCATAGGAGCGCCTGTAACAGATAATATAAGATGCACTTATCAGAATTTATAAAGTTCATTTTAAGCTAACATCCATATACAAGATCAGACTGTATCCAAAGTGATTTTTTTTTACCATAACATCCATGTTCAATATTCCCTAATTCATCAAGATAAGATTTGAATGCTAATGTAAGATAATAATGTAGTCCATTTCAGTCTGGGTACATCAGGAGAAGACAAAGTCATTCTTTTGTCACTGGGCACATATTTGTTCAAAGGATATAAAGCCGGGCTTTTCCAAGTCTTTGTATTTATTCTGTCACTGCAATGTTGGAGTTTCAGCTGATCAACTTTATCTGTGACCAAAAGTTGTCTACCTTGGTATTTAAAATCTAAGATATCAAAATACTGACTGTGCATTTTTGTTAAAAGAAAATGTAAATATGGATATGGCAAAGGCTTTGAGCTCATTCAAAAATGTTTTCAGACAGGCAAAAGGAGTGTTAGACTTGTGTTATTCTACAAGTACGTCAAGGTGGATTTCATTTTGCTTTACTTTTACGCTCCATTCGTAACTAGTAGTATATTGGAATCCCGCTAATACGCTACATCAATGATTTGTTAGCATAAAACTGCATTGTGTCCATAGCAAGTAATGTTACAGTCAGGCTTTAGACTTTAGATTGTGTGAAACTGAATAAATAACACTTCAGGAGCCTTTCAACATCAGTGTGTAATAGTCACACCCATTTTGGGTTTGTAGCTGGTATCCACTATTATTGGCTAACTTAGAATTTGATATTTATCTACCTTGAAATAGATGTGGGTTTCTGTCTTTAGATTGGATTAGGTGGATTAGCAGATCAGTTGTCCATCCTTAGCTTGGATTAGATGTGTGCTCTTAGCTTGGATCAGATGTGAGCTTTGGTCCTCAATTTAGATTGGATACCCGCTCCAGTCTTTAGCTGGTTTCTGTTTTAGCTTGGATTGAATTGTTCATAATGTTATTGTTTCTATACATTTCCTCTAACAGTAATGAATTGCTCTTCCAAAAAAATGGTGTATTAGCAAGTTAAAAAGCTCTTGTTGCCTGAAAAGAAAACTGGAGACTTGTCAGGCCAGAGATATTTAAGTTATGTTGAAAATGACTTGCTGCTTTGTTGTACCAACTGGCATTATAAAAAATGTTATTTCACTTACTGTACCTATGTTTTCTTGAGTACATGCTATATTTAAGGGCTTTTCCCTTTTATCCCAAATCTAATGAGTTGGTAAACTGAGCATATCTGAAGAGCACTAATAAAGGGAGATAATCAGTCAAACATTTATAGACAGAGATATGCTCCCCTCTTTTTATGCTCCTGACAGTGCCCACAATTAAAGCATCACAATTCTGTCATGAAATATGCCATAAACTTATCAAGCTCTCCACCCCCCTCTCCCCCCTCACCCCCCCTCTCCCCTAAACTGAAAACCCATAAGTTTCATTTATACATTCGCACACACATCCTGACTAATATTATTTCCCCTTATAATGCTATACCTCAAGAGATCTTACCCAGTCCATTCACTTTCACTATTTTAAGATATTCTACCTTAAAAGACCTTATTGTCTACCTTTAGATGCATTGACCAAAATTCATACGCTGACCTTTACACCTCGTGGGAAAGGAAATTAATAAATTTCAAAATACAGTAATATAATGACATAAGATTTTAAAAATAATAGATCATACTAATGTGTGTGCCAGCTAATGGGATTCAGGGATATGGCTCCACCCTGTTGATGTTCCTGAACATCCACACAATGAAACCATCACAACTCTGTCATGAAATAAACCTGAAACCAAGCTCTGAACCCTTTCCCCCTCCCACCCCCCAACTGAAATAATCCAATCCACTACATTTTATACAACCCACTAGGTAATCCATTACATTTTATACAACCCACTAGGTATTCCACTACATGTATACAACCCACTAGGTACTCCAATACATTTTATGCAACCAACTAGGTATTCCACTACATTTATGCAACCCACTAGGTACTCCAATACATTTTATACAACCAACCCACTAGGTACTCAAATACATTTTATACAACCCACAAGGTGTACATTTGCTGTTTTATACAATACGCTAGGAGCATACATACCTTATTTAAACAACTCTCAGGGCGCATAGAGTTTCAAATATAATATTCCTTTCCTGTTAAAATCTAATGACCGCATGTCATACTAGATTAAGTCTAAGATTATAATTCACTACATGTACTTAGGATGTCTGCCGCTGGCAATAGGTTCTCTGATCCAAGATCCTTGATTGTGTCAAAGATTATGTGTGTTGATGTGTCAGAGATCTTTGATCTACAGTTTTAAACAACTGTGTGATGTTTGTATCACCACATTGTTGGGTGGTTTTGAGTTGAGTTTTGACAGTCAATTCACATTAGTAGTCATTCAAGATAATTAAATGTTGGTAGGCAATCAGGTAATATTACCCCTTAAATGGTAGGCAATCAGGTAATGTTACCCTTTAAATGGTAGGCAATCAGGTAATATTACCCTTTAAATGGTAGGCAATCAGGTTATATTACCCT
Source organism: Ampullaceana balthica (assembly GCA_944989445.1). Classification (NCBI taxonomy): domain Eukaryota; kingdom Metazoa; phylum Mollusca; class Gastropoda; family Lymnaeidae; genus Ampullaceana; species Ampullaceana balthica. The sequence continues at coordinate 946,484 of CALYLW010000341.1, forward strand.
TTAAATTGTAGGCAATCAGGTAATATTACCCTTTAAATGGTAGGCAATCAGGTAATATTACCCTTTAAATGGTAGGCAATCAGGTTATATTACCCTTTAAATTGTAGACAATCAGGTAATATTACCCTTTAAATGGTAGGCAATCAGGTAATATTACCCTTTAAATGGTAGGCAATCGGGTAATATTACCCTTTAAAGAAAAAAATTAATTTAAAATAATGATACAAATAAATGATGAATCAAGTTTGAGGCCAAAGAAAAAACAACAAATCCATCAATGTAAATTTAAACAAAGAATTTTTCAATAACAAATAAAGGGTTGACCTCTTAGTTTAACATCATGTACCTCAAAACCATAACATTTCCCTTTGTATAGCATAGTTTCAAGGGCCTTAGCATTTCTACCACTCTAACTTTATTGGACATAACCATATCCCTTCCACCCTACCCATAGTACGTTACACTTTCCCTTGCAGCATACCTCATCGGAAGTTACACTTTCCCCTTCAACATACCTCATAGGAAGTTTCACTTTCCCCTGCAACATACCTCATAGGAAGTTACACTTTCCATGGCAACATACCTCATAGGAAGTTACACTGTCCCTTACCATTACTTACCTCATGGGATCTTAGCCTTTCCCTGTAACATACCTCATAGGAAATAACAATTTCCACTGCAACATGCCTCAAAGGACTTATCTTTTTTCCTGCCTCAATTGACCCTACCTTACCCCCTACAATAACATACCTCATAGAACCTCCCCCTACCCTTGCAACGTACCTCATAGGATCTACACTTGCAACGTACCTCATAGGATCTACCCTTGCAACGTACCTCATAGGATCTACCCTTGCAACGTACCTCATAGGATCTACCCTTGCAACGTACCTCATAGGATCTACCCTTGCAACATACCTCATAGGATCTACCCTTGCAACGTACTTCATAGGATCTACCCTTGCAATGTACCTCATAGGATCTACCCTTGCAACGTACTTCATAGGATCTACCCTTGCAACGTACCTCATAGGATCTACCCTTGCAACGTACTTCATAGGATCTACCCTTGCAACGTACCTCATAGGATCTACCCTTGCAACGTACTTCATATGATCTACCCTTGCAACGTACCTCACACGATCTACCCTTTTCCCTACAACAAGATACCTGATGATCTCAAGCCATTAGAACTGTTAAATGTCCTTGTTACACAAGTGTTCAGTAAATCATGTCAGAGTAAGTAGATCAAATTAAAATGTAAATATTTGTATGTGATTGCACAATGAAACCTCATCTAGCCAATGTTAAAACTTAAACGTACAATTAGAGTAAGTGTTTTGCCTATCTCATATCTTTTTTGTGTATACTCTATAAATGTATATAATTTTAATGAAATCATGCACTCAGCTCTGGCCGATACTGAAATGTAAAAATTTATTTCACAGGTTTTTTAAAAAATCATTCAGTGACTTCTATAACAAAGATTTGAACAATGTCTATCAAATATATTGTAAAACAAATAGTCTATTTACTACCTCATAAAATACAGGGATTTTTACTCTGCATTTCATATTTACTGTACCTTTGAAACTCTAATGGGTAATTGAAAAGTTACTATCAGGAGATTTTTGTTTTTTTGGTGCCCAAATTTGAATCTTGATTGATAATTGTTATGAAACACTTAGTAATTTTCATGTTGTGCTTTTTTTGTGTGTTTCTTTTTAAACATTGAGGATGAGTCATCTGGAACCATTAGGAGTTCTCTTCTCTTTCCCAAATGTTATATTTTTAGTATTATGATCCCTAGCAAACTGTGTTTTTTTTTAATATTCTCTTTTTAACCTGAAGATGTTGGGTCAGCTTCATACACAACCAGAACAATACCATACATACCTTGACGTTAAATGTGCAGAGAACGATACCATACAGACCTTGACCTTAAATGTGCAGGGAACGATACCATACAGATCTTGATCTTAAATGTGCAGAGAACGATACCATCCAGATCTTGACCTTAAATGGGCAGTATTCCCTGATATTTATATGGGTACTATTCCAACCTAAATCAGTATTCCCTAAGAGTAAAGACTTCTATGAGCTAGGACTAGTTATTTAGGTTGGCAGTATTCCCTAAGAGTAAAGACTTCTATGAGCTAGGGCTAGTTATTTAGGTTGGGAATATTCCCTAAGAGTAAAGACTTCTATGAGCTAGGACTAGTTATTTAGGTTGGGAATATTCCCTAAGAGTAAAGACTTCTATGAGCTAGGGCTAGTTATTTAGGTTGGGAATATTCCCTAAGAGTAAAGACTTCTATGAGCTAGGGCTAGTTATTTAGGTTGGCAGTATTCCCTAAGAGTAAAGACTTCTATGAGCTAGGACTAGTTATTTAGGTTGGGAATATTCCCTAAGAGTAAAGACTTCTATGAGCTAGGGCTAGTTATTTAGGTTGGCAGTATTCCCTAAGAGTAAAGACTTCTATGAGCTAGGACTAGTTATTTAGGTTGGGAATATTCCCTAAGAGTAAAGACTTCTATGAGCTAGGACTAGTTATTTAGGTTGGCAGAATTCCCTAAGAGTAAAGACTTCTATGAGCTAGGACTAGTTATTTAGGTTGGCAATTTTCCCTAAGGGTAAAGACTTCTATTAACTAGGACTAGGCCAAATTTGCTCAGACCTCAAGGATACAGATTTAGGCAGTGTTCTCTTGAAGCATTAAGATATTGAAAGTGTTCCCTGTCCAAGTCCTTGTCATTCAATGCTTTATTTTCCAAAGCCGAAAAATGTCCAACTTGTTGTTCCCAGTTCCCCTGTCCTAGTACTTACTAAGTAATGTATCACACCAGGAACTCTTGCCTGGCACAAAAGGCAATGTGGCTCAGAACTAGACACAAGTCCTGACATATAAGGTGTTCTCATGACATTCGATACATGGACATATATATATTATTGAATTTAGGGGTGGCCAACCTACAAACAGCTTGCAGCCTGGAAAGGGTCAAGTAAGGGTTTAATTTAGGGGTGCAACTGAAGTTTTCAAAAATATATTGCAATTGTTTTTTTTTCTTTCTTGGAGCAAACACATTTAAATATTTATAAATATTATGCTTTGAGCATCTGTGTGGTAAAACCAATCTAAAGTATGGAACTGATTTATTATAATTAAATTGCTATTCCGTAAATTCTGGTACTGAAAATAAATTAGATGTACCATGTTGACAAACCCATATCTAAACATTGTTAACTCTAAGATTCGTTACTCTGTGTACTAATGACTAAGTGGCAGAACTAATGTGCAAAGTTGCTCAGCATTCATTTTTTTGTGCCATATTTTACATAATTTGCTGAGCTGTAACTTTAAACAGCTGTGCGGCGTCTGTCAGTTTTATGTATACTGCGCTCAGCTTAAAGGGAAACACTGGTGTCAACATTAGTTATTAGGTTTATAATGTGGTTCATGAAGAGTTAAGTTGTGATCCAAATGGCCCATGGAGCCCTTTGAGTTGGCCATCCCCACCCTACAGACACACTGAGAAATGGCCCATGGAGCCCTTTGAGTTGGCCATCCCCACCCTACAGACACACTGAGAAATGGCCCATGGAGCCCTTTGAGTTGGCCATCCCCACCCTACAGACACACTGAGAAATGGCCCATGGAGCCCTTTGAGTTGGCCATCCCCACCCTACAGACACACACTTGATGCGACTGTCCACATGTCCATCCCAATCCATAAGAAGCTGCTGACGGCAGCTAACAATGAGCTGTATGAGACGGCCCATGTAAAAGATGTACTGAGGAAACCAAGAGAACTTTGTTGATTGTTTGTTGTAACAATGGGGTAGCTGCATGTGATTTCATTGATGTTGTCTAATAATAGCAATCATCTTGTTTCCTCCTTCAAGTAATACCAAAGATCATCTTTCATCAGTTCCTCCTTCATGCTCTAGAATGTTCAAAGTTTATCTCAAACTAAACATGTTTCTTTTTCTATAAAAATGTTTAAAATTGGTTTATTTTAAAAAATAAAAAATTACAAATGTTATTGAACTTTCTAAAACATATACATTTGTATGTGTATATGCACATATAGATATATATATCTGGGTGTAGATATGTATATGATATATGAAGTATATGCGCATGCTTTTACCCTTTTAATGCCATCATGATCAAAGCTTCAAATATTGTTTTTGTCAGGAAATTTGTTACAGTTATTATTTTCTGGTCTTGCATGAATATTCACAAGTAAATGCACATATTCATTTTTTTTAAAAATGTACTGTGATGTTGACAGATAATATGATGTAGATATTATAATGTACTCATATTTTGTGTCATTTTGTAACTTGGGGTTGATGTTATTATTGTTATTGTGATTTGTTTCAAAAGTAAAGTTATTCCTGTTTTTATATTTCTTATAAAGATTTGAATGGAGCCCAATAAGTAGATTTAATTTATTGCTGTGTTTATGTCTATGGACTGGTTTTTATAACATTGAAACTTTTATGGTCGAATACAAATTGGTCGAAAAAAAGAATTTAACTAATAAAAGAGTAAATAATTGCTTTTTTTTTAGTGTTAGAAGTTTTCCCAGACAGTTAACAATTATTGTGTAGAGGTGGAAGATCTAAATATCCAAATGAAGGTCAATAGTAACTTAACTTCTGTTTAATCTTGTTAACTGATTTCATAACTTAAAAATAACAGAGTTCTAAAATTGTTTTAATTAATTCAGTTATATATTTTTTTTCCTCAACATTTTTTTAGCACAAATTTAAAAAAAAATGTCCCAAATCTTTTTTCCAAACTTACTACCTGTATTAGCTTTGAAATGAGATGGATGCAGTGCCATACTTCACTATACAGTTTATGATAAAAGCCACGTTCCTGCTGACTTGTGAGTAGACCAAAGGGTTGGATTAAATAAATGGGACTGGCTGATTGAATGAAGACATCAGTAGAACCTCTGTTGACAAGTCTGACTTTGGTACATTACAACTGGTACTGATGTGGCTGTAGGCTTTTTTCAGTCCGATATATGTGCATAAACCTATTCATTTAATTCATTAACAAAACAAAATGGTAAAGATCTAAATCCCAAATCTATTTCTAATGAAAGCCATGGAAAATGAGCCCTCAGTGATATATTTTAGGGTTTCAGTTTCAGGACATATATTGAAAAGACAACCATTTTTATGAAGCACAATTTTGTAATGTTGATTAGGTTTAAATTTAAAATGTGACTTCTGGTAGCTGCAATAGTAAAGTTCCCATTACAGACCAAATGTCTTTGTGGCGAGTGGAGCACAAGTTTCTATAGCCACAGCATGCAAGGGGATTGTGTGGCTAGCACAATGCCCAGTCCCCTTTACTTTAACCTAACGTCAAAGCTGCGTGGTCGCAGGAAACCCTCAAGCCACAGGAACAAATCCCGGCCTTCACAGAGCCTCAAATCCAGCCGCTCAATACACCAGACGAATCTGCATGCCGCTCGACCACCATGCCAACCAAGCAGTAGGTTATCCTTATCAACATTCTTAATTAAACGGGACTTTGTATAATACAATGAAACATTTTTTTGACAAATTTGGTGTTTTTTTTTAAATAGCAGGTCTTCATCTATACTGCAGCTCTTACCTTTAGAGTCTGGATATGTTAGAAGTACAGCATTTAGTGGTAATGACTTGAAATGTATATAGATTGATATATGTCAGCACTACAGCAACTGCAGTGTTCATGGCCTGTACTACATTGTTAATGGCTTGTATATATGAAAGCCCCGCACCTACTACCCTACGGTGTTAATGACTTGTACATATGTTAGCACTACAGCTACTGCCTATTTCTATATTGCTATAGACAGCAGTGGGAAGAGCGCGCGCGGGGGGGGGTTGATTTTTTTGGGGGGTTTCACTTGGCTTATGGATAGGACTGCTTCCTATCACTTGTTTTAATTATTTTGTTTAAGCCAAAGAGCTGTGAAAGTGTTCTTGTCAACCTTAGTGTCATTATTTGAATATAAACTTGTAGATATAACAATAGATCAACATCCATGTTTCCCATGATGATCACAGGAGCCAAGGGTTCTCAAACATATTTGTGCTTCTGATAAGGGAATAAAAGGTCAAAAGTCTCATATTTATTTTTGTTTGTTTAGTTTTTTTTTGTAAACGTGAGGAATGGATGGCTTTGAGCTTTGATATTCCCCCTTGTAAAACAAGGACTAGATCTAACCGAGCCCATCGGTCAAGTGGTGTTTAAACATAAAAACATAAGCTATTAGACCTAAACTTAAAGATTATAACATATATGAGACTAGCCCTATAGTTTTTTCGTAACTAAGTTTTATTTACTTGACTTATTTTATTTTTGTATCTGTTGTTATGGGAGGTGGGGTGGGGAGAGGCTCGGAAAAGAACATAAACCACTCACACACACGTGCAATAATAATGTGATTCTGATGTTCCAACATTGGCATATTTAGTCTAAAATTTGACTTATTGAACCTATGTTGGATAGTTAGATATTTGGTCTAGGCTCTCAACATACCCTTACCAACAACGAAATGACACCATTGACAATGTCAGCTAAATAGCCACGAAACTATATGAGTACATACTTCACCAAAAACGTATTTTGTACCCGTTCACTTGGGGAGGGGGTCACTTTTCTCTATTGCTTGAAATAAATATATAACTATTTCCACGAATTGTGTTAATTAAAAGCAATTGTAGTTATAGTTATAAACTATATACGAATTGTTGATCATTAACAAACAAAAAATATTTTTTATTTAAATGTATTTACTATTTATAAAAGAGTGATTTTGGATTTCTGGAAAGTAGCCTATGACACGGGTTGATCTTACACAATTGACAATTGGATGACTAGATTACTCCCAATCAGTGGCGTATCTAGGGGGGGCGGTCCGCCCCGGGCGGCACTCATTTAGGGGCGGCATTTGTGGGCATTTGAAAAGTACAACCATTTCCGACAACCGCCCTTGTTCTTTTGAAAAGGGAAAACCAAGGTGAAACAAAAATATTCGTTAATTTCTTAATTAATGGATTCGCACAACTTTTGTTTGATTACATAGTGGATATTATAACTAACGCAAAACCGTTTAATTTTTTTTAATCACTCAAAAAAAGTATCCATTTGTTTGGAAAACTAAGCGGTATAAGTCACAGATGACGCTTTTATAAGAAAACTACCCAAAAAAACACATTACCGCTGGGCCCGAATAATATGTGCCATTAATATAATAATGGGAGCCCGTCATTTTTTAAATTAATGCAAAGCCATTGCATGGAACAAAGAGATGTGATAATACAAAATGCTGTTATATGAGCCGAACAATTTGTGAAGAGATGGAGATATCAACTGAACGCCTAGTTAGATGGAGAACAAATATGAGTAGGGAAAATTCAGAAGACGTGGTTCTATCCTTAGAACAAGAAGTACAACGAGAAATGTTTTTTATCGATGGCTGGAATAATAAAATAAAATAACGCTTTGATCAGTTGCATGTCCTTGCAAGAAAAGTTTCGTATATAATACCATGTAACGTACTAAATGAAGCATTTGAACATCAAAATAAATTACTTTATTGGCATTGACAGTTCAATATGGAAAGAAAAAGGATACAGGTTTTTATTGCTGTACCTACACTACAAGAAGAGGCATTATGTTAGAAAAACGGGGGAAAAGGCCCCTTGATCTATTAAAATTTATTCAACAGTATAGATTGGAAAATTCTGTACCCAACATTGTAATTTTGATATGAATTTTTTCAACTATTGCTATCAGTGTCGCTAGTTGTGAAAGGAGCTTTTCCAAACTGAAGTTGATAAAAAATTATCTCCCTTCCACTTCCACAATGAGCGATTAAAGACAACACAATCTTGCAATACTGTCCATAGAACATGATATTACAAAGAATTTTAAGTTCGATAGCATAATACACGATTTTTCTATTATGAAAGTTAGGAAAGTAAATGTATAAATATGTTTACATACTAATGTACAGAGGCGTAAATGGGTTTTTTGACGCCCTTGCCTAATTTATTTTTGGTGCCTTTTATTTAAATAAAAATTTTAAAATTAGAGATTTAGCGGCGCCCTTTGGAACTGGCGCAAGCCGGCGCCCTTGGCAACTGCCCCAATGCCAAGCCGTTGTTACGCCACTGCTAATGTATACAATTTCTTTGTTTGTAAAAAAAAATCATTTATTTATAAATACAAAATAAAAGCATAGTATTTGGTAATGTTTTTTTTAAATGTAAATTTGGAAATGTTTTGTCTCATTGGGGGGGGGGACCTGCGACCTCAGTCAGTAACTTTCTTGTGGCCTTTAAAAAAGTATCTTGTATTTTTATAAATGTCTATTTATAGGTATATAATCTTATGCACCTCTTTTATTACTCTTACATAAATATGGCATGCAATGGTAAACATGTTCCCCAACTTAACTTCGTTTCAATTACAATTATTTATTCATGTTTATTAATTTTATAAAAAACATAATATAATCGACTAAGTGGCTGTCCATAAATTATGATGCACGCTATTTTGGTTGATACATCACCCCTTCCCCCCTCGTCACACGTCGTCACAAAAACTGAGAACCCTTCTTCAATAAGACGTCACAAAGGTTTGACCCCCCCCCAATAAAAGCCGTAATTTCTTTTTGAAAATGATCATGTTTCAAATTAATTTTTTCCCATTTAAGTATGTTTTTTAGTGTAACGCTGCATTCTAATATCGTAACACGCGATTTACATAAACGTCATTAAATAGAGTGTCAGTAATCAAATATTTAAGTAGGAATTTATTTAAAGTTGCACGTTTTGACTTGACGTCACATTTCTTAACCCCCCCCTTTCGTTACACTTCTTCACAAACGTGTGTCTCCCTCCCCCACCCAGGTGCGTGACGTCATTTATGGACGTCCTTTAAAAAGGGCGGCAAATATGAGACCGCCCCGGGCCGCAAAAGTTCTAGCTACGCCACTGCTCCCAATCACTTGACTTGGATTGCTCTGAAATTGATTTCTGGTTCATTTATGGTTATTATTCTTTTGAGAGTCGGAATATCTGAAGTAAAGAAAAAAAGCAACAGTTTCTTGATCAGAAACTAATTTTAAATAATTATCACTTCCGAAATAACAATACATTAATTTATATAGCGCTGTATCCCAGTACGGAACTGAGGTCATAGTTCTTCACAAAGGGAAGTAACACACATACTTATCAATGTATTGGATGTGAAACATTTCATAGCCTAACTACAACATCTAATGACGGTTTGTACAAACAGTAACACATATATACTCTTATGTCAATGCATTCACTCACCCCCCCCCGATTTCCACTTGCCAGGGCCTGGAAAGTGGAGATTTCTACTCCCCGGGGCCTGGGAAGTGGAGATTTCTACTCCCCGGGGCCTGTGAAGTGGAGATTTCTACTCCCCGGGGTATGGGAAGTGGAGATTTCTACTCTTCGGGGCCTGGGAAGTGGAGATTTCTACCTTCCCGTGACCTGGGAAGTCGAGATTTCAGCTTTCCGGGGTCTGGCAAGTGGAAATCGGGGGGGGTGTGTTTTGAGGTAGAGTTTGTTCATTAATAAATGTATAACATGTAAACAGGGTAAGAGTCAGCCTGACAGGACGAAACAGAACAACGAACGTTTCGGCAAAGAGCCTCAACGAACAAATAGTACACAAATAAAACGAATCTCACGAAATAAAAAATAATTGTGTTGACACGGCTGACGGTAAAAAGTTCTTCTGTCCACGAAGGGGTATAAGCCTTTTTAAAATTTTGTCTTGCTTGAGCGATCCTGACTATCCCCTTCTGTAAACACTATTCTACTAATTTCTACACGGAGCGTCAACGGTTGCGTATAAGTTATTCCACACAACTTCTTGGTTACCCAAATTAACATCCACTGTTGCCATCCGTATACCCCTGTGATAAGATCGATTGTAGTTTTCAATTCAACTTTTTATCACATCCACACCTCTGGTACGTTTAGCCGGAGGTGATAAATCAATCTCTTTATTACTATCCTCAGCCCCGTCGATCGAATGACATTTTGTATTAGACGAATCAAGAATTTCACCGACGTCTTCGCTTTTGAGTTCCTGTGGAGGGTAGATAAGTGTTCTTGTTGATTCCGGTTGATGGTCGGTTCCGGGTGGAAAATTGGTCGCTGGTTGTGAAGTTGGTGGTTGTAGTTGTGGTGTAATTGTGTCCACTAAGTTGGTGGTTGTAGTTGTGGTGTAAATGTGTCCACTAATCCTAGAGGTTTGTTGTCCATATTCTGTGAGCTTATTTGTTTAAGATTGAAGCGTTTGTTGATATTGTCGTACTTTGTCGCGCGGTGACAAATCTTCTCTGTTTAGAATTTCTTGCATTTGTACATCCAATTCTCGGAGGCTATCATTTAGCGTATCAGTTGGCACATAGGGTTTTTGAGTCATAGGATCTAATATAAGAGGATCGATCAAAATCATTTTCTTGGCCATAGTTAAAAACTCAATATTCCTCTAAGAATGTTTAAAACAGGGCCCAATAACGCACAGATGAATCCACCTTTCTGTAAGAGCTTTTTCCGTCTTTTGACCAACAGTTTATTTTTGGTGAGTTCTCTCAGACTTGTTTTGTGGCGCTACAAACGTCGCTTCTGAATGGGACATTAACTTTTAAAACATTGTGACATCCTTCGCATAGAGTTTGTATGAGTTGAGGGGGGGGGGCGTTTTAACAACAGCTTTTACCTCGAGTGATTTAGCCAGACACAAGAAACGTAACATTTCTCCGTGTCTTTTCAATGTTTCCGACATTTTTATTTAGGTACGTACACAACTGGTCTTTCGTGAGGAAATATAGAAGTACGTAATCTCAGCTGATCCGTGGTCTCCTGTCGAAGGTCGGGTGACAAATAACCAGGGGTGGACTGGGGAGTCCAAGTGGCCCGGGAAAAAACAACAAAAAGCGGCCCTATCTTCATAACTATTATTTTCCTTGTACATTTTCTCCATCCAAACATGAGGGCCGAGGCCTCCAAAGTCATGGGTCACTTTACAAATTACAATATACAATAACAAAAAAAAAGCCCGATAAATCGCATTTATAATTTATATATATATATATATATATATATATATATATATATATATATATATATATATATATATATATATATATATATATATATACACAGTGTCAACTGTTAAGAGTAACAAAGAAATAGAAACAAATCAGTTCAAAATATTTCATTCATGGAAAGGAACTAACCCAAACTAAAGATGCAAAATACTTAGGAGTCATAATAAATGAGATATTATCATGAAATCCCCATGCCAATGAAGTTATTAAAAAATCAAACAAAACCTTAGGCTTTGTAAACCTGTACTAGAAAATGCATCTTCTGTATGGGACCCATCCACCAAAGAAAACATTGACAAACTAGAACAAATCCAAAAAAGAGCTGCCAAATTCATTACTGGAGAATATTCAAAACTGACTAGAATAACACCATTAGTTAAATCATTAAACCTTGAAACACTAGAGGATAGAAGAACCAAGAGTAAAGTAGTAATCATACATAAAGCAATTAACTCTAATTTAGAAATACAACACAAAGATAACTTAATACAGCCATCAGATAGACATAAGGATAAAAACACATTTCTTATTCCGTATGCAAGAACAAACACATACAAATTATCGTTCTTCCCGTCCGGAATTCGGGAGTGGAATGGGTTGCCTGAAGAAAACAGGAAAGCCAACACTTTATCAACATATAAAACTCTAATAAGAATGCAGGACTAAACACAAACCATAGATAAGCGTATGACGTAAAAATCTTCTGTATAGAAGGAGCGTCTGAAACAGATAAGATAAGATAAGATAAGATATTTAAAAATAAAATATCAAAAATGCGTCAATTCAAGTTATAAATAAATTAATTCGTTGTCACTGTGATGGTGTTTATAGTATAAGCAACTTCTTTAAGCTGGGTGACATTTCGGCTTACATAATCTATAATTGTGTCATTATTCAGTTCACTTAAAACATCGGTTTCTGTTGACATAAGCATATAAGCTTCAAGGTGTGTAGAAGACAATTAGCGTCGCAAGCGATTCTTAATCTATTTCAGTCATTACTGGCTCTATAGTATGCGGGGCCCTAGGCAGCATACGATTTACGGGGCCCCGAGCCCAAGGCAGCAGATGAGGAGCGAGACCTATGCAAACATTTGCATTTCTACATATATGATATGAAATAAAAAATTAAATTACTTAAATTTTTACTTTATAACAGCATTGACACATCAATGATTACAGTTTTAATTTTAATAGAAGATCCTAAAACTCTAAAAATATTTAGATTTTGTGACATGCTAATTAGACAAATATATATATATATATATATATATATATATATATATATATATATATATATATATATATTATACAATTAACAATATAAACTATATACACTAGCGTTGGTTTGGTTGTATCTTCTGCATCCACCTTGTTTTTACAACTTACAAGTAAATCTTGCGAGCTTTCGCGGCTGCAAGATCTGAAATACCGGTAAGTTCAATATTGTCAAGATACTTAGCAACATCAGTCTCAATTGTCAAAATAACTTAGTGACTGGGCCGATCTTGAATCATTGAACCCTATAAGTTTTAAATAAAGATTTAGTTTCGAAAAGCTTCTTTTTTCGGAAGCCAAAGTGACAGGAATAGTTTTTACTGTAAGAAACTGCAAAAAAATTAACATGATCCTTGTAGGTAACTGCAGGAATTATGGAACTCAGTGATTGCAACTCTTCAGCAAGCATGAAACCATCAAGATCCTTACTTTCGTAGGCGTGAGCTTTGCTCACGTTTCATACAGCAATTCAGCGGATCATTGTTTTCTTAATTGATAAAATTTAAAATGAAATCCAAAACGAGTCATGATGCCTTAGTATTTGTTCAAATGACATGTCCATTGACATGATTGCATATCAACAAATTTGTTAAAAATCTGTGCTAATATTTTCCTGTGCATCTACAAATCCTTCATCTTCTCCTTCATATGTAAATTGTTTTATTTCTTTTTCAACTGGGTTCAAATGGGTTCAACTTTCTATGTCTGTGGCAATTTCTTTTGCAAATGCAATTGCTGTTTCAAAACCACGATTGCAGTAAGATTTCGACCATTTATAAGTATGTCACATGCTCTCAACTTCAGTTACTAGACCGACAGAAATATTTTGTAATTCTTTGCTGGTGTAATTAAATTGGAACAATATGTCGTACCAAAAAGCAATTGAAACAATGAAATTGAAGTTCTTCAGTTGTTTGCACAAAGACTCTGCTTCACTTCAAGATTTTAGATCACTAATTTGCTATGGTACTTTGAAAAGTGTATCATCGATTTCTCCTGCTTGATATCGCACAACCTTTACGCTATGCACATGGCTTTCCAATTTTCTTTCAGTGGTTTCACAGAAATATTTCAAACATACTTGGAAAATAAAGCACATCGCTTTGTTGAAGCAGAAAATAAAATATAGATTAGCTAAATTATACCCAAAATCGTCATTGCATCAGGACAAGTTTTTACCATATAACATAGCAGCAAGTTGTAGCTGTCAAGGGTACAAAGAGTAAAAAATGCCCTGGGGTCTAATTGTAAAAGACGACCTTGTACGCCTCACTTATGCCCATCATATTCGCACCGTTTTAGTATTCTTGACCGCGGATATCTGAAACATCTAAGCCCAATTTTCTTAATTCCAATAATAAGACATCAAGCATGATTATAATATTAGTACGGAATTTTTCTAATTATTTTATCCTGAAAAAATATATATATCTTTCTTGATACGTTGTTATAAAAAAAAAGTTTTGCGTAATAGAAGTAAAATTGTAAAAAGTAGTAAAAATGTTTAGTCAAAGCGCGGGCCCTGAAAAGCACGGGGCCGGCCCTGATTTCAGTTTAGAGAAAGATCTCTCACAAGCTACTTGGGTAGACGACAGAGACAATAAGAGTTTATATGCCCTAAAGAGATGTTTGTATGTTTGCCCATAGAAACTGTATTTATGTAGTACAGAAAAGATTCAAACAGGACATTTTTTTCAAGATTAATTATTATATTTATATCACCGGTCCTGGCGGCCCACCGGGAATTTTCCCCGGTGTCCCGGCGGTCCAGTCCACCCCTGCAAATAACCATGGGGAGCGGTTGTCGCGTCTTTAAAACTTTCTTGAACATAGGAAACGCGACCAGGGTAAATTTGCTTCGCCAGATGGGTAATCTCAGATCCGTCTCGGGTTAAATAGTACGATATAAAGGGAATTGAGACTTATGGTTCTTTATTCTTTATTTTGACAGAATAAGTTTTGAACAATATACATAACACTGATGTCTCGGTGGTGACTACTTTTAGTAAACAATTTTGTAATCCTGTCATCTGTTTCAGACATTAAATCATCGATTACCACCATCCGACAACGTTTATCACCCTCTGACAAGTGATCAATGTCAGGAAGTCCTTCCATAAATCGAACACCTTTCATGTTCTCGTATATCGGTTGCCATTCACCTAACACCATATAATTTCCTCTTGGGTGGGTTCGACCATGGCTGCTAAATGTGTCAACATTTTTGTTACAAATACAGTCTTCCCGCTCCCGGTTGGACCCGCGATAAGAGCCGTAAAGGGATGTTTCCACCTAGGATCCATCATTGTGTTGTTGTTTTATTTGTTTACCTTTATGTTATAATTTATATGGACTTTTGTAAAATTATAATTTTTTTCTTTCTACCTAGAGTGAGTCACAATATCATCGAAAAAATGTACACCGCCCTGATCAATTGCTGGGTGACCAGCACCCCTGGTTCCAATCAGACTTTTGAGGAGTTGGTCGTATCATTATGCAACGGGTCCTCACCGTTGAAGAACCTTTAATTTTAAATTATCCACCAATTCGCCGGAGGCTTCTCCAATTTCATCAAGCAAAGATATTAACAGAGGAAAAGAGAAATCTTTGGCGATATACATCAAAGGGGCCGTCCATAAATGACGTCACGCGATTTTTGCCGATTTTTACCCCCTCCCCCCCCCCTTCGCCACGCGTCGACACAAAAACTTAGACCCCCCCCTCTAAAAATACGTCACAAACCTTTGACACACACAAAAAAAAACTTTTTTTTTCTATTTGAAAATAAGTATGTTTCAAATCACTTTTATTGTCATTTAAGTATTTATTATTTATTTTGTGAAGATCAACATTGTAATATCGTAACCCGCGTGAAGCATTTTTTAAAAACGTTTAACCGGCCTTCAGAAAACGAACTGTGTTAACCTCCTTAGATTATATTTTATTTTAATGCATACAAATTAAACATTGACTATTAATCATCAAGGTTAACGTCTTTGTTTAGAAAACAAATTATTTAAAAATAACATTTTTCAAATGTATTTTTAAAAAATCCCACAATTGACTGACGGGCATCCCGTAAGAAAGAGGTCGGCGAACAGAGGTAAATAACCTGAACTGGGGTCAAAAAGGGAATTCTTGGGGGTAATGCAGACTCATTTGGGACATTTAACATCCACTACAATCCGCTAGATATATTAAAATACGTCATGAGTACGTGTTTGCTTGGAACATATGCCTATTATTAGACCGGTTCCTTCCAGAAAATGCACTTTTTAAAAATTTGACAACTATGTAGATTTCTTACTACGCACTATATGAAGACACCTAAATCGGCAGCGGATGGCCCACGGACCGGCACCGGTCCGCGGACCACCACTTTGAGAAGCACTGATCTAGAAGACTAGAATGGCCAGGGACGTTTGACCAAAAACCAATCGAACAATTATATCAAACTTAAAACGTTTTTAATTCTATCAAATAGATCCCCCCACCTTTTGAAGAAAAAGGATATTCCGTGTCGTTTTGACTTAAAATATCTACATATAATCCTATTCAGGTCATTTTTAGACACTTGTCATGCTTGTAAAACTCACCAGTAGCATTTTGCTAAAGACGCTCCCCCAAATCCCCGAGTCATGTGAGCAGGACCTAGAGTCTGTGTAATGCATACATACACTTGTATATTCTGGGGTAACGGTCAAAAAAGTTTTACGACTACTGCCATGAGAGAACCAAACGGAGCTGCGGTTACATCACAAATGCTTTGATGTCAACACCAAACGACGCATTGTAACAATTTCATATGTTATCTTGTGGATTCACAAACTTAAGGATTATAATTAGATTTAATTTTCGTGTCTTGATAGCATACGCCAACCAGCGTCTGATGGCCTACCGACCGGCACATTGAAAAGCACTGATTTAAAAAAAAATAATTTTTAAGTCATTAAATAAATTGTAAGCGACCAAATATTTCAGTGGAAGTTTTATTTAAAGTTACCCTTTTGATGTGACGTCACATTTCTTCAACCCCCCTCCCTCCCCCTCGTCACGCATCGTCACAAAAGTGTGACCCCCTCTAGGTGCGTGACGTCATTTATGGACGGCCCCAAAGGACAACGAACGAGACTCCACAACTACGACACCGGAAATTGACCATTTCGATTACAGTATTGTCTTTGAACCATGGGATTTCGAATAAATAATAGGATTGTATGATACTTGTTTTTGTTTTTAAATCCCTTATATTAACTTCACCGCCGTCTCATCGTTCGTTCGTCACTCGACCGTCGTAACGCGACGCCCGTCCGCCCGCGGAAAAAAACGAAAATGACCCATTTCCAATGAAGCCATCGCGCTGAAATTTGGCACACGGACCCGTCTCAACTAACAATGCATGGTATCAAAATTTCATATCGATCTAACGTACCGTAATTAAATTAATGCATTTTTAGTTTTATTATCTATATAAATCACTATTTAGAATGTTTAGTCGTCGTCTGCTAGAGTTTGGACCTAGTTTTAAAGCCAAGGGAGATAATTTCGGTTTCAGTCTGTAAATGTTTGTCACTTTTGAACATAATCAATACTTTTAGTTATGTCTCATATATAAGGGATTTATAACTGGAAATGTCAAATAGGAGAAAGGGGCTGACCTCTCCGAGGTTCTCCAAATAAGTAGGGCTTGCGAGGCCCGAAACTAACAGTCCTGACTTGGAACGTCGAATGGCCCCGTTAGGGAGCTAGGCATAAGATTATTACAGTCGCTGCACGGATCGTAGACGGGTGCACAGAGGTGGAATGTGTACCTGTCGATGATGAAAACCATTGTGCCCGTTGAGGGTCGGGTCATCCGAAGCGACCATTTCGTCCCCTATCTAGCTAAATCAGTGAACGGCACTGTTTAGGGCCAGGAGGGCCAGTAAAATACTAGAAAAAAGTGCCGCGATGAACTTCGCCGGACGCCAGCTCTGAGGAGGCTTAACCTGGGGGATGCTCTTACCCAAACATTAAGTGAATGGACTAATCGGTTGCCCGCACCCTTCAGGTAGCCGACAATGATGTTTCCCACACATGCGGCAGTCCTCAGTAAATTAGACCTGTACTCTACGCTGTGGTGGTCCCGTAGCAATGGCAGGTCGAAGTAGGAAAATCCACATCCACCGTTCTTCGGGTGGAAACTCCCTTGAGAGGCAGATTAAACCGACTAGTGCGGCGCCCCTCTGCCCAGGCGACCCCCTCTCTTAGGGGACCGTCTCGGGGGTGCCTCCACCAGCCGCCCCACCTCGGGGGAGGTGGGAGGGTTGCCGGGGGATTCCCGGGGGGCCTTTTAAGAGTTTTAGTAACTCAGGGTCTTTGACACCATCTCAAATGTCACATATTTAGTTATGTCTCATATATAAGGGATTTATAGTCAAAAACTTTGTTTTTACGGGGTTGTTTATTTTTAACCTTGTGTTGTCGTAATTTTATATTAGAATTAGAATCGAAAATGAACCACTCATTAATTAAATTCGAAAAAAGACCAATACAATGCACTAATCCTATATAATAAAAGGCAAAGTTCTGTCCGTTCTGTCCCGTCATCTATAGCGATTGGTCCCTCAAACACATATGACTCCGACAGCCAATCACTAGCGGAGAAAAATTTACATATTACGCGGAGGTTCAAAACGAGTTATTTTTGGTGCAGTTTTTTTGTCATAATTCAGTATGTTGTTCCCATCTTGAAGTGATGCCTGCCACTTATTCCAATGACAATTCTGTTAAATGCTCTTTCCTTGATGGTCCTGGTAGTGGCAAGAGTTTTAAGTGTTGTTTGTTTTTTGTTGCTGTTATTGTGGATGTTGTTTTTTGTTGTTTTTGTTTTGTTGTTGTTTTGTTGTTGTTGTTTTGCTGTTGTTGTTTCTTTTGTTTTTGTTGCTGTTGTTGTTGTTGCTTCGTTGTTGTTGCTGTTGTTGTAGTTGTTGTTTTGTTGTTGTTGTTTTTTGTTGTTGCTGTTGTTGTTGTTTTTGTTGTTGCTGTTGTTGTTGCTGTTGTTGGTGTCCACACCCCTTGCCCTGCGACGACAATGTCATGCAAACGCTTCAGCATAACAACTACCAAAACATAGCGTCCATGAACTTCACAGGTCACCCTACACTTATTCCCGTCCTCTTTGCGACCCCAAATGTCCGAACAACACTACTGACCAGAACCTTTCTGGGGCAGTGTGCCCAGAATTCAACAAAAACCCACTTATTTATAGCAAAGTGTCAACACTAATGAAACCCGAAAATGGGATTTGGCTTAGCTGGTTTGATTCAGGAACTAATATTTTAGTCGCTTAGCCGGCTGATGAGGCTCTGCATGCCGACTATGGCACGCGTGTCATAGGTTTACCATCACTGGTGTAGACCAAAGTCAAAGTACAAGTTATCAATAGAAACATAATCATCAGATGTGGATCAAAAATGTGTTTATTAGAGGATAGTGTTTTGACAGGCAGTGAGTTAAATTTTAAACAGGCTGTAGAAAAACGACTTTCAAAGTTTAAGAAACGAAAGTAGATACAGTGCCGCACAGGCACAGCGGAAAAGTTCACTTGGCCTGCTTAGCGGGTTGCTCTATCTAGTAGTTAGTAGTCTACTAATTTAAGATATATATTTTTATTCGCTGTCTGACCGTTGATTTCATATTTCGCCAAGGAGAATGCATTCAGAGAGACATATTATAACTGTATTTCAAATAATTGTTTCTTTATTTTCTTATCTCTGAGGTTATATTCAGAGTCACAGGAGCAGACGCATAACCTGTCGAGCCCGAGACACATCTGACCTTGACCCCGTTCATGCCAAGGTCAAAGGTTGTTTGAACGACGTTGTTGGATCTGGAGAAAAAAAATGTTATAATTATTTAAAGTGACGTGATTTCATTACAGGATTTCCACAAAATTTCATTTCAGGCAAGCCACAACATTTCATTGCAGTATTGTAGGGATGTCACACCATTTCAATACAGGCATAAGGCACCATTCCACTTCAGGCATGCCACATTTCATTACAGGCATAACACACCAATATCACTACAGGCATTAAACAACATTTCATTACAGGTATGCCGCACCATTTCCTTACAGGCATAACACACCAATATCACTACAGGCATAAAACAACATTTCATTACAGGTATGCCGCACCATTTCATTACAGGCATAACACACCAATATCTCTACAGGCATAAAACAACATTTCATTACAGGTATGCCGCACCATTTCATTACAGGCATAACACACCAATATCACTACAGGCATAAAACAACATTTCATTACAGGTATGCCGCATCATTTCATTACAGGCATAACACACCGATATCACTACAGGCATAAAACAACATTTCATTACAGGTATGCCGCACCATTTCATTACAGGCATAGCACAACAATATCACTACAGGCATAAAACAACATTTCATTACATGTATGCCGCACCATTTCATTACAGGCATAACACACAATATCACTACAGGCATAAAACAACATTTCATTACAGGCATGCCCCCCATTTCATGCATCCCCACCAATGTCATTACATGGATGCCACAGGATGCCAATTGATGTAATTTTTAAAAAAAATTTTATTTCATATTCACCTCAATGTTGTCTATTTTTGGAAACTGTCAAATGAGCGAAGCCACTGACAACCAACTTTTGTTTTTACAAAAAATTTTATGTATCTCAAATACCCCCCCCCCGCCCCCACCTTTTTTTTATCTTCTTCTCTTTATTTATATTGGTATGTCCCATGCGCAACTTAAAAAAAGAAAAAAGATGACTAAAAGTTTTTGATGTTGAAAAAATGTTTTTATACAAAAATTTGACTAATCTAATATATAGCAGATACCCCACTTACCGTATTCATTTGATGTTTTTCACGCTAAAAATTCCACTCATCAAAATAAAATGCTATATTTTGTATTTCAGTGAAATCGGTCTTGAGAAACAACACCACTATCCTAGGTTTGTGTATGAACCTCTGCATGTATGCATACTTGTACGTATCATAGTTGCACACCTGTGCATACCACAGTTGCATACCTGTACATATCATAGTTACATACCTGTACATGATCACAGTTGTAGTCAGCTGATATGTTCAGTTGAAGGCCCCTCAGCTGCTGGCCTGGAAAGATGTGAGGCACAAAATTCGTGTCTTGTGACTTCATCATCTCCCATGTCACGAATTTCTTTGGGGGGGGGGCAAAAATAAACGCTGTTTGTTACGCTTTTAGAACATGATTTCTATTTTAATGAGAGATACAATCTTTATATAATCTTATTTTACCTTGTGACTAGACGTTTTTAATGGAACAAAGCTTTGCTCAGCTGGAAGAAGCACTTCCGCCTTGACAGAAGTACTGCCAAGGTGGAAAAAAAACACAGACATAGGGACAGAAGCTAACTCAGCATTTTTCCAAACTCTTAAAAAGATTAAGTTATAAAACAGGTAAGACATTGTGCACTATCAGCATTTTATAATATAATACCTGAAAATTATTAATGAATTATTATATTATTATGAATAAAATAAATATGGTCGCTAACTGATACGTTGGCTTCTTGGAGTTGAATATTTGCGTTATTACAAACATGTAAGTCAAATCTAGGAAATGCAAATTATGAATCTGGAAATTATAATTACTTCTTTTTCTTCCGGATACAGCAGTGTATTGGAAGTAGTAAATATGTTACTGTAATCCTTACTTACATAAGCTCTATGCATGTCATATAAAATCAGGGCTCATCTGCAAGTCTGAATACGGAACTGAAAAGCTACTTACTCTATTGAATTCAATGGAAGTGCATGCGATGGTAGTGTTCTGTCCAGCAATTATTTTAGCTGGCACAATCGGGCTGGTTTTTTGGACGTTGGGTGGAACTGAAACGAAACCAAAAAGTATTTTAAAAAAACATGGAGAAACTAAAAAGTGGCCAATTCCTAAACCTTTGGCAATTCGCTGGTTCGCCTTCTGAAATGCAATTCAAACATTGATGATTACTTATCTTTTACACATCATCATCTGTGATCCTTGCAATGAGTAAATAATAAATATAAAAAAATTAAAATAATTTAAATAGAGGGCGCCAAAAATAAATTAACCAAGGGCGTCAAAACCCAGTTACTCCTCTGGCGATTACGGATGAAATCCTCAACAGTAACATAACATGGCCGTACGTAAGGGGGGGGGGAGTTGTACATTCGAACAAACCCCTTTCTGCGAATTTGTGCCCTTTTGCAACAAATAGATTTTTTTTTAAAGACGACTATCGAAGATCAATAAACGAAAATAAATGCATTGAAATATCCAGTCAGACAAGGCCTAGTGGGTTAGCCAGGCTCAGGCTAAATCAAAGAGAACTGTGCGCTCAACTATTCACATTGTTGTTATGGCAGAGAGAGGCTTAATTCGAGGAAAATGGAATTATGTATTCATACGACTATAATTTATATAGTACAAGCAAAGTATTTAACAGAGTGCTGCTAAACAGAATGAGGGACGCAACAGACATCCATCTTAGAGACCAACAAGCAGGTTTTAGAAAAGATAGATTATGCACTGACCAGATTGCCTCACTGAGAATTATATTGGAACAATCCCTGGAGTGGAACTCACCACTATACATCAACTTTATTGACTATGAGAAGGCTTTCGATAGTGTTGACAGGCCAACCCTGTGGAAGTTACTAAGACACTACGGGATACAACAAAAACTGACTGACATAATTAAGGCTTCCTACGAAGGACTTACATGTAGAATTGTCCATGGCCAACAAGCAACAGCGGCTTTTGGGGTACAGACCGGAGTCAGACAGGGGTGTCTGCTTTCACCATTCTTATTTCTGCTAACCATCGACTGCATAATGAAAATGTCTACAGAGCAGAAGAGAAATGGTATCCAGTGGACACTATGGAAACAACTTGATGACCTGGACTTTGCGGACGATCTGACCTTATTATCGCACTCATAGCAACAGATGCAGGAGAAAACCAACTATGTAGCACAGTTCTCTGCTTGCCTTGGCCTGAACATCCATAAAGGAAAAATCAAAGTCCTTAAAATAAATACATCAAGCAACACTCCAATAACACTGGAAGGAAAAAATCTTGAAGAGGTGGATAGCTTCACATACCTTGGAAGCATCATCGACACACAAGGAGGGACAGACGCCGATGTAAGAGTGAGAATTGGCAAAGCAAGAACATCATTTAAACAGCTAAAAAAAAGTTTGGAACTGCAACAACTTGACTCTTCATACCAAGGTCAGGATATTTAACACCACAGTAAAGCCTGTCCTACTGTATGGAGCAGAAACATGGCGAATAACAGCAGCCATTTCTAAAAATCTTCAAGCTTTTATAAACACATGTCTCCGAACAATTGTCCGAATCCGCTGGCCAAATGTCATCACCAATGAGGACCTCTGGCAACGCACACAACAAGAGCCAGTGGAAGAGCTAATAGGCCAGCGCAGATGGAGATGGATTGGCCACACTCTCAGAAAGCCAACATCCAGCATTGTGAGACAAGCCCTCACATGGAACCCCCAAGGCAAGAGAAAAAGAGGTCGTCCCAAAATGACCTGGAGAACGGAACTGGAGGCAGACACCAAAATGAGCGGGCACAGCTGGGGGCAGATTGAGAGACTGGCGCAGGACCGGGATGCCTGGAGAGACTTTGTTCATGGCCTATGCCCCAGATGGGACGAAGGGCGATGATGATAATTTATATAGAGGAAATAAGTGAAATTATTAGCCTTGTTATATTATTTAAATTTACGTTCATCCCACTGCGACGCGACCTTAGGAGTAGCGCAATTGACATACACGAGTGGACGACCTGCCCATATTGATATTCTTATAGTCACTCGTTATCGAATTTCGCCGTTTAATTGAATGTACTCATTTTCTTTCAACCTTTTCGTCTTCATTTTGTATCCATGAATTGATATTTAATAATATTCTTTTAATGGTTTCTCCCTGACAGAACACCATTTTTAGGCGTTTGGCTAAAATGATTAGAGTTTACAAATGACAGTAAGAAAATGAGTGAATTGAATTAGTTAAGCATGAGAAGCGCCCGCCCCACGTTTTTAGTCATATTACATCATAGTACTTGAGCATATACGTTTGAAATTTTTATCAATCCAGAAAAAGATTTTTCCTTCACAATTCTGTGAAAAAAATACTTTTTCTCTCTTTTTGGTCCGCTTATAAAAACGTGGTTTTAAACATCTTTTTTTTTACTTCATTTTATGGTACTCACATGTAGGCCTGTCAACGGGTACCCGGGACCCGCGTACCCGCTGCCGTGAGATTACCCGGGTAGTAAAATTTCGCCCGGGTACCCGTGAAAATGTGGCTTCAATGTCTATATTAACCAAACTTCAGCTGGCATGCGTTTAATTTAATTTAATTTGTGTTTAATTTACGGCTCGCGAAACAATTTATCAAATAAAAAATTTTTGTTTCAAATATATTCTGTGAAATACATCTAAGGAGAACTATCTGTCAACGGGAAATACAATACGGTCTCCACAAACCACAATGTATTTTGATACATCTTTTTTCTCTGAAAATGAAACAGAAATCACAAACACAAGAAGATTTTGGTTCTTTGAATAAATCATATAAAGAAAACAAAACTCCTCTGCCGAAAATAACTGGAGTATGTCTTTCCACCCAGAAAAGTGTCAACTGTTAAGAGTAACAAAGAAAAAGAAACAAATAAATTCAAAATATTACATTCATGGAAAAGAACTGACCCAAACTAAAGATGCAAAACTTAGGAGTCTT
This sequence comes from Ampullaceana balthica, assembly GCA_944989445.1. Lineage (NCBI taxonomy): Eukaryota > Metazoa > Mollusca > Gastropoda > Lymnaeidae > Ampullaceana > Ampullaceana balthica. Next base: position 970,769 of record CALYLW010000341.1, read on the forward strand.
AATAAATGAGAAACTATCATGGAATCCCCATGTCAATGAAGTTATTAAAAAATCAAACAAAACCTTAGGCTTTATAAAAAGAAACTTTAACAAATGTAATAGAGATATAAAACTAAAATGCTACCTCACTTTGGTGAGACCTGTACTAGAATATGCATCTTCTGTATGGGACCCATCCACCAAAGAAACCATTGATAAACTAGAACAAATTCAAAAAAGAGCTGCCAGATTCATTACTGGAGAATATTCAAAACTGACAAGAATAACACCATTAGTTAAATCATTAAACCTTGAAACACTAGAGGATAGAAGAACCAAGAGCAAAGTAGTAATCATACATAAAGCAATTAATTCTAATTTAGAAATATAACGCAAAGATAACTTAATACAACCCTCAGATAGACATAAGGTTAAAAAAAACCTTTCTTATTCCGTATGCAAGAACAAACACATACAAATTTTCGTTTTTCCCGTCCGGAATTCGGGAGTGGAATGGGTTGCCTGAAGAAACAAGGAAAACCAACACTTTATCAACATTTAAATCTCTAATGAAAATGCAGGACTAAACACAAACCATAGATAAGCGTATGACGCAATAATCTTCTGTATAGAAGGAGCGTCTGTAAACAGATAAGATAAGATAAGGATGGACTGTATAGAGATGAAAGAGGCCGTGTTTGTTGTTGTCAATAAAAACACCGCTGCTTTGACACTAACTTTGCCTTGAAATATGCCAACATTGGGCTACCGATTGATGCCAATTATCTACCCCCATCTCCCCCATCCACTCCTATACTATAATCGCACCATTTCCAATCGCTTGTGTTTCTTGTGTTCGTTAACACGTGTTGGCCTAGAAAAACTGATGTAAATAATGCATACAAGGTTGTTCGTTTTTAAGGTTAATTAATTAAATAGTTACTAACAGCGTAAGATGGTTAAGACATCGGCATAGAGATGAAAGAGGCCGTGTTTGAAATTGTTATTATAAACATCCCTGCTTTAACACTAACTTTGATCTTTGAAATACGCCGACATTGGGTTTACGATTGTCGATGTTGTTTATCTACCCCCTCCTCCTCCCTCCATTCGATTGTATTTCGTGTGTTCATTACAGCGTATGCCTTGCCCTAAAACTGATTTTAATAATACACCAAAATTTGACAGTTTTTAAAGTCAATAAATTAGTTACTAACAGTGTAAGATGGATAAGGTCCCATCCATAAATAGGGGAGGAGGGGGTCACACATTTGTGACGAGGGGAAGGGGTGTGTTTAAGAATGAATGTGACGTCACATCAAAACCCGCAACTTTAAAAAAAAGTTCCACTGAAATATTTGATTGCTTACAATTTATTTAATGCCGTTTTACATGGATTTAAGCTTTGTGACGTCATATTGGAGGGGGCTCTAAGTTTTTGTGACAACCTGTGACGGGGAGGGGGGATCGGCCAAAATCGCTTGACGTCATTTATGTACGGCTCCTATGACGTCGGCCGTGTAGCTACTGTGTGAAATGAGGTGCATGGAAGGTGGCTAGGTAGCATTGTATAGCGGTCATGACGGGGAAAATTATGAGATTTTTAAATCGGGTAACCCGGGTACCCGTTCGAAATTTGGACGCGTACCCGGGCAGCATTTTTAAATCCCTTATATTAATTTCGCGGCCATCTCTCGCTCTCTCTCTGTCTGTCTGTCATCATCTCTCTCTGTCTTGGGCGGGCGGAAAAACAAAAGTCAAAAATGACCCACTTCCCGTGATCCGATCGAGCTGATATTTGGCACACGGACCCGACTCACCTAACAATGCATTGTATCAAAATTTCAGATCGATCGAACGTACCGTAATTGAATCAATGCATTTTTAGTTTATCCTAATATAACGTATGTAATTCAAACTCACTGTTTGTTATTGTTTTTTGTCCACGTGAAAATTTGAGTTGACGCGTTGAGGCGACCCATCGAAGCACCGGCGTGCTTTTGTTTACATTTTACGTGTCACGCTGAGCTCGGTCAAGCGATCGAAGACCAGACTTTTTCCCTCTACCCCCCCACCCACCCCCCACCCAGGGTTATGAAGCAATGTTGAGTTAAGACAGATTCAGTCAGTAAATGTTTGTAGCGTTTGAAAATAATCAATACTGTTAGTTATGTCTCATATATAAGGGATTTATAGTCAAAAACTTTGTTTTTACGGGTTAGTTTTATTAAATCCCTTATATTAACTTCGCGGCCGTCTCTCTCTCTCTCTCGTCTGTCTGTCATCATCTCTCTCTGTCTTGGGCGGGCGGAAAAACAAAAGTCAAAAATGACCCACTTGCCGTAATCCGATCGAGCTGAAATTTGGCACACGGACCCGTCTTACCTAACAATGCATCGTATCAAAATTTCAGATCGATCGAACGTACCGTAATTAAATTAATGCATTTTTAGTTTATCCTTATATAACGTATGTAATTCAAATTCACGGTTTGTTATTGTTGTTTTTTTTTCCCACGTGAAAGTTTGAGTTGACGCTTAGACGTCGACCGTCGTACCGACACCCCCCTCACGTCCCATCCCCCGTTAAAAGACAGGGGACATCACTCGGTGTCAGTCTGAAATATTTGTCGCGTTGTAACATAATCAATACTTTTAATTATGACTCAAATATAAGGGATTTATAGTAGAAAACTTTGTTTTTACGGGTTTGTTTTATTCAACAATATTGACAGCCCTACTCACGTGTCAGGTTCATGTTTGCCTCAGCTATCAGGGGAGGCAATGCTGGTTGCGGCACCAGACAACTGAAGCCCTTGGCATCTGGACACGAGACACTGCGGATCTGTAGACCGTAGAACTTGGTCTCATTCTGCAGGTTTCTGTGAGAGTTATTGGTCTTTGATTAGGGTGGCCCATGTTGTCATCATGCCAGTACAGTATTATAATTATTGGTTTAAAATTATTGAGCAAAATCAATGAATGAATTGTGTCGTATTATACAAATAATTTATTCAAATAATTCATCCAAATAATTTCTTTTAAAAAGTATGTACAAAGAGATAAAAGATTTTCAAAAGTTTGATTTGTTTGTTTTTTTAAACGTTGCTACCCTAGATAAACATATATAGCATGATAAACGTCGATCAACTTCTAGAAGATTTTTACTTCATAATACTACACAGCGTTATACTAGCTAAACATTCTCACATTTAGTAATTACCCTGTTTGTTTGTTTTACTAATTATTTTTTGTCGTGGGATTTTCAATGTTGGCTGTAATTTACTTAACGTATTTTGGTGTGGAGATTATTTGTGTAGCTTTGACTCAATTTTATTATTGTATGACGTTTTAGGAGAAAATGAATCCGTTTGGAACGAAAGTTGTCGGCCCCGTGTACGCGGAGAGTGGAAGGAATGCACGTGGAAGTTAAGAGCGATAATTAAATATGTGTATAAAAGTTATTCCAACTAAATTAAATATCGTGTAAATTCACAGCTAAGGAATCATATATTTGACATATTAGTGATATGAGTTTTCTGCGGCGTGATGTTTTCTAATGGATGTGTTTATTAATCAAGTCACAAAATCTTTTAACACACAACAGAGACGAGAACCAGTGCACGATAGTGGAACTACTAAAGTCCTAAGCCACATTTGTTGGCTCGGGATTCTGAAGTCCGCAATAGTTGTTTTTTTTCCTAATCTCTCCGAAATCCTTCTAGATGTTTGTTGATCTCCTTAACGTAACACAAAGTATCTCATTTCCTTCTCACTGAACACATTCTCCCCTCCGCCCCATTGGCACGTGTGAATCACGAGTGTATTGCGTGTTGGACGAGGGAGAGGTCACGTGAGTAAAAGCGCGGGAAGAAAGAGTCGTTCCCATTGGCTAAGGAGGTTGGAGAGCAGATGTCAGAGAAGTTCCGTGGTGCAAGGACGGAATGCCTGTGTATTCCACGTTGTATAACCTCAAATTATATTTCTTTGTACAAAGTATAAATATTAAAGTTGTTTTATTGTAACCAATTCTTCAGAGGATTATTGTGTACAAGATTATGTATTGAGAGAACGCCTACAAAAAATACATATAAGTTACATATAAAAGTAAATCATTGACACCCATACCCCCTATTTAATAGCACATCCTAGCGGGTCGTTCCTTCTGCCTCTACCCACCCACTAACTCAATCTGACCCCACACAACAATTATGTATGACTTACTGCACAGGAGCATACAGATTGGGGTTCAAGGTTTCATTAAGAATTGGAGCGCCACCACTCTGGAAGATGGCCATTGGCTTGGCGCTGCCCTGGCCGTCCAACCTGAAGATGACGAGGAGGTCCGGCGGCAGAGGGTCCGTGTAGGCGCAGGCAATGACCGTCGTGCCGGTGAGCGAGACGGGCCGGACTATGATCTTCAGTTCTGGTGAGATGTTAGCTTCGGTTAGATGTGCGGCATACGTTTCAACGTACAGCATCACTATTTCACATTAGGGGCCGTCCATAAATGACGTCACGCACCTATATATTTGTGACGATGTGTGACGAGAGGGAGAAGGTTGTGTTTGAGAACTGTGACGTCACATCAAATCTCGACACTTAAAATAAAAGTTCCACTTAAATATTTGACTTCTTACAATTTATGTCATGTCGTTTTACATGGCTTCACGCGCGTTACGATATTAGAGTGCAACCTTAAGCTAAATACATGACTTAAATGGCATAAAAATGATTTGAAAAATTCTCTTTTTCAAATAGAAATACAGCTTTTATGGGGGGGGGGCAAAGCTTTGTAATGTCACATTGGAAAGGGGGTCTAAGTTTTTGTGACGACGCGTTACGAGGGGGGGGGAGGGAGGGGGAATGAAAAATCGGCCAAAAACGCGTGACGTCCTTTATGGACTGCCCCTTATACAATTATATATGTTCTACAAATAAACCCACAGTATTGGAACCGTGGCTGTTTAAATAAATAATAAATCATTTATAATGAGTAGATAAGTAGCAAAGTGGATGCCACCGTTAAAATAAACTCATTGTACCGTGAAGACTAACTTTGTCGAAATAGTTGATTATTTACTCACTGGAGTCTGGTGGAGAAGGCACTGTTGAAGGTTGGGGAGGGAGGTCAGTTGGGGGAGGTTGTGGAGGAGGGATTGTTGTTGGTTGGGGAGGAGGGATTGTTGGAGGTTGAGGCGTAGGGATTATTGGTGGTTGGGGAGGAGGGATTGTTGGAGGTTGGGGAGGAGGGATTGTTGGAGGTAGTGGAGGAGGGATTGTTGGTGGTTGGGGAGGAGGGATTGTTGGAGATTGGGGGGGAGAGATTGTTGGAGGTTGGGGAGGAGGGATTGTTGGAGGTTGGGGAGTAGGTATTGTTGGAGGTTGGGGAGGAGGGATTGTTGAAGGTTGGGGAGGAGGGATTGTTGGAGGTTGGGGAGGAGGGATTGTTTGAGGTTGGGGAGGAGGGATTGTTGGAGGTTGGGGAGGAGAGATTGTTGCAGGTTGTGGAGAAGGGATTGTTGGAAGTTGTGGAGGAGGGATTGTTGGAGGTTGGGGAGGAGGGATCGTTAGAGGTTTGGCAGGAGGGATTGTTGGAGGTTGTGGAGGAGGGATTGTTGGAGGTAAAGCTGGTGGGATTGTTGGAGGTTGTGGAGGAGGGATTGTTGCAGGTTGAGGAGGAGGGATTGTTGGAGGTTGTGGAGGAGGGATTGTTGGAGGTGGAGGAGGAGGGATTGTTGGAGGTTGTGGAGGAGGGATTGTTGGAGGTTGGGGAGGAGGGATTGTTGGAGGTTGTGGAGGAGGGATTGTTGAAGGTTGGGGAGGAGTTTGAGAAGGAGGGATTGTTGGAGGTTGGGGAGGAGGAGAAGGTGGAGGTTGGGAAGGAAGTATTATAGAGCTTTGAGGAGGACGGACTATAGGATTTTGTGATGGAAATGTTTTTGGAGATTGGGGAGGAGCTGTTGTGGGAACCGGGTTGGTTGGTACAGTTAAAACAGGGGATACGGTAACCAGCTGAGAAGAGGTGGGGGGTGCTAGATCCCCTGTTACATCGGGCACAGGTGGTTTGGGTTGCGAAGGTTGTATCAGCGAGGACTGTGTTGACGTTGTCTGACCAGACTTTGGAACAACTATCATTCCTCTGGACTCCAGAACTTGGGCCAATGTCTCGGTAGGGGTTTCAGATGCTGCTGGCTTAGCTGCAGAGTCAAAGAAAATTGATATGAAGATTTTTGAATAATTTTTAACCGTTCGAAATCTTTTAACAGTCCAAATAAGTGAGATGTGTGAATAGGTAAAACTTCGTTGTTTGCTTTGGTTTCAGCTACGTACTTGTAGTCCGGTTTTGACGCATGTTCCCGTGTAATTCTCCACCAGTGACGTCACTAGGGTTTGCGAGGGGGATGGACCGCACCGGGTGACACCATCACAATGGGTGATACCAGAGTGTAAAATGATGTATATTCCCGTTATTTCGCACTGGCAGACTCGGAGGAGGTCTATGGGGTAAGTTGTGAGGGCGTTGACACCAAGACCTACCGTACACGGTGAAACCACTCCTAGTGACGCTTCAAGCCTCTATTCGTGTTTATGATCAAGATTAAGTTATGTACCTGAGGACCACTATGGTTTTCACAATACTCTCATGCAGAAAAGCATTCATGGTAGAACAAGAATACGTTTACTATAACTATAATGGAAACCGTGGCTTAAGGTTACGAAAATATTAAGTCTCTCGTCTGACCAATGTCAGAGCTTATCTTATATTTTCATTTGCCTTGATATCGAATTGCCAGATTTCGGCACAAAAAGACCAACTTAGAATACAAAACGGTCGTGCCCATGAAATTGAGAATAGACGAGTCTTCCTGTACTGTAAACTAGTCCTTCCTGTACTGTAAACTAGTCCTTCCTGTACTGTAAACTAGTCCTTCCTGTACTGTAAACTAGCTGGTATATCGTTTATTGACACGACTACCCAACATGAATTATACCAGTGTGCTATACCTGCGAACATGGGCTTTCTTTTATTGGTGTTTGCTATCGACTTCTGCTTTTGCATACAAGTGTAAACATAATCATTAAATAAAGTTACTCTTTTATGCGGACAGTGGTACATTTGGTAAAATTAATTGTTTTTTCATTATAAATTTATAAAAGTCTTCTCACTTTCCCAGCGTTTCACCCCTGCCAAGAACCCGGTGGCGACAATGAGGCCACCTAGTAGCACCAAGAGGAACCCAAGTGCTACCTTCTTCAACGTTTCTGGCGTGTTTTTCTTGCTCCTCTCGTTGATTGGTCCATTCACAGAGATAAACGATTGGGTGTCGAAGTCGAAAGCTGGGTTAAAGGCTTTGGGAAAGGCATCAAAGTTAGCTGGCCCCTGTGTTGGAAGTATTCATACAAATGTATCGGCTTATTTATTTAGAGGGTATGATCTAGATAGATAGAGACGGTGAGTGTTAGGTTTAGGGATTTAGAGATGGATCTTAATTAGACAGATTTGAGAATTTGGTTGTAGTAAAATGTCAGAGAGAGAGATGGGAGAGGGGGTAGGTAGGGAAGGAGGGAGAAAGGTCTCTGAAAGAAGAAGACACAAATGATATTGAGAATTCGGGACATAACAATATATAAGCGGAAAGTTAGATGAAATATTTCCTTAGATAATTGCCGAGCGAAAAGATAATTTGAGTCATAAGCCTGATTGTTTCATACCCTGTAATTCGGAGCTGTACCAAACATGTTGAAATACCCTGGCATCATCATATCTTGGCCAGCAACGTCCTGAGACATTTGTTTCTCGTCGAGTTCCAGTGTCCTTGACCTGACTTTCACCTTTGACCCCACGACCTCCAGACGAGGTATAGGATCCATTGAATGGTATAACACCGTCACTGTCAATGACATTAGTAAGTTAGTCTTAGACAGTGGCGTAGCGAGTGGGGGGGCAGGGGGGCAAATGCCCCGGGCGGCACTTTGCCAGGGGCGGCAAATTCCTAGTAGTTAATTAGTTTCTTAAAATGAAAATTTTAAAAGAAAGAAGAGTTTTAAAAAATCGAAATTAAAGAAAAGCCAAATAATAAATTAATCAAAGAAATAAAGGAACTATCCAAAAACATGTGAACGTTTTAACAGCCAAAACTTCAAACTCCTTATTGGATATAAATTCTTCTGATACTAATACTACTGTAATAAAAAAAACAGAGGCTAAATTAGTATAAGAACGTGACACTGATGTGGTGATAAATTCATTGATTCTTAAAATTTGACAGCCACCCTTGTAAAATTTGGGGGGGGGGCAAATTCCTCGTTGTTCATTAGCTAATTGTTAAAACGTGAAAATAAATTTTAAGAAAAGAAAAGAAAAGCCAAGATTTTAAAAGATTAATGAAATGAAGAAACTATATTAAAATTAGGGATCAGCCGGATGTGGTTTTTTACTATTTGCCGAATCCGGATAGTTTGGCCCTAATATTTGCCGGATCCGGATTCCTGATCCGGATAGCTCCACATTTAAGTGTAAGAGCTAATAAGGTGTACTTTACTACTTCATATCAAGTATTTAATACTATTTATTAAAATATTTATTATCCTACAAATGAAGAGTATCTGCTATCGACGTTGTTACATTGTGAAAGTCAACGATGAACATTTTACAATGAATTGAAGGAACGAACTTAACGAAGTTCAACGAATTTTGTAGTAGGCCTATGTACCAAACGAACAGTGTTGTACTGAGTGTGTAGTGTGTACCAAACTAACAGTGTTGTACTGAGTGTGTAGTGTGTACCAAACGAACAGTGTTGTACTGAGTGTGTAGTGTGTACCAAACGAACAGTGTTGTACTGAGTGTGTAGTGTGTACCAAACGAACAGTGTTGTACTGAGTGTGTAGTGTGGTGTAGAAGAAGTCGTGATCTAGAGCCATAATAAAAACTGTTCTTTTATTCAGACAATTTAAGTTTAATATGCTGTTAGTTAACTTAGTTTGTTATCTTATGTAGTAAAGTAATATCTATACTTGTAACTTTTTAACTTAATATATTTTTCTCGTATTGAAATTGATTCTTTTACTATATTTTGAGTAGATTTGAATGATTTGAATGGATCAACGCTTGTTAATTTGTTTATTTTGTTATATATTAATAATTTAATATATAACTTAATTTGTTACTTAACTCATTTTGTATAATTATTATATTCACAATAGACTAGAGTTTTAAAATTATAAGACTGAATAAGATATAACACGTGAGACAAACAACATTTTTATGTTTAAGTTCGCAAATCACAATTGCAACTGCCATTTAAAGTTCAACGGAAAAAAAACAATGAATATAAAATTATTACAAAGATATAACTTATATCATATAAGTAAAATGTTTAAATTTGAATACTGAATTGAAAGTATTGAAAGATTGACTACTGTCAACGTACTAGTCAATGACAAAGAAATTAAAAACGAAAGCCAACTCTCAGCCTGTCCCAGTTTCCAAGGCTCCTGTTTAACTATATAGTTAATAGTATAAACTAATAATTACAAAGTAACTTAAAATTATTAGTTTTTAACATAAAATTATTATTTTTTAACATAAAATTATTATTTTGTAACATAAAATTAATATATCAGCTATAGCAATGAAAATAATTTAATGACATGAGTAAATAAAATAGTTACTAGTTAGTAAATTCCCGTTAAACTTTACGTTGTTGAAGAAAATACTTGTTAAATGTACTGATTTCCTGGTTATTGTTTTTTTACTTTTTAATATTTTTTATATATTTGTTTATAAACTAATTAATATTGATTTAATTTAATTTTAAAAATTCTTTACTACATTGATATCGGGATACTATTCGGATCTGCCATAGGTATTTGCCGAATCCGGATAGTGGCGGAAATCCCGATATTTGGTCCGGATATCCGGCATTCCGGATATTAGGATGTCCCCTAATTAAAATATATGCTTCTAAAGCCATAACTTCAAAATCCATTATAAATCTAAAGTTTTCTGATACTAATGTTACTGAGCTGGAAAACAAATTTAACAAAAATAGCCCAGTAGAAGAAATTTGGAAAGATATAAAAACAAATCTAAAAACTATAATGGATGAGAATGTTCCAACAAAACTAACATCAAATAAAATTAACAAATGCTGGTTCAATTCTAGATTGAAAAAGCTATGCAAACTAAAAGAGAACTTATTTAAGAAATATAAAGCTACATATTCATATAGGATACACAAAAAATACTTAAAGATTAAACACTTGACACAAAAACTTAGTCGAAACCTCCAAAATGAATATATAAACAATGTAATTACCAAAGATAACAATAAAAACTTATGGTCCTTTATCAAATCTAAAAAAATGGAACCTTCAGGAATAGCCACACTAAAAGGCTCAAATAATAAAACCTATAATGATAATGAAACTAAAGCTAATATCCTTAACACATATTTTGCATCATCTTTTTCTGCCTCAGGCGACAAGGAAGTTTTAATAAATTTAAATAAAATGGAGGAAATAGGTAACATAACTGTAGATGAGATAGGTATACATTCACTCCTAAAAAACTTAAAAATAAACAAAGCTACTGGCCCAGATGATTTGCCTGCAAGATTATTAAAAGAACTAAGCAATGAACTGTCCCCAATCCTTGTAGTTCTCTTTCAAGCCTCTCTAAACCAGGGTAAAGTGCCCAAGGATTGGAAATTAGCTAACGTAACTCCACTCTTTAAGAAAGGGGATAAATCAGACCCTGGTAATTACAGGCCTGTATCACTTACTAGTATCACCTGTAAATTACTAGAACACATAATATATAGTAGAATAGTTAACCACCTTGACAAATATAATGCCCTATGCCCACATCAACACGGCTTTAGAAAAAACAGATCATGTGAAACACAATTAATAGGTTTAATAGATGAACTATCAAAAGGCTTAGACAAAAATGATCAAATGGACACAATATTACTAGACTTCTCAAAAGCATTTGACAAAGTTCACCACCTTAGTTTACTTAAAAAACTTAACTACTTTGGAATCTCAGGTTCCTTACATCACTGGATCCAAGACTTCCTTTTGGGCAGGGAGCAAACTGTAATAATTAATGGATCTAAATCTGCACCAATAAAGGTTAACTCAGGAGTTCCACAAGGAACTGTGCTAGGTCCCTTACTCTTTTTAATTTATATAAATGATTTACCCAACAACATCTCAACAGGTACAAAAGTTAGGTTATTTGCTGATGATTGTATAATCTATAGAACAATTAAATCAGAACAAGATAGCAAAATTTTACAAAAAGACTTAGATGAATTGATAAAATGGGAAACTAACTGGAGTATGTCTTTCCATCCAGAAAAGTGTCAACTGTTAAGAGTAACAAAGAAAAAGAAACAAATAAATTCAAAATATTACATTCATGGAAAAGAACTGACCCAAACTAAAGATGCAAAATACTTAGGAGTCTTAATAAATGAGAAACTATCATGGAATCCCCATGTCAATGAAGTTATTAAAAAATCAAACAAAACCTTAGGCTTTATAAAAAGGAACTTTAAAAAATGTAATAGAGATATAAAACTAAAATGCTACCTCACTTTGGTGAGACCTGTACTAGAATATGCATCTTCTGTATGGGACCCATCCACCAAAGAAAACATTGATAAACTAGAACAAATTCAAAAAAGAGCTGCCAGATTCATTACTGGAGAATATTCGAAACTGACAAGAATAACACCATTAGTTAAATCATTAAACCTTGAAACACTAGAGGATAGAAGAACCAAGAGCAAAGTAGTAATCATACATAAAGCAATTAATTCTAATTTAGAAATACAACACAAAGATAACTTAATACAACCCTCAGATAGACATAAGGATAAAAACACCTTTCTTATTCCGTATGCAAGAACAAACACATACAAGTTTTCCTTCTTCCCGTCCGGAATTCGGGCGTGGAATGGGTTGCCTGAAGAATCCAGGAAAACCAACACTTTATCAACATTTAAATCTCTAATAAAAATGCAGGACTAAACACAAACCATAGATAAGCGTAGGACGCAATAATCTTCTGTATAGAAGGAGCGTCTATAAACAGATAAGATAAGATAAGATAAGAAAACATAGGGGCTGACAGTGTGACTATAATGTGCTCGTATATTAAATTGATTAAGGTTTGATTTTAACGTGAGTGAACTACTGGAAAAAATTGCTGGCGTCTTTATATGGCTTATTTTAATGTCTTTTGTTTTGTAATGGAAACAATTGTTTATCTGGTGTAATTAAAACTTGGCACAAATAAATACAAAATATGGGGAGGGGGGGGGCAAGTTCCTCGTTGTTAATTAGCTAATTTTTAAAACGTGAAAGTAAATTTTAATAAAATACAAGAAAAGCCAAGATAAGTACTCAACATTAACATTTTTTTTGGTGCAAATTTAATGAATCAGAAATTGGATATAAAAGAATAGACTATAGCTATTAATAAAGACCGAAAATTAGTTGTTGTAAAAGAGAAAACAAAGTGGCAAGAAGTTCTTGTTAGAATATTTTACATTATTAAATCCTGGCGAAATTGAATGTGACTTTTTGAGGTCATAGAGAGGGCAATAATGTTGCAAATAAATGCAATATTCTGGAACTAATTTTACTAATACATTAGCTTGCAAAGTACGTCCGAGCATTCCGAGAACATACTGGGAAAACGAGTAAACAACTTGTCATCTAAAATTCAAACTGAGCTCATAAGCAATTTTAGGAGATAAAGTTCACGAAAAATCATCTTTCTTCAATAACAAGATAACAAATATTGTTCCATTGTATTTGATAGCTCTTCATATATTTGACAAAAGGATCAAACAAGTCCAGTTGTGTGATATGTAAAGATTGAACATAAAAAAGTAGACGCTGTAGAATCTCTCAAAGATTTTATTCTAGCAAAAGTGAATCTTCTTACGACATTTCTGAAATGATTTTGAATAAATGATGATCTTAAAATAATGGACTGCACAGGCCCAACGTGTGTTAATACTTCTTAAGGGCTGGAAAGTATACAAGAGTTCAACAAAGGCGCAAAAACATAAAATTTCATGTCAAACTCGTTCAAACAGTTAAACCTAATTTGTTAACCTGATACTCCAACTGAAAGGAATTCTCCAACTATTTTAGTACACTTGAGCGTTGTTACGCATTCTTTTCGAAGTCCATACACTATTGGAAATACATAATTACTTCTACAAGCAAGGCATTCAGACTTCAGGATACAGAATAGTGGATATACCATGAAGTTATTTTGAGGTTACTTTGTAAGCTATAGAATTGAAAGATGCAGACAAAAAGACGAACAGACGCAGGAACTTTGCTAGTCACAATGAAATCTTTTTATGTTCAAAGTTATATTTAAAAAATGCACGAAATTCTTTTCAAACGAATAGTGTTCAACAACAAAAATTTCTCAGCAGTGGCTACTCACAGAGAAACTAATGGAATGGAATACTTAAGGGAGGCTTTGACATTTGATAAAATTTTATGTGGAGACCTCATCATTTTAATCGAACCTTCCAATCAAAGAACAAGGGATCAAATTTTTGGTGATCGAATCAAACATGCATATATCCATGCTATGTAAAATAACAGTTAAGAATAAATTTGGTTTCTTCATGAGATGAAATTAGTGTATAAATTCGTGTGAGGCTTTGGCAGTTATATAGAATTTAGAAAACAGACATGATTATAGTACACCAGCTAATCTACTGGACTTTGAAATTTTGTCTTCAAATTATAGTATTCAAAATATCCCACATGACAAACTCAGGCAAGGAATTTTAACCCTATGAATTGTAAAAAAAATGAATTCAAGACTACGTTTTTTATTTAAGTCTATAAAGATATTTAGGCTCGACGTTACCATGCCTAAAATAATATAGTTAATTCGAAAATTGCTTACAACTGTCTTAAGTATTGCAAGGTGTTAAAAAGGCTTCTCTAAAATTATTTTAATGAAAAATTGATTACGATCAATTACGAATACACCAAAAGTGTCCAATCTATTGAAGCCTTTCTTTTTAACATTAAAAAAATAGTTTTCTTATTATTGCTTTCTAATTAATTTTTGTTTTACTTTATAGCGTTAACATATTTTTCGGGGGGGGGCGGCAAATTTGGTTTCTGCCCCGGGCGGCACATACCCACGCTACGCCGCTGATCTTATAGCTTAGTACAGTACTCTATGATGGATTGTCTAATCTTAGGAACCTTTTTATTGTGTAAACGTTAAATTTTTTAGATGAAAAATATCTTCTCCGTTAACATGAAATGAAAGTGGTTAGATTAGAAAAATATTATTTGTTAACTTTACAGTAATGAACCTACATGTGGAAGAAAATCATTAGCCCCGAGCCTATTGCTCTTCATGGGTCTCCCCTGGAAACCCCCCACCCCCCCCCCAGCCACCCAGTCCCGTCTCCCAAATGAACCTAACAGCTGTGAGACCCTCCCCCTCCCCAGAAGGGAACCTAACAGCTGTGAGACCCTCCCCCTTCCCCAGAAGGTCGCTTCCGAAGCGGCCACCTGGGCATCCAGGACATGGTCGAAAATTCCTTCCACTAAAACCGTATTAAAGTGACCTGACAAGGAGGGGTGGATTTCTTCCTACTTTGACTCACTACAACTTCGGAGCCAACCCGGCAAAGCTTACGAGTCTTTGTGGTTAGGACTGCCGCGAAGCGGGGGATCATCAATGACCTACCTAGGGTGTAACCCCCATTGGAAGGGTTTCAATGGTGTTGCTAGTGAGGGGGGCGAAACTGTCGCTTTGAATTAACCAGACCCTCAACGAGTAATTTGGTTATCATCATTGGCATTGCTGCTAATGCTCTGCTTAAGATCCGTACAGCAACTGTAATCATATGTGACTAGCACCTAACACCTAACCGGACTTTGGCATTGCCTGCCAGGAGTTGTCAGTTTCGGGCTGCGGCAAATTCCGCTACCCTACTCGACTGTCGAGCCACGTAGAGGCCACCCCTTCTCGATAGAACGTTACAGTAAAATTGTCTATAATATATATAGATGAGAAATATATACTCTGTTCACATTCAACTGAAAGTGGCTAGATGCAGAGCCGTCTGTACACAATTTTTGGGCCCCCGGGCAAAGAAATAGTGTTGGGCCAGAGGAATTAAATAATAAATATACATAATATATATAAATAAACATATTCCAATGGGGCCCCTATGCTCGTGGGCCCCCGGGCAAATGCCCAACGGGCCTATGCGTTAAGACGGCCCTGGCTAGATGAGAAATATATAATGCGTTGAAAACTAACAAAACCATTGCAACTTGCTTGTTGCAAGTAGCGCCAGAGGAACAACGCAAGGGACCAATATATGCTTCTTGCTACTTTGTATTTACATGTACATGGTATTTTTGTAATGCACGTAGCCCTAAATTTATAAGTAATAATAGTAATATAATATAATGTTTCATTGTTACATATATTGATGTTAACTTGTCTGAATGAAGGTGCCACTTAATTAAATGAATTATTAAAGGAGTGTCGTTATGTGTGACTGAATTTATTGGTGATATGGGACCTTAAAGGAGAAATTCCATATGAACTTTGTTGATCCTGGAAATATAATCATGAGATCCCATTAGACTTTGGAGATTATTGAATCGAAATTTAAATGTAATTGATTTCGACATTTCTTGATAAACCATCTGTTCTCATATAAAACTGTAAATATTTTAATTTATGACAGTGTCCGATTGGATGGTAGAATAATAACAACATGGTGTCCCTTGTGTTGGTATGTGTATACGGCGGCACTTGCCACCGGCGATGAAATCACGGGCGTGAAAATATTCACTATTGGGATATTTAAAGCACGCTTGCATGGCTATAAACTGACTTTCTTTCAGTAAGACCAAAAAGGCGACCGAAATTCGTCTTTTTACTGGTCGGGTGGATAATATAGATTTTTGGGCGCCAGTTTTAGATCTTGCAACGGGCGCCTCGTTGTCTAGGCCCGTCCCCAAATGTATGCACAATAACGAATGAGAATGTGTGCTTTAATGTGCGTGTGTGATATAATGTACGTGCATGATTAAATGAATGTGTATGACACAAATTCTTTGGTGATAGAATGTTTATGTTGGTTGAGGGTATCAACATAGTGTATGTTTATAAGCATACTTTTACTAAGAGCTCATCAAGCAGTGATTGGGATAAAATGTGCCAATACAAAAAACTACTTACGTTACAAGTGTAGGCCAAATCGTTCCCTTTGCCACACTTTGTGGCTGCATATGACAATGATGACAACTCTTTATGGTATTCGATATAGAGGAGGATTACTATCACTTTCTTTCTTTTACCGTATTTGGTCAATTAAGTGATCGTCACAATTTGACCGTCTTTTTCAAAATGCTGTAAATGTGAATCTGCTGGAATTCATGTGATACTAAATGCTATTTCCATTATGACATTCAGGTGCTAAGTGCAATTTTGTTGATGGATTTGTGATACCAAATACAACATCGTCTATGGGAATATTGTTCTGAATATATTCTTAATTTTCAAGGAAGCTATGGGATGGATAGAGTTGCTCTCTTGCTTGGGGCAGTTAATCATAGTTTTTATTGTTAAATTTTGTTTTTATTTCAGTTAACTGAAGTGTTCGTCTTGTCAACACACATGTTGTTCCGTGGTGTCCTATTTCAGATGTTCCCATAATTCATTTCAACTATTTATTTCTTTCCGACTAAAGCCATTTCTTTTATCATTAATTGAAATATTATTTTTTATTAAAAGCGAACAAAATAGAATTGTTTTATGGAATTGTTTTATGGAATTGTTTTATGGAATTGTTTTATGGAATGGATTTTATCAAATATTTTTCATGTATTAGATTTAGATCATGTTAAAAACAAAATATCTTTTTAGTATTAAAATAAAAATATATTTTAATAGCCCGATTGTTCACTTCTATATCATGTTACATAAGCAGAACTACGAGTTACAAAACAACTTGGAAAACAACAAAGAGAATATTGAAAGATAAGAATTACTGGAGAGAGTGCGGAAACAATATGTACACTGTGCACACATTTGATAATAAACCCACAGCTCATATGGTTAGTCTCACAAATCAAGAGGGACTACCATTACACATCTTTCAAATTTAAAAGGGGATTTTTTTTCCCACATGTCACATGGCTTTTTCTGTCCCCCAGAATATTTGTATTTATTTGTTGTTTGTTATATCTATTGTTTGATCTTTATTTTAGGCGGTTCATGAGCATCTACATGTGTGAACAACTTTAAAGATGGTAGGTTGAGGACAATCGTAAAGTTGTGTGACACATTATGTGTATGTATCGTGTCGTTGAACCGTATCGTTATATCGTATCACAGTGTCATGTCAATTTATCGTGTCGAGTTAAGTGTCAGCGTATCGTGTGAATTAATCAATCATGTCAATGAATGACGTCATGAACGTCAAATAATCCTGTCTATAAATTTAGTCAATAAATAATGCAGGTGAAACGTCCCTTTATATAAATACAAATTTTGTTATTGTATTTTCTTATCTCTAACAAAGTCGCGAATGTTTTTTTTTGGGTAAATACGGTAATATCATCTTGACCATAGCTCGCTCACATACCGTTGAAGATCTCGTAAGCTTTAAAAATGAAAACATCCCCTCAGATGGTATCAACGTCCATTATTTTAATGGTGCACAAAACTAGCGCTGAAAAGGCACGGTGTTAAGTGCGAAGGCCTTAATGACAGTACATATATAAATCGACATGATTTGTTAACGTTGGTAAAAGTAAAAGCTGCAGTACCTTTTGATAAAAAGCTGAAGTACTTTTTCATATAAAACTGCGCGCCTTGATTTGATTGAACTGAATAAATGGTCAGAAATATATTCGTATCTTAAGTAGTATTTGCGTTAAAAATATTATTTGTTTAAAACTTAAGTTTATTATAAACAAAAACGCTGAATAATTATGGACCTACTTATTGCATTTATTGTTTTAATCAGACAATTCGTTTTGGTATCTTGTTTTACTTGCATTTATTTTTTGCATAAAATATATAAATAAATAAATATATATATATATATGTGTGTGTGTGTGTGTGTGTGTGTGTGTGTGTGTGTGTGTGTGTGTGTGTGTGTGTGTGTGTGTGTGTGTGTGTGTGTGTGTGTGTGTGTGTGTGTGTAGTATATTATATTATATTGTTCAGCTTAACCACACAAAAAATGAAGATTACATACTTTTTAAAATAGCACTCTTCTGTAAATTATTTAGCGTCCCAACAGTTTTTAAATCCTTTATATTAACTCGTGGTGTCTGCTTGCTTGCACCCTTGAACCCTTGCACCCTTGCTTGTCGCCAAAACTTTGGATCCATTTTAACCCACTTCCTCGTAAGCTAGCGAGCTGAAATTTTGCAGGCAGTTTCGTACCGATGATAAAAACAATGTATCAAAATTTCAGATCGATCACATGTACCGTAATTGAATTTTTGATTTTTTTAGATTATTTTATTTATTCCTATGTATCATGTTATTTTTTGAGATAGAGTGTAAGGGTGCGCATTATATTGAACATACTTTCTGTCGCGCAATAAGGTGCGTATTTTATTGACAACACTTTTTATAAACATATTCCTGATCGGTGCACATTATATTAAACATGTTTTACGACACAATTACAATTTTGTTTTTTGGATGGTCTTGCGCTGCGTATTATAATGAACATTCTTTTAGTTACGTCTCGTACATAAAGGATTTAGTTTTAAAAAAAACTTGGTTTTTTACGGGTTTTTTTTAATTTAAAAATTATTTTTTAATTGTTGTTTTTTTATGTCTTGTTACTCTTTTTTGTCTTGGACAGTATAATAATAAGTACGTACTTAAATGATTTTTTTTGTGTACACCATGGTGTTATTATTTTTAATAAATTTGCATTTGTTTGGAGACCAGAACCATGTTTTAAACAATCTTATTCTCACTTTTTTTTCACGCAACCTAACTAAAGAATCAGTGCCCATCTCATAGCCCGTATTTCAGTAAAAGTATTTTTTTAAAAAATTTGTTTCTCCTGTTTCACCGTATGTTATTAGTACTGTTTCCCTTGTACCATTTCATCATGTGGGGCGCTTTTCAGATGTTGAGAAATATGGGTGGGGCGTTCATCACAGCAGAAATTAGACAGAATGTCGCCCAGGTCAAAGTGTGAATCCATCAACAACATTCCTTTACAGCGTAAATAATAATGTTATGGTTTTGGTCCAAACTTATTTATTTTCACTCTTGGAAGATATATTATTAAATCATAAATATATATATTTTTTTAATCATAAAGATGCCATAAATTATAAGAGTTTTCTGTAGGTCCTAAGGAGTTCTGTCAATGCTCCTCTGGGACCGTCCATAAAGTACGTCACGCTTTTTTTGACCCTTTTTAACTCCCCCCTCCCCCCTGTCACAAACTGTCTCAAATCTTGGATCAAGTACGTCACACTTTCGAACAAAAATAATTATTTTATTAACAAAATAATTAAAATTTAATATAAAACACCATGACGTCACACATGGCCGGACACACACCCCTTCCCCCCTGCCAAAAAACTGTCACACTTTCTTACACTTCCTCCCCCCCCCCTTCTGGAACGTGACGTACTTTATGGACGGCCCCTTTTTGTGTACAGCGTTCCATAAAAAATCATCTTTCAATCCCGGAATAAACCACCCGCTGATTGTTGCCAAAAAGCATTTAAGCCTCCGTTAAATTGAGAGGCATTTTGACGACAGGGTTATCGGACTTTCCATCGTCCAAATTATGTGGTTGGTTGCATGGGCGTAGGGAAGGGGGGGCAAGGGGGGGCATTTGCCCCCCCCCTACATTTGAGAAATGTTTTTAAAATTTATTAAATGCATTAATAAATGCTGTATTTTAACTATTACAGTAGTAATTTGTAAGTCTTATTAATTTCTAAGGCTTTTTTTCAACCATTATTTTATACTGAACTTGAATTTAATTGAAAATTGTACCTGTATGGCATTGCCAGTTAAAATTTTTAAAAAGTGGGCTTTTTTTGCCCCCCCCTGGAAAAATTCCTAGCGACGCCCATGGTTGGTTGCCCATTAAAATACGCCCTACACGAGGAAGTGAAATATCGTAGTGTGTATAATATCGTAGTGTGTATAATATCGTAGTGTGTATAATATCGTAGTGTGTATAATATCGTAGTGTGTATAATATCGTAGTGTGTATAATATCGTAGTGTGTATAATATCGTAGTGTGTATAATATCGTAGTGTGTATAATAGCGTAGTGTGTATAATATCGTAGTGTGTATAATATCGTAGTGTGTATAATATCGTAGTGTTATTCGTATGTGTATAATATCGTAGTGTGTATAATATCGTAGTGTGTATAATATCGTAGTGTGTATAATATCGTAGTGTGTATAATATCGTAGTGTGTATAATATCGTAGTGTGTATAATATCGTAGTGTGTATAATATCGTAGTGTGTATTTCTTTCACCATGAAACAACGAACTATTGATGATTGCCACTGGATGCCTTGACCAACAAATCGAATTTTATTCACCAGACATCATCTTTAGAAATAATAGAAACCTTGTTGCCGTTGTCCCATGTTTTTTTAAGCGTTATTTTATTTTTAGCGATTTCAGTTTGTCAGCATCCTCGGTTTCTTGTTAAAGTCTTCTGGAATGTCTGTTTAATTAACTCACTAGCCCGTTACAAGTCCGGCCATCCAAAAACAATTTAAAATATTTAAGGATTTATCGTGGCCACAATTTAGTCTTGAATCAACCAGCAAACACCACAAAGGGTTTGGCTATAAGAGAAATGCAAAACTCAAGTGTCTTCTCAACAGGTACTTTTTTCTAAACAAAATATATACATACTGATAAGTTATTTAAAATACCTTTAAATTTTACATACATTTTTAATGAGCTTTTTAAAGTCAAGTTTTCAATGTGGCTTAAACATGACAACAATAAACATTTCCTGTTTCGTCGAAAGAGTTCTGATTTATTTTAGGATTGAACTAATTCTGATTATTCATTTTATTAAGCGAAACTTATAATAATAATACACGTCACTTAGTTTTATGAATGTCTGTTGTTTTAAATCGATCAGTAAATTTTAAGGTACAGAATTTGGAAGGGGAGTTTAGCCATAAAAACCTTTTAAAAGTTTTTCAGTTGTATTATTTCCCTGTGTTCGCAGAAATGACATCTCTAGAAAGACGAGGTGATTCCAATGATATTTCAGTAAAAAAATTAATTTTCAAGAAATCAGCGGAATGTAATTTATTGTAATTTTATTTCCATAGAGTTCACGTATAATAATAATAATAATAAAATTTTACACTGGACCAAAATATCAATGGAATGCCCCACCCGTTGACCACGTGACCAAAATATCAATGGACTGCCCCACCCGTTGACCACGTGACCAAAATATCAATGGAATGCCCCACCCGTTGACCACGTTTAACACTCAAGCCGCGGTCTACTGCATGGCCGAAGGCTAAATTTATTTTGAACATAGATTTAAATATGCTAATCTTGTCTTATCACTGTTAATAGTGTATTATCCCTCAGTCCAAAGTCACATGAAATGTCCTGTCAATGAATTAGAGCTACTATATTGGCTCGGGTGGGGAGAAAAAAGTAAACACAAAAATGTTCATTGAATGCGATCATCAATGGATTTTTAATTTTCAGACATCAATCGAGAACCTTGCAAAGACAGAAAATCCTATTCTCTTTACATCAACATATTCTTCAACTGTTATAAACCCAACGAATTATGCTCATCCAATCATAGAGTCAAGAATTAATTTTTAGGAAGTGAACACTTGGTTAACAGAAAAACTATTTCCACCCCCTCCCCCCCCCCGCTCAAACGCCTACCCTAAGTGTTCAACGGTACACCATAACGTATTAATTTATTATCCAGTTAACTAACTAATCCCGCCCTCGATATAATAAATCTTTTTAAAATCCAACCAGCGCAGTTACAACCTCCTTCTTATCTTAGTAATAATCGGCATCCTTACGTCTCGAGAGACTATGGTGCATCACCGTTGGGTTGGGTTGCATTTCCTCGAGTGGCTGTGCAGTCCTATCCTTGAGTGACAGTCTTTACCACAGTTTTTACACGCGAGTTCTGTGCTTCCCAATGTTTTGTCATTTCTCGTAGCTCTTCTGTCTGTAGCCTCCTCCATCCTTCACTCCTCGGCTAATATGACGCCCTCTTTGACAACTGTGCGCCACGTAGATCGGTCTTCTGCCTTACACTCCCAGTCACTTGTGCGAATTCTGGCTGCGTTCATGTCCCTTTGGCAGACATCTTTAAATCGCAGACGTGGGCGACCCGTCTTCCTCTTTCCCAATGCCAGTTCTCCATATATGAGGTCCTTGGGGATCGGCCAGGGCTCATTCTTTTAACATGTCCTAACCATCTCAGAAGTCTTTCACTAAGGATTGAGAACATGTTTTGGGTATTGGCACACATTAAGACCTCAGTATTAGGCACGTTGTCTTGCCATTTAATGCCAAGGATGCGACGCAGGCATCTCAAGTGGAAGCTATTAAGCTTGCGCTCTTGGGATGTATAAGTGGTCCATGTCTCGCTCCCGTATAGCAGTGTACTAATGACGCAGGCTCTATAGACACACAGTTTGGTTTTCTCTGTTAACTTGGTGTTTTGCCAGACCTGTTTATTTAATTTAGCCATTGTGGCAGCTGCCTTGCCAATTCTACTGTCTATTTCCTCTTCAATGGACAGTGTATTGGAGACCTTGGAACCCAAGTAGGTGAGACTGTCCACAACCTCCAAGTTTTCATCTTTTGCTCTCTGCATTTTTCCTGGAGCTGCCGTTTCGAGAACATCGTGTCTATGGTAGACCGACCAGCCCGGAAACCGCACTGAGATTCTGGATAGACACGGGGTGCTAGACTCTGTAAACGTGTTAAAATGAAACGGGCGAAGGCCTTTCCTACAAAACTAAGAAGTGATAGTGAGATGCCGCGATAGCCATTGCAGTCACTTCTATCGCCCTTATTTTTATATAGTGTCACTAAATTTGCATCCTTTAGGACTTGGGGGATGTAA
The DNA here is from genome assembly GCA_944989445.1 of Ampullaceana balthica. NCBI lineage: Eukaryota > Metazoa > Mollusca > Gastropoda > Lymnaeidae > Ampullaceana > Ampullaceana balthica. Next base: position 993,928 of record CALYLW010000341.1, read on the forward strand.
CCCTGTTCCCAGCAGAAGGACAGAAGCTCGTGCAATGGCTGGAGTAAAGCTGTCTTGCAACTCTTTAGAGCTTCTGGTTGTATGCCATCATTCCCAGGGGCTTTTCAACAAGCTAGGCTGTCAATTGCTTTGCTCAGCTCTTACTGTGTGGGCATGACATCAAGTTCTTCCATGAGAGGCATATCGGGGATGTCATCTAGAGCGGTGCTAGAGACTGTGGTAACTGTTGAATACAGTTCCAGGTAATGCTCAACCCACCGTTTTAGCTGTCCTGCCTGGTCTTGGATAATTTCTCCACTTTTAGACTTTAGGGGAGCAACTTTGGACGTCAAAGGGCCAGTTGTTTTTTTTTGGATATTTTCGTACATGGCTTTGGCATTGCCCATGTCGGCAGCTGATTTTATGCTGGAGCAGATGTTAAGCCAGTAGGTATTTGCACATTGACGGGCAACTTTTTGGGCATGCGACTTGGCTGTTTTTAAGACATGAAGCCTGTCGGGTGTGGGCGTTTCCTTATAGGCCATAAGGCCTTTCCTTTTGGCTTCAGTGACGGGTTTCATCTCGTCCCAATATTCATCAAACCAGTCCGTGTTTTTGTGAGATTTCTTGCCAAAGACATGCATGTATTGCTTATGTATAGATTGTGTCTCTGAGTTGCGTCCATTTGGGGTCAATGGCAACGCATGGGGACGTCTTTGAGAGACCTTCCTTCACTTTGTCATTGAACATCTGCGTTTTCACAGGGTCTTTCATGCAGAAGGTGTTGATGCTTGGACATCCCCTTTTTCTTGGTGTGGTACGAGTTTTTCCTCATTATTCGTACCTTGCTGGCCACAAGGGAGTGATCCGTGTCGCAGTCGGCGCTGTGATAGCTGCGGGTAGAGTAGGACGCGAGCCAGTAAGCCAGTTGTGCACGCCTGGTGATGATGAGGTCCAGCTGGTGCCATTGGTGCGATCGAGGGTGTTAACAAGATACTGATCATACAAAATTGGGACACAAATTATAATTGATATTATTTGATTTGTTTCTAAAAAATGATAATATAATTTTTAAGTTGTCGCAAATTTTGAAAGTCAGTCCAGTACAAAAACTTAACATTCAGAACCGTATAAACTACGTTACAGATTCGTGTAAGGCGCAGAAATATATATCTATAAAACATGTATATAAATCCAAATGGCTGACTAATTTACTGAATCACTGACGCTCGTATTCCAGAACGATTCTGTATTGAATGAGCGTCTGTAGTAAACACAAAAATAAGATAAGAAAATAACTCTCTATAAATAATACAAACGCGTTTAGTTAGTACGCAATATTGGGCTATATATAGATCAGAACATATTTCATATACTAGTTTGTATATTTCATATACTAGTTTGGGGGCACGGTTGTCGAGTGGCAGCGCGCTCGACTGGCGTACCGATGGTCATGGGCTCGAATCCATGTCAAGGCAAGGATTTGTTCCCGGGGCCTAGGGCGTCCCTGAGTCACCCAGCTCCGAATGGGTACCTAACACTAGTTAGGCGTCTGGGTAATGCGTGGAGCCCCTGTGAACGCTGCATCACTTGCCAACAGATCATCTGTCATGGTCTGTGGACGCAATTATCTTCTGCATAGAAGGAGCGTCTGTATAGATAAGATAGATAAGTTTGTGCTGCGGCGCCCCCATTTTTTTAAGGACGCCTACGGCGCCCACCTTTTTCAAAAGCCCAACTAACTTGTCCTTATATGATGTATACTTAGTATTAAACTTTCTTAAATGTACACAAAGTATTTTATAATATTTTTTTTTAAAAATATTTTTTATATCAAAAGCCCAAGTAACTTATCCTTGTATGATAAATACGAAATATTCCTGAAATGTACATTTTTATTTAGGGTGCCAACGGCGCCCACTTTTTTCAAAAGCCCAACAAACTTGTCCTTGTATGATAGATACGTAATATTAAACTTCCTTAAATGTACACAAAGTTATTTAAAATAGAGGTTGTAGGGCGCCTACGGTGCCCACTTTTTTTGTTGGTCAAAAGCCCAAGTAACTTATCCTTGTATGATAAATAAAAAAATATTCCTGAAAATTAAACAAGGTATTTATATAATAATTTTTACAGTGCTAATCACCACACGATTTTTTAACTAATTTTAGAAAGCAGCGCACCAAATTACTGCACCAACAAATAACTATTTGAGTCAATCAGCACTGCTCACAATACAAAATTTAAAAAAAGCAGAGTGATGTCCCTTAGCGTTAGGCTACATAATTGAGCGTAAATATATATATATATGATTTTTTTTTATATGATGATTTAATGGAAACGAGAGAGTCTTGAAAAGATAGATCACGTGCCTGTTGGGGTTGAGTATAAAACGAGATAGTCTTGAAAAGATAGATCACGTGCCTGTTGGAGGTGAGTCTAAAACGTGCGATGTTTGCACTGTAACAATTTTTTTTTCGGGGATTTAAATTCTTTCAGCCTTTTTAGAACTCTAGCGTAGGTTACGGGTTTGACGGAGCCAGTTTTTCGGAACTGATTGGACGACACACTACGAATGTCTAACGGTAGAGAATTCCATTGTCTTGAGAGGGAAGATGTAGTGGGTAAGCTCGAAAGACTTGGATGTAAGGTAACAGTGCAGTGGATCCCGAGTCACGTGAATGTTGACGGCAATGAAAAGGCAGACTCACTGGCAAAAGCAGGAGCGGCCCTGCCACAACCAGAGACCCCAGTTACTTATCTTGGGGCTAAAACCTGGCTAAAGGACCAGTTCAGGAACAAGTGGTACCAGGAGTGGGCTGACAACACGACAGCCAGTTTTTTTTTCGCTAACATGCCCAGGCCAAGCAGTTCAGACCAATGGTGGAACTTGAGTTGCAAACACCAGAGTTTAGTGACTCAGATGAGAACAGAGCACTGTCCAACCAACTCGTACTTTCAATGGCTAGACCACAACAGGGACTCGAACTGCCGTCATTGCAGCCAAGCCTCTGAGACGGTCGTACACCTGGTGACGTCTTGCCCCGCGCTAGATATAGCCGGGGAGGTGAGGGAGGCGGAGGAGTCCCATGTAAAGACAATGTTGTATGGCACTGCTCAGCAGATGGAGCAGATTGCCCAGGTACTAGCCAAGGCCTTAAGAGATTAGTCTCAAGCCTACAGAATGTGTTTAGTTTAGTGGGTGAAAAGGGCGTTAATATTTCCATGACGAAGAAAATTTATTGAGATCAACCCCTTCCCTAAGTCCCCCTTCCAACTCCCCCAAGAGATCAACCATTTTTCGTTTTATGTCACTTCATAAGGGTTGACCCAATTCTTTGACAACACTGACCACATAAATTCTTGGGACCGTCCGTGTGACAGTCTCACTTCGTAGCGCCTTGTAATTAATCTCAGAGTACTTCTTCGGATTCTCACAGTGATACCAATGCGAGTGGTGGTAGCAGTCTGTGTGTAATAAATTTCGCTTTAATTTTTTTTAATAAAAGTGATCTTCGTATGTAAATATGCAGTTCATTTTGATACTTGTTTTTATGCGACCACCAAAATATGAGTCAATGATAATGTTGATTGCTTAAATGATACATTTAATGATCGCGACTATGATGACGATGTGGGACGAAGTGTTAGATTTTGGGTAAGGTTGGTTTAATAACGTTGGACAGCAGTGTACGCATGACTTTCAGTATAGAAGCAGGCGGCAAGTTGCCAGATCCTCTCAGTGATCACCACCCCCATCAAATCAGTGGATACCTATCTCATCTGTTACAGACGCTCCCTCTATACGGAACATTATTGCCTCAAGATAAATTAAGTTCCCTCAGTCTCTTGTGCATAGAAAGTGACAAATTACGCAGTTTATCATTTGATAGCCGTCGAAAGGGGGTGGCCTCTACGGAACTCGGCGGATGAGTAGGGTCGTGGGGCACGGACCTGACCGCGACTCGGCGACCTGAAACCAACAACTCCCGGCAGGCAATGCCAAAGACCGTTATGTTAGGTGTTAGGTGCTAGTCACATATGATTACAGTCGCTGTACGGATCTTAGACAAAGCATCTTAAATGCATTGTCGATGATGAAAACCAAAGTACCCGTTGAGGGTCGGGTAAATCCGAAGCGACCGTTTCGTCCCCCTCAATTTTACTAGCAACGCCATTGAGCGGTGCCGGTTTAGGGCCAGGAGCGCCAGTACGGATTAGCAAAAGGAATCGCGAAGAACGCAGCGGACGCCAGCTCTGAGGAAACCTTCCAGTGGGGGTTGCACCCTAGGTAGGTCATTGATGATCCCCCGCATAGCGGCGGTCCTAACCATTGAGACTCGTATGCTTTGCCGGGGTGGCGCCAAAGTGGTAGCGGGTCATAGTAGGGAAATTCCAACCCTCCTTGTGAGGCCAACTTAGTGGGAGGCATCTTCAGAAGCGACCGCTCGGGGGGGGGGTCCCAGCTGTCACGTCCTTTTCTGGGGGAGGGGGCCAGATAGCTGGGAGGGTCTTCCAGGAAGACCCATGAAGAGCACTAGGCTCGGGGCTTCTGATTTTCTTCCACGTGTAGGATCATTTGATAGTGATACAGACGCTCCCTCTATACGGAACATTATTGCCTCAAGATAAATTAAGTTCCCTCAGTCTCTTGCGCATAGAAAGTGACAAATTACGCAGTTTATCATTTGATGGTGATGTAATACGTAACTTAACTCTGTCAAAGGCCGCTCAAGGTAGAAAATATCTAGTTAATTATAATTCCTAAATCCTTAGAGCATATTCAATAGATTAGATAATAAGCCTTCGTTAAGAGTGCCTTTTAAAACAATTTTGTCTCTTAAAATTTCCCAGAGTTTGCATTTTAAGATTTATTATGAATAAAAATAATTTTAAGTTAAAAGATTATTTGACTATCTATACATTTTTTAGGGGCTGTCCTTAAATGACGTCACGAGATTTTGGCCGATTTTTCACCCATCCCCATCGTCACACTTCGCCACAAAAAGTTAAACTCCCCTCTAATATGACGTCACAAATCTTTTACCCACATCCCCCCCCCCATAAAGTCGTATTTTTTAAATTGAAAATAAGCGTAATTCAGATTACTTTTTTCTCATTTCTAAGTATGTATTTAGTGTTAGTCTGCACTCAAATATCGTAACACGCGTGAAGCCATATAAAACGTCATTAAATAAATTGCAAACATTCAAATATTTAAGTGGAAATTTTATTTTAAGTTGTGCGTTTTGATGTCACGTCACATTTCTCAAACACCCCCCTCCCCTCGTCACACATCGTCACAAATGCGCGACACGGTGCTTGACGTCATTTATGGATGACCCCCTTAACTATATTTCAGTTTAACCCTCTTGGTATCCCAAAATCATATTTGGCATGACATAGAATATCTGGACTAATAAAGAGCACCGTAACTGAAACAGCTTAGGGCCTTATAAAGTCTAAATCAGGCCCTTTATTGCCCCCACTGGGCCAACCCACACAAACAGTCTAGTTTACTATAATAAAATGGAAGCTATGTTTTTCCCATTACCTGCCAAATTAAAATCATTGCTTTTTTTAATTCTTTGTCTTTTCTTTTTTCGAGATCGTTTCATGTCCAAATCCAAAAACAAACTCTCAAATTAATGTGAGCGGGGACTTTTGACATGTCCCCAAATGCCCCAATCTACTTCTACTCACCCCATACGCCTCTTCTCTTCCCTTCCCCCATTCCTTTCCCTATTGCAGGCACGGGTAATAAGTTTAACACACGGTATTGTAATACCTAGATAATTTTTAATTAATTTATGCTTATGAAACATTTAATAATGCATTGTCATTCAGCAGCAAGTGACACGTGCTTTTCTTGTCATGTGACTTTGTATTTGTTTATCTATGCAACGGTCTAAGTTAGTCACATGATCAACTTAAGCGGGCCATTTATATGTTGGAGAGGAAATAATTTAGGTAAGTCTGTAGAAAGTTCGTTGGCACCCGTTTGCAAGTTGCTAGTTCACTTTGATATAATTTGCACCGTATCACAAGCTCTATATTTATTCTGTGAAAGCCGTTTTCTGTGCTTTGATAACGTATATGCTTATACTTAACTTACAGTACAAGTGTACAAGTACTTGAAGTACAAGTAAGTAAAAGTACCATTCAAATTAGTTTAATTAGTAAATTAGTTTCTTTAGTTTTAGTCTTTAGTACTCTTTAGTAAGTAATTATATTTACTAAATCATTTACTTTTACTTTTACAATTCTCTAAAATGTTTTTTAAAATTATTATTATTTTGATTAAAATAACTGAAACTGCAATGAAAATCGGAAAAGTAAAGAAGTTTACCGAGTCCTTTACTGCCTTTAGTTAGCCTATTTACTATTTACTTTACTTTACTATTACTATTACTAAGCACCAAATATTACTTTACTAGTATTAATTTATTCATGTATTATTAAGTTAACCATATTAATTTATTAAAAATTAATAGTGTATTTACTTAACTTCAACTTACTTCACCCTCGAGTAAAATTTAAAATACATTTTCATTTACATACCTTTGAAGTCCATTGAAGAGCTTTATAGTACTAGACTACACTACACTACTAAGACTACTAAGACTAAGACTACTAGTACTAGTACCTAGTACTAAGCTTCAGTACAGACTTTACTAACTTAACTAACTAATAAAAACAGTCTACTATTTAAGACTACGGACTATACTAAAATACTAATACTATTACTATAGTTTAGCCAAGGCAATAAATAATAATTACAGTCAAACCTCTCATAACCAGAAATTCGCATGAGTCAATGAGCAAAAAAAAATTTGAAAAAGTTTGCTCCCTTAACGAGCAAAGATTCGCATAAGGAGTGACAGAGAAAGGGAAAGTCCCTTTTTCCTGGAAATTCATGTATAATAATCTGTGTTATGCTCTTGGTCTGTTTGCGTATTGTTTTCGTGTGTTATCAACCATTTTTACAAATTTTGTATCAGAAAGTATTCGTAATTCTTTTTATGTGCAAAGTGTAATAACCTGTGCTAAAATGTCTTCGAAAAAAAAACAACACAAGATGACAATCATATGAGAGACAAAAAAATTAATGTTGAAATGAAACATAAAACCATTGAAAAGTGAGAACAAGGTGGCTAATCTAGCGCGCAACATCAATCGGCCAACATCAACGATCGCACTTTTCTCAAGAACAGTTAAGGAGATGGATGCTTCAAAGGGAGTGTCAAGAATGACTACGAAACGATAAGAACACATTTTCGTCAAATTTTGAAGCGTGGGCAAAAAAAATGTCTTTGGACAGTTTTCTAGTCAAAAAGGAATAATTATTATTTGTCATAAATTAATATATTTTTTTAACGTTTTTTGTTTCAAATCTAAATTGTATTGTAGTTGTTTCACTCTTAAACAATTCCTAAGTAATTTTATTTGAATAAATGTTAATGAATTCTTTTGAAAAATAAGTTTTTTTTTCCAGCATGGAACTGATTATAGTATTTTACATTGATTTTTATGGGAAAAATTGTTTCGTTTCACGAGTGTTTCGCTTAACGAGTAAGACTCTGGAAACTAATTAAACTCGTTATGAGAGGTTTGACTGTAACTTATATTAATGATAAACACATATGGCCATGGCTTAAAATATCAGTTTTCCTAAGTGCTCAGTAACTCAATTCGTCTGTTGTCATCTACTCAAATCTGCAGCTTAAAGTTAAAGCATTTTTCTTTTGAGGAATATGATTATGTGTGTATCTTATCTATTACAATAACAGACACTCCTTCTATACAGAAAATTATTGAGTCCTACGCTTATCCCTGGTTTTTGTCTAGTCTTGCATTTTTATTAGAATTTTAAATGTTTATAATATGTTGCTTTTCCTGGTTTGTTTGATCAGGCAACCTATTCCACACCCAAATTCCAGATTGGGAAGAACGAGACTTTGTATGTGTTTGTTCTGGCATCTGATCATTTGCATTTATAATTTATACCACCAAATGCTTATGAATAATCATAAGGGGTCGTCCATAAATGATGTCACACACTGGGGGGGGGGTTGGGGTTGTCAGACATTGGTGACTAGGGGTGACGTTTTACATGGCTTCATGCGTGTTACGATATTAGAATGCAGGCTTTCATCAAATAAATACTTATATGACAAAAAAAGGGATTTGAAGCATGCTCATTTTCAAACAGAAAAAAAAAGTTTTTTATGGGGGGGGGGCAAAGCTTTGTGACGAAATATTGGAGGGGGGGTCTAACTTTTTGTGGTGACGTGTGGCGAGGGGGGGAGTGGGGTAAAAAATCTGCTGAAATTGTGTGATGTCATTTATGGAAGGCCCCTAACCACTACAATTAAAATAAAATAAAAATATTTTGCATCAATTAGTATAAAAGAAACTTAGAAGATTACCATCAATAACTATTGACATTTTTCATGGCAATTCTCTATTTTCAGTAACTTAGAATGAATACGCTTGTTTCAATACAAGTGTCCTTTGTGATTTTATTTTCATTATCTCAAGCTGCACCTATAGAGGATTTAGTTACTGAACTTCCTGGCTTGTCATGGAAGCCAAACTTTAGACAATACTCTGGGTATCTGAAGGGTGTTGGTTCTAAAAGATTACATTATTGGTCAGTACAAATTAATTCTTTTCTATTATTTTTAATTTTAAAGACTTTCTCTCTACTTGCAAGTTCATTCAAGGGTTTGTCCATAGGATAATTTTCATCGCTCATGGCTCATACTGTGAATAGTGGGAAAAGGGTGTGTAAGGGAGCTCTGACTGATCTTGAGGACTTTTGGAGAGAAGTGTTTTGGAAGAGACTATACTATAAGGAAGGCATAGGGACTGTCAGATTTATATTAACTAGTAGGACACCACCAAGGCAATACAATTCAGGATCCGTTAAAACTTTAAAATTCTAATTTTTGTTTTATTTTAAGGTAAATTGTTTAGTAACTTCAACCATTTGCGTCTAACTATTTGTTGTTTTGTTGATAATATAAGATTACAATTTTCATACACTAAAACTAAAAGAAGTAAAAAAAAACAACAACAAATTTCTAAGAAAGATAAATTGCAATATAAAGTAGAACATTAAGTAATATTTATTAAAATGCATTTTCAAAATAAATAATGTGCAGTTATTTATTTTATTTTTGTTAATTAAATTTATTAGGGAGCATACACTCTCTTGGAATTTCATTTAAAATATTCATTTATTTTTAAGACATCTGATCATTTTATGTACAATGTCACTTCTACTAGGTTTGTGGAATCCTCCAGCAATCCTAAAAGTGATCCTGTCGTATTGTGGATGAATGGTGGACCTGGCTGCAGTTCATTGCATGGATTTCTTACAGAACATGGACCTTTCAGGGTTTGTCAATACTTTTAATGGGCATTTTGTGGTTGTCATAGCTTTAATAGGCCTTTTAGGGCTTGGCATAATTTTAATTGGACCTTACACTTACATGGTTTGTCATAAATTTAATTGGTCTTTCAAAAAATGCTTGCATTAAAATTTAATTATCCATTCATTTTTTTAAATGTCTGATTGTCATCTTTAATTATTTAAGATTTTATAATGGTAAATGGTATGCCAGCTTAAAAAGTTTCTTGCATATGAAATGAGCCAAGGAATAATTATGTTTCATTTATACTATATTTAAAGCTGATTTATATATATTTACTTTTTTTTTCAAATGTAAATAGATCCAACCAGATGGGAAAACTTTACAACCCTTTCCATTTGCTTGGAATCAGGTATATAAATTTGTAGTACATGTGCACTGATTCAAATAGCATATCTCAATAATTTAATCAGGTTAATTAGATGTTATGTCCAACTAAATACACATTTTTTAAATGTATATCATTTGAAAAGACTATCAAGTATCAAGATTTTAATAAGTTTTAATTTAACTATCAAAACACTCAGTATCACATTATATATTATATTATCACATTATTTTTAACACTATACTTGAAGTAGTGGTATTTTCTTGAGCATGTATTCTAAAATCATGCTTCATAAATGCTTTATTCTGTAGTTGGCCAATATGATCTACCTGGAGGCTCCAGCTGGTGTTGGCTTTTCTTACTCTGATGATGGTAACTACACCACCGATGATGATGATGTAAGCAGATTGACTGAAATTTTAAATTACTTTTTAATAGAGTTTTTGTTTTCATACATGAACAAGTTTCTTACTTTATCTACTACAGAAACTTAAATGTTCACACAGAAGCAATAAAAATACTTTTAGCTGTCAATGATATTACATGAATTTTTCATGCATAAATTAAAGATACTCCATCATATATTGTCAACTTGTAGTGTTGAGGTAAACACAATAATAATAAAATCTTGTTGTTTTTACAGGTTGCAAGAAATAATCACCTGGCCTTGCAAGACTTCTTTGGGAAATTCCCAGAGTATTCTGAAAATGATTTTTTCATCTCCGGAGAAAGTTACGGTGGTATATATGTCCCAACGCTGGCCTCAGTGGTCTTAGATGACCCATCCATCAACCTGAAGGTATGTTATATCTATTGCTTGCTTGCCATACTACTTTAGGTGACCCTTGTTTGGGAAGGATGGACATTTATTTAAATGATCCATTTGAGAGCTAGATGGACATTTATTCAAATGACCCATTCAAAAGTTAGATGGACATTTATTTCGATACAAATAAATTATGCATTATTAATGTTTTTAGACTTGAATTCCTATTTAAAAAATGTGTTCATTTTTTCTTGTAATTTATGAATGGACATATATCATTATGTCAATGAAAATAATTTCATCAAAAGTGTTGTTGTTGGTGTATTGTTAAGGAAAGTGTTTGACTTGTTTCATGATATAATTACACTTTCAATACTTCTTTAAAAACAATATTACAGTCTCAATGTTCAAGTGACACATCTGAGAATGCCATTAATGACCATGAATGATCTATGTTTCAGGGCTTTGTTGTGGGTAATGGCCTGTCTGACGATACCATGAATGATAACTCCATTGTTTACTTTGCATATTACCATGGGCTCCTGGGAGATGAGTAAGTTCATTAGGTCACGGTAACTGTAACTGAACAAAGGCAATGGGTCCACATGCTATTTTTATGGCAAAAGGGGAAAAAAATTCAAGTGGTTCTGTATGGATTCACTAGTAAGGATTGTCCTGAGTAAGTCTAGATATGCAGTGAGGTCACATGACTATGTTCTTTTTGATGATGATTTCTTGTATATCAGTTTTTTTCAATGCAGGACTAGAGCACTTTTGTCAATGCAGGACTAGTACACCTTTGTCTATGCAGGACTAGTACACCTTTTGTCTATGCAAGACTAGTACACCTTTGTCTATGCAGGACTAGTACACCTTTGTCAATGCAGGACTAGTACACCTTTGTCAATGCAGGACTAGTACACATTTGCTGGACTTGTGCACTTTTGTCTATGCAGGACTAGTACACATTTGTCTATGCAGGACTAGTACACCTTTGTCTATGCAGGACTAGTACACATTTGCTGGACTTGTGCACTTTTGTCTATGCAGGACTAGTACACATTTGTCTATGCAGGACTAGTACACCTTTGTCTATGCAGGACTAGTACACCTTTGTCTATGCAGGACTAGTACACCTTTGCTGGACTTGTGCACTTTTGTCTATGCAGGACTAGAGCACTTTTGTCTATGCAGGACCAGAGCACTTTTGTCTATGCAGGACCAGAGCACTTTTGTCTATGCAGGACCAGAGCACTTTTGTCTATGCAGGACCAGAGCACTTTTGTCTATGCAGGACCAGAGCGCTTTTGTCTATGCAGGACAAAGTGCACTTTTGTCTTAAAATCTTCCCTTTCACACTTTGCCTGCTACACAAATCCATTCTAAATCATGAATTACAGATGTATTTACTTTTAAAACCCCAACCAGGGAATGGCTCGATATACTAAATGTTTGCTGTGCGGGCAACACAACAGTTCATGGATGTGACTTTGTAGCTGGAAGTAGAAGATCTGAGAAATGTGCTTCAGTGGTGAGTATTTGCTTATCAATATACATAATTCTCATTGTCTGTATGGTTGTAATGTATGTAATGCTGTTAGGTGGCGCTGCGATCGATTTTGTTTTATAAGCAGCGCACCATCGCACCAAAAATAACACTTTTTCGAACGTTCCGCATAAAATTGTTCAATATGATAATAATGAATCAAATAAAAATAAATAAAATAAATGAAAGTTCTGTATTACTTTATTTTTTAATCTGATGTGTATTTATTTTGAAAAACTTCCGTCATTTTTGGCGGGTGATACACTAGTCAACTAATAATAGGCATCTTGTCAACTATAAAACTATTTTGTGTTGATGATCATATAGATGAGTGTAAACAAAGGTTCATCAGCACTAACTGTCACATGTTTGTGTTGTGCCTTGTGTTTTATCTCTGTGTGTTGGTCTGATGCAGCTCATTTATGTTATATGTGTAAACAGGTCTCAGCACCAACTGTCACATGTTTATGTTGTGCCTTGTGTTTTATCTTGTGTGTTGGTCTTGTGATGGCAGAGCTCATTTAATGTTATATAGCAGCAGGTTCTTTTAGTGAAACAGAACAAAGGGAATGGAAATCAGGTCAAAGTTTGTTGACCTCATGCTATCTAGGCCGTTGGTTATTTAACAATGTCTTAATCTACTCATAGATACAATACTTTTGCCAGTGAGTCTCATATTGGGAAGGAATGGGAACTTTTAGTGATAGTGAATCTCACGTGTCATGTTCATGGTAACTTGATAGTGAGTCTCACATGGCATGATATTGGGAACATTGTAATTTGGTGGCAGTTGTAAAAATTTATTTTTGATATAAAATAATATTTTATCACCTCACGTTGGCTACAAATGTGAATGTCATTGAGAAACTTATACCACTAATGTTGTGTCATTTATTTGATCAGACATGAATTGTATGAAACAATAGAAATGTGTTGTCTTATTCAAAACTTCTCTTGCAACAATTCTGTGTCCTTCTTATAGCAAATTTGGCTTAATTTTGCAAAAATTGTTTGTTTCAGCTTGGCAAAGTGCAAGTGCTGGTCTGGAGCTCAGGGTTGAATGTTTACAACTTGTACGCAAACTGTGCCGGGGGAGCTAAGGATCACGTGCTGCATTATGACGCCAGCAAACAAAAATATATCACCAGCAATTTTGGTTGGCCTTTCATGTTTTTGAAAAATGAACTTTCTCAGATGATTAACGTAAGTTTGAATTATTCTCTTTATATTATATATATATACATATATACATGCATATATATATATATATACATACATATATATAGCGGCTGGATAGCGAAGTCAGTAGTGCGCTCGCCTCACAAAGATGAGGGGCGTGGGATCGAGCCCACGCAAAGCCACAATATAAATGATACGCTAAGAAAGTCCTCCGCTGACCCCTGGAAGGGAATTGGGGCACCCACCAGGTATAAACAAGCCACGAGTAAGCTCTAATGGAAACATTAGGGATCTCCTACGACCATCAGTCATGGGACTTACTTTTTTACTACATATATATACATATATATGTACCTGACCCAAGTTCAGCATAATTCATCTGAGTTCACCACGAGTAGCATGGTCAGCAGACAACCCAACATCCAATTCACAAATATTAGAAAATATATAGTTAGAAAATCTCTGTTAGTCAATGTTTTTTGTTTTTTTTTAATGCTATTCTATAACATACGGCAACTGCTTTAGAAATATTTAAAACATCTTATTCAAAATTGCTCTAGTTTTAACATGTTTATCTTTCTATGAATGTGCTGAACATTTCTGTTTGTGCTGAAAATTTATATCTGTATATATATATATATAAATATATATTAAAATAAAGAAACATTTCCATTTTTCCATTTGATTAGTTCAATAAAAGAATATAATCTTTACATCCAACTCATTTTTAGGTATTTAATGTAAATTGAATGTTCAGGTCTTGCGTATTGCTTTATATGAGGATCTTTACTGTAACTAAATTTTTTAACACAAAATGGGGTTGAGTATTTGGTTGAGTGTTTGGTTGAGTGTTTGGTTGAGTGTTTGGTTGAGTGTTTGGTTGAGTATTTGGTTGAGTATTTGGTTGAGTATTTGGTTGAGTGTTTGGTTGAGTATTTGGTTGAGTATTTGGTTGAGTATTTTGTGTTTTGTTTCTCACAGAGACTAAAGAACATCCCCATCAACAGACTTGTCTCCACACCGCCGTGCACCAACGATACCAGCGCCATCAACTACCTCAACTCTGACCCTGTTAAAAAGGCCCTACACATTTCAGACAAGGCTGAAGTCTGGGATATATGCAGGTAAACAAAAACCTGAAACGACCAAAGTAGCCAGCCACTCTTCTACGTCTGAGGACTACTTATGTATCTGGTGACTTATTTTGTTATTTGTTGACAACTTTGAGCCTGGCTTAACAGCCCATTGAAAATTGCTAAGATAAAGAAAATCATGAATGTCAATAGGCACTAATAGATAAGCAATTTAGAGATACATCTAACACTCTATGGTCTCATGAGTACTTTGACCGATTGTCCAAAACAAAATGTAGGACCAAAACTTGTAATAGTGTTTACTATCAGCTCATGTACTAAATTTTTAATTCTGCTAGAAAAAATTGATTGTATTAAATTTTCAAACACATTGTATGTTATTTTCTCTTTTAAGCAGTCTTGTTTAAAAATAAGCTTGCATAATTTCAACATTATTTGCTCCTTATTTTAAAAAAACGAAATTCCTGCAGATTTAAAAAAAATTCAATTAGCTAGTAACGAAACTGAGTCCAAACCATTATGATGGTTACACTATGGATATTGAATCACTTATGAAGTACATTGAAACTTTAAATTTGAGATTTGGTTTTGAAAACTTACACCTCAAAGCCTTAAGTCATTGTGGATTTCTCTCATTGCAGCACTACAGTGGGTGCCAACTATGTCAGGCTGTATACCTCAATGGCTGCACAGTATCAAAAAGCAATTAATAGAAAGGTCTCTTTAGGTTTTTACAACAATAATTGAAATAGTATCTAAAATTTAGTAAAATGAGTAAAAGCTACTTTTTCTTTTTAAATCCCTTATATTAACTTCACCGCCGTCTCTGTCGTTCTGTCGTCATCTCTCTCTGTCTTGGGCGGGCGGAAAAACAAAAGTCAAACATGACCCACTTCCCGTGATCCGATCAAGCTGAAATTTGGCACACGGACCCGTCTCACCTAACAATGCATTGTATCAAAATTTCAGATCGATCGAACGTACCGTAATTAAATTTATGCATTTTTAGTTTATCCTTATATAACGTATGTAATTCAAATTCACTGTTTGTTATTGTGTTTTTTCACTGGATTGTTCAGTCACGCGTTGACGCGACCCATCAAAGTACCGGCGTGCTTTTGTTTACATTTTACGTGTCACGCTGAGCTCGGTCAAGCGACCGGTGACCAGACTTTTCCCCTCTCCCACCCCCCACCCCCAGGGTTATGAAGCAAAGTTGAGTTAAGACAGATTCAGTCTGTAAACGTTTGTCGCATTTGAAAATAATCAATACTGTTAGTTATGTCTCATATATAAGGGATTTATAGTCAAAAACTTTGTTTTTACGGGTTTGTTTTATTTAAACTACAATTTGTTATGTTCTGTTGGTACAATACCTTCATCTTTCATTCAACTTAGACTTGCTTATACATAAACAACGTTTTTATTTATCATTTTATTTTGTTTAAATTACCTCTGTTTTTTTTTCCTCTCAGTTACGTATCCTTGTTTACAATGGTGATGTAGATATGGCTTGCAACTTCCTTGGAGATGAGTGGTTTGTAGACTCACTGAATATTGAGGTAAAAGACACTGCACTCTCAGACTTTGTGTTTCGTTCGTAATGTTACTCACTTAATACAGTTAATTATTTAAATTTTCAAATATTAACTCTCACACTTTGTGTGGTTTTTATACTTAAGTGGAGAAAAAAAAATTGAAGATTAAATAACCGAACGGTTTTGATTTAATAGTCATGATTTAAAAATGTGATCAAAATATTTGTAAAATCTTTTTTTTTAAGTCTTACTTCTACTTTTGAGTAGGTAGAAAAGACTTAGAAATTCCTTACACTGCATTAGACTCTATGCAAATACTTCTCATAATTGTGTATTAATAATTTGATTAAAGGGGGGGGGAATCTAGATATGATGAATCTATTCAAATTTGTAAGAATATAATTTTTGTAAGAATATAATTTTCATATTTTCAGTTATTAAATTAATTAAGAGACAAGGTGTTTTTATTTTATTTTTTAAATAAAAAATGTGAAGTTTCAAACAGAAAACCCAGTAACATTAGACTGTTAAAATTCAGGTAAGATTTGAATTGCTGATATTCTTTTTGTTCTTGTGACCATAGAACCCTGAGACGAGAAGGAAATGGTACTACAAAGCAGAAGATGGCACCACTCAAGTGGCTGGATTTGTGAAATCTTTTAACAGAGTCAATTTTGTAACAATAAGAGTGAGTACCTCTCAAACTTATTTTTATTATTGTTTATTTCATACAGTGAAGTCAACCTTAAAGGAATATATTAAAAACTGAATATACATTCGCATCAGTATGAATTAAATCTTAAAGATTTAGAATTCTGATATAAAATATATTCTTATTGGCAAATAAATGGCAAATCCTATATGGGAGAAAATTAGTATCAAATTTTGTTCATTTTTCTTTGAGCGTATTGAGAAATCTGACTTTGTTCACAGCACTATAAAAACTTTTTTTAAAAAAATGTTTATAAGACCTACCTAGAACTAGATACAGTTATTTGTAGTTGATTAACTCCAATTTGACTTCACTTAGTGTGAGTTGATGTAAGCAATAATTTCTCACCTACATTTTTACAGTCCACTGTCTTGTCTAACGATGCAATGAATTTCACACACTTAACTTCAGTTGCTTCCAAAATGTTTTAATTTTACTACAAGTTCATTATCTCCTTAGATATAGATATAAATAATATATCCAATAGTAGAGGCGAAACCACTAGCAGTACTCACTCTAACAGACTGTCAAATTGGCAAATTAAGAACCATTTAGAGCAGTCAGGTAAAATCACCATGAAGAGTCATATCACTAAATGTGTGTTCAGTATAAGGATTAGAAATTCCCCTCTAGGACATTGTTGTGTCAGTCTTTTGACTTATGATGGGTTATTTGTGTCATGTTGGATTCCTAAGTAGTACAAACAATGGGTGACTTATTAAACCTTTATGAACACATGAATTGTCATGAGGGCAGTTGATCAGCTCAGCCCTCAATGTCGTCGTGGTGTCTGGGCTGGTTCAACTGGCCATTATTTAAATTAACATTATAGATGCCAATAGCAATTTGTACATATTTTACAAGCTTTAGAACTCTTGTTAACTGGTTTTAATTACTTCCTTTTGAAAATTGTAAACTAAGAAAATTTACTGCCTGCTGAATTGTCAAATTGAATAGGGCACAGAATTCTCAAAGTCAGTCTTGAAAATTCCTTGTCAAATTTACTATCTGAAAACATGCACTTGTATGGGTCTCTGAATTTATTTTCTAATAATTTTGTTTTAAATGCTCGACGCTACAGAACGAATGCATTGTGATTAAGTCCCAAACAACCTCTTTCCTTGGACTACCCAAATCTTAGAATCCTGTTATTTCTTTTCTCACAACTTACAATATCCTGCACAATCTGAGATACACATCTATAACAAAAATTGCATAATATCCTTACATATTAAAAAAAAATACTAAAACCTTATATTTTAATTTAAAAAACTAAATATTTTAAAATTATTTTTTGTAATGAACCGGTGCACTTAGCAGGGTTAGGGTTAACTGTTAGCTGAATCTAAATTTAAGAGAATATTTGTTTTTCAAATTTTGAAAAATATATAAAATGTTCAACATTTTTTAAGCTTTTAAATATTTATTAGTAAATTTTCCTTTTTGTTCGTAACCCTGCTACTTTTAATTGTACTTCAAAAATTTCAAATAATTTCTAAGGAAGACATTGTTGATGTTTCTAAACTGGGTCATTATTTATTTCTTTTGTTCCCCAGGGAGCTGGCCACATGGTCCCTACAGACAAACCAAGACCTGCACTGGACATGTTTGTTAATTATATACAGAATAAACCATTTTAGTGGTGACTGAAATAATGTGAAGTTTGAATATTTCTTTAAAGCTGAATGACATGGAATAATTCATTTATATTTTTTTAGAGGTGATAGTTGTGTGTCAGTCAGGTTGGCTGGTAGACATGTTTACAAACATTTTTGAAATACATTCTCCCAGATGTTATCAATCTGTGAAAATAATAGTTTTTTTTGTATTTGTGTAATTGTGATACTGGTTTTTGTTGGGCTTTGTTCTAGCTAACATAGGTTCAATCCCTAAGCAATACAGCCAGGCAATTTTTAAAAAAAAAGGATAAGAAAAGGAAACAAATAATAGAGTAAGAATTGGAGTTATATCATTATGAAAGACTTGCAGAATGGTAATAAAAGTACCCAGACAATACATTCCAAATCATTGTAAGAAAATAGTTAATAGGCTAAGTAAGTTAATACTAAAAATTTAAGAAAGATAAAAGAAGAATAATGTATCTGTTACATTTTAGAAAGGGTGTGTAAGAAAATGTAATGAGGTATATAAAAAAAAACAGATTGCAATGTTTTGTTTTTTTTTAAAAATTGAATGAACTTCATGTTTGTAAATTGATCAAAGACGTTACTCAAGAAAGAAAGCCATGAAGATGAGCATCAAATTTAACCAAACAATTTAATACAGAAGAAAATTAATTTTTTAGAAGTACTTCCTACACAATTTTTGTTTCATTAAGAGTGGCAACAAAACCCACCACAGAAAACTTATTAAGATCAGCCTCACAATCAAAATTGTTTCATCTCATACCACTTCACTCTCCACCACATTTCAATCACATTATGTAACCATATCCTGATTTGAAGTTATGTAATGTCTTTTAACATGATCAGGTCTAATAATCTGGTTGTAAAATTAATGAATAATATATTATGCTTGATGTTAGGATTTTATAAAAGAATCATATATTAAAAATATATGAAATTTAGTCAATTTATTGTCACCAATGTTACCTTAGAGCAGTGCTTCTCAAACTTTTTAGTCTGGCGGACCGGCAGGATTTTTTTTCATTGCTCCAGGGACCGGTGAACCACCACTTTGAGAAGCACTACCTTAGAGAATCAGTAGAGGTGACAATGACTGACAACAATTTACACCATTTTCTGTTCTCCAGTCACTGATATCCCCTATGAGCAGCTCTGCAGAGTATCATACTCACAGATTTTTTTGGCAAAACCTCAACATTCGTTGAAGTAATAATAATCAGAGCGATGATCATAGGCCCTTACAATGTAGTCGTAGACCAGGGATTGGGGAAACTTTTTGTCTTTGTGAGAGAGCCATAAATAAACGCCACAGATTTGAAAAGTAATTCTGTGAGACAGAGCCATACATTATATTTAAAACTAAAAATTCAAGTAAAAGTGTGCAGCGCATTTTGTGTAATTTCAACACTACTAAAAGTACAATAATTATTTCTCTGAATTCTTTTTAATAACATTGTTATGCTGTTGCAATCAATAATGAGTATTTCTTACCATTAATGCGACTTGTGCTGCATGACTTTGCTGATGGCTTTGTAGTCTGGTTGATAAGTGGTGAGGTTAAGCTTCATGCAGTCATTGAGACTTCCTTAGGTTAAACGTGATCGCTGGTTGGTCTTAATGTTCTTTAGATGTGAGAAAGACTGCTCGCATGCATAAGAATAGCCAAACATTGTCAGTACAGCAATATTTGCACGCTGCAGTGTGTGGTATGTGACGGGAAGCGCGTTCGAAGTTTTGAAAATCAGCTGCTTTGCGTGTTCTCTGCCCACTTGTGTTGGCTCGCCAACTCTGCTTGCTGTCGTGCAAGTCTTTCCAAATATTCATTCAGTAATAATAATTACCAGTGCGCTACCGCTAGACCATTTTCCCCCACATGTCTGATGCCTTCAGGTTAGCAGCCTGGAGCTCAACATCTCTTTTGGAGACACAGGGATGCAACTCAAACCGGTGCTGTCAACTGCACACTCGTGTGGACGGATTATGAACTTAAAAATATGGGTCTGCTCGTGAAATTCTCCAAAGCATGCTTAAATTACTGCAGATTAGACGTGAAGCTTTCTAGCTGCTGAATATTAAGATGTTGAGCAGGGTCACTTCATTTGCACGTATCTTTGAACTCTCCCAGTTTTTCAAAGCTTAATAAACAACCTGTTTCAATGTCGGCGATGAAGAGTTGTAGCTTGTTTTCAAATGCAAACACTGCTTGTTGCAGGGATAAGATTTTAGTCCCAACGCCTTGCATTTTTAAATTTAGCTGATTTAGATAAAAAAAATTTATATGCAATAAATATGTCGATCAAAGGAGTCTGAAGAAACATTTTTGTATAATCGAACATTTTTCTGCGAACCAGATGAAGCCATCAATAGAGCCACATCTGGCTCGTGAGCCATGGTTTCTCGACCACTGTCGTAGACGAAGACCTTTGCCTTTACTTTAGTAACACTTAACTAATTAAACCTAGTATGCTAGTTATTTTCTATAAATTTAAATTTTAAATAGGTTATGCATGTAATATGTAATTTCTCAGCGCCGTAAAACATGCAGAATCCAATTAAAGCTAGATCAATGATAAGTTTATTTGCTGTTGTTTTGATCTAATTGAAATAATGTGTTCCATCCAGACAACTTGGTCTTAAATAGAAATAAATGTAAAGGGATATACTCATTTTGAATTAATTTAGGATCTCGGTAAATAGTTGTAACCGGAGTTTAGGTAAACAACCCAACATTGGTAATTTTATTAGTGTCCATCTATGGTGGAATAAGGGGGATGCTGATCGGGATAAAGCCAGGGGCCCCCAATGATTTAAGGGCCGCAAATTTATTAAAATTATTAAAGGTGACTGGATCGGGCCTCAAGTGGAATTGCAGCCAGGGGCCCCGTGCAATCTTCATCCGCCCCTGGTGTCCATGGTCCATCGTTATCAAAACTTAGCTGCTACTCTACACTACACTTACACCTTACAGTGGTTTAAGTTTAGTCCAGGAATCTATAAACCAGAAATATTATGTTGCCCTTGCCTTGCCCTTACACCATATGGAATGAATGTGTTATTCTCGTTGATATATTAACGCCCCGCCCACTATTTCCTTGGTCTTTATTATTCTTTATAAACCTAGTCCTAGATTCCTTATTATTTCCATTCTCTTTCTGGTTAATTGATTCCAGCTAAGTTTTGTTTTATTTTATTTTTGTACTTAAATTAATTTGTTTGTTTTTGTTTTGTTTTTTGTAGTGGCATACGTTCCACACAATAATGATTCTATACGGCTTTTGTTTTACAGTGAACAGCATGCCAGTGTACATAATAAAAATTAAGTAATTAAGTACAGATACTTTAAAAAGGTATTTTGAACATAAATTATTGTAATAATCAAGTTTACAAAACAAAATTCAAGGTTGATAAATTTACTTGGGGCATTCAGGCTAGGGTTACCAGATGTCCGGTTTTGTACCGGACTGTCCGGTATTATCATTATTTGTCCAGTGGAAAAATGGAAGCAATACCGGACATTTTACATTTAAATATTGTGCCATCGACAAAATTCGACACAAGTGTCCGGTATTTTTGAGACAGCCACCTGGCAACCCTAATTCAGGCAGTTGCTGGAGGAAGGGGAGTCATGTGTGGGGTGTTAGACTAGGTATAGGGGGGCTAAATATTGGGCTGGTGGTGTGGAGGATGAATCTGTAATTTAAAAATTCAATCAAATTATATAAGCAATCAAAATATGAAAGTTTTCATTTGTTTCCAAGTGGGATTAAGTTTTGGGTTTTGAACATTCACTTCAGGACTAACTTAAAACTATCTCTTTCCCCTGCTAAAATATATCCTTTCTGTAAGGTAGTTATGCCAGGCTTTAGGGCCGTCTCAAGACGAATATGATGCACGATCATCACACAGCTGCCAAAGCACCCAAGACGGACAAAAATGATTTTATAAACTCTTCCTGTAATTTTCCAGCAGGCGTCAATTGCCTAGTTTCACCCAACTTAAAAATATTTACCTCCAGCCCTGCCAGGCTTAAAATATTTTTTTTTCTTTCTATAGATCTTAATTGTTGCTGGAAAATATGGATGTACTAAAGCCCAACATTATTCAAGTTGGAAATAGATACTACAGACAGAATCCTCTTAAGTATGGAGCCAGTTTCAATCCTGAAGAAGAAAGTTTTGAAGAAGGTATGAGTATGATATTACATTTTGATTTTCAGTAACATCTTTTATAACAAAAAAAATTCTTATCTGACTCCTTTCTCAGCTAAACCCAAGCCAAGCAACAACCAAATAAAAAAAAATTTAAAAACCATGAACAGCATCTTTCAAAAGTGGGACTTGCTAACTTAAATGGTAAATATTTTAAGTAGGGCTGCGGAAATTAACGATTAAGTTCTCGATTAATCGTTAATTTTTTTTAGCGATTAAAATTTTTTTAAATGATTAATTGACCAACCACTTATAAATGTACTGGAAGTCAAAAAGTAAAATATTTCGGCCGATAAATATAAAATAATCTCTGGACGATTACACGAACATTTTGGTTACCTGCAAACCAAACATCCACCACAATATTAGAAACATCAGCTGAGACAATCTAAAGCTATGTGAACAATTGTTCAGCTCGGCTGGTTATACATGCATTGTCAATAAGACCCACTCATCACTTGAACCAAATAATGTTAATACACTTGCCTGTTTGCGTTGTTGGTTAAAAGATGTCATATAAAGAAGACATTCCAGTGTTATTTCAATTTTAGACAAGTACGTTTAATAAATGTTACATATGACACCATAAATTTCAATTTTTGGCTTTAATCGAAATTAACGATTAATTAATCGTTAATTTTTCAAAAGTTAACGATTAAATTTCAATTAATCGTTAACAGCCCTAATTTTAAGATAGGTAATTTTGTAATTAAAACCAAGAGTTGAAGTTCCTTAGGTGGCATGAAATTGATGCTTTAATGATGAGACATCATGAAAATATTAATTCTTTATCTTTGGGTTAAAATACAAAATACACAAACAAAGTATGTTATCAAAACAATAAATTAAAGCTTTATTAATCAACTAATACAAAAGAATATGTTTTGGGTAATGCTTTTTGTCAGTACAAATAACTTAGACTTACACAAGTATTAAAATTATATTTAAATTATCTAAGACATTCTCTATCAAGGAAAAATAATTATGTTAAGATAAACAGAAAGAAAAAGAAAAAAATACATACAATTACACAGGATATAAGAACAGCTATTTATTGTGAGTTATAATATTTGATGCAAGTTATATGATGCTATCAGCGACTGACAGGTCATGATACCCAGTGTGTAATCAGAGTACTACCCAGTGTGTAATCAGATTACTACCCAGTGTGTAATCAGATTACTACCCAGTGTGTAATCAGATTACTACTACCCAGTGTGTAATCAGATTACTACCCAGTGTGTAATCAGATTACTACTACCCAGTGTGTAATCAGAGTACTACCCAGTGTGTAATCAGATTACTACCCAGTGTGTAATCAGATTACTACTACCCAGTGTGTAATCAGATTACTACCCAGTGTGTAATCAGATTACTACCCAGTGTGTAATCAGATTACGACCCAGTGTGTAATCAGATTACTACCCAGTGTGTAATCAGATTACTACCCAGTGTGTAATCAGATTACTACCCAGTGTGTAATCAGATTACTACTACCCAGTGTGTAATCAGATTACTACCCAGTGTGTAATCAGAGTACATGTACTACCCAGTGTATAATTAGAATACTACTATTTGTGTAATCAGATTACTGCACAACGTGAGTACTACTGATCTAGAGTTTCAGTATTTTTATATGATAAGTAAATAAAAAAGTTTTGTAAGTTGAGAAACATTTGAATAATCTGTAACTATAATTATTGAAGAAGCATTGGATTAGACTTTATTTATTTGCTACAGATGTGCCGAAATGTGACCTAACCTATGCTGACGAGGTTTGTGATAGTGCATTAGATATTACTGAATCAAAGAGAGGATTAAGTTTGTCGTTGCTGGTGCCCGAGGCGTACTTTAAGTACATCATTGGCAAAAAGGGGGAGACCAGAAGACGAATGGAAGCCGAAACTCACACCCAGATTCGTGTACCTAAACAAGGAGACAAGGAGGAACACATAGGTATTACTTTAACATAGGTTTCACTTTAACATAGGGATCACTTTAACAGAGGGATCACTTTAACATAGTTATCACTTTAACATAGGGATCACTTTAACATAGGGATCACTTTAACATAGTTATAAACTTTAACATAGGGATCACTTTAACATAAGGATCAATTTAACATAGAGATCACTTTAACATATTGATCACTTTAACACAGGGATCACTTTAACATAAGGATCACTTTAACATAGGTATCACTTTAACATAGAGATCACTTTAACACAGGGATCACTTTAACACAGGGATCACTTTAACACAGGGATCACTTTAACATAGGGATCACTTTAACATAGAGATCACTTTAACATGTTGACTGGTAACCTGCCAAACAATAACTGGTTACCTTTTGCCCTGTAATTAACAATATGAATGTTTTAACATCTGTTCTCTCCCAAACAAATAAGATTGTTTTTAAAATACAGTGGTTCCTCCAGATACAAATGCTTCATGATAGGAAAGGCCACTCAAAGAATTTTTTGTTCCAAGATATGGAAAAACAAATCTAAGATACAAAAAAATCGCTCCTGACAACATTGGGCATCCCATGACTGCATTCAGCGCGCCCACCAACAGTACTTGTCCCACCAACAGTACTTGTCCCACCAACAGTACTTGCGCATTTCAATGACATTTGCCTGACTCATTTCATTGGACTTACTTGGATCAACATTTGCTAACAGACCATTAATAAGCGAAGATTAAAAAATAGTTTTTAAAAATAAGACAAGAAGATGTTGGTGGAAGTGAGGCAAAGGAAATGAAAGGTGAAACAGAAAATTGCAAAGCGCAAAACAAACATTTTTTTTTACATAAGTACAAGTGTTTTGTTATGTTTTTTTAGTGTACATTTGTACTAAATGTAGTGTTTATTTAGCATTAATTCATGCAAAGTTTGTACATAACATATTATTTTCATAAAGTTAAGTGTTTCGTACGTAATGCCGTAATGTTTTCTTCCATTCGTTCTTCTCCCCTACCACCTTCTCCGACACTTTGCCACATCGCCTCACTCAAAAGGTACATTTGTATACATATTATTTTTCATTTATTTTATTCTGTTTTCATTGTTTTCTATTATTATTTGATTTATAATGTGCACTTTTTAAGGATTGAAGAATCCAACTTTGTTTTTCTATAGTTTTCCATGATATTTTCAATTTTTAGTGTTGTTTCTGTGTGTCTAGGAAGGGATTAAGTATTTTATATGTAAAACTTAGAGATATGAAAGATCCAAGTTACAAAAGCCACCCCCGGAATGGATTAATTTTGTATCTCGAGGTACCACTGACATTAGATTATGTTTGGGAGAGTGAAAATGTACTAATGTCTTTCTGTTTCTTTGGAGTTTTCCTTTACTTTTACCAGTATCAGATTATCTTACAACCAATGAGACTGGTTTCATTTATATAAAATAGGAATTTACAGACATGACATACATTACAAAAATTGTATCATTGTTAACTTAGTTTTAAAAAAATAAATACATTTATATTTCTCCCCAGTTATATACGGACAGGAACGCAAGGGAATAATCTCAGCCAAAACAAGAATTGATCTTCTGATAGACTCAGCTCGTCAGCATCAACCGTTCACTCACTTTCTGTCAATACCAGTCATTTCAGCAGATGTTATTGAAGGATTTCAAAACTTCAAGACAGAGGCCCTGGAGAAGTTCAGTGGGGTAATTAACATATTCACGTTTTGTTAATAAATGATTTTTAGTGCAATTCATGTTCAAGGATACAGATGAATAACCGCACCTTTACAAAGTGTCAAAACAAAAATACCAAAGACCTATATCAGCCAAGCTTTCTCATCTTCTGCATGTTTTTAAATATTGAAATGGGAAGGGCATGTTGCAAGAAAATCTGGACAACATATAGCTAAAATAAAATATGAATCATGAACTATTCATAGGTATTTTTTTAAAATCTACTTTACAAGAGCAGACTAGCCTAGTGGTAGAATGTGCTGGTGAATGCTAAGCTTCAGACCCAGAAACGTTAGTTCAATCAAAGTAGTCATCCAAAAGTAGAATTTAAATTGTAGACATTATCTTTTCATAAAGTTATAGTTATAGGGAGAGAAAGATATTTTCAATGAGAATGAACAATTCTCACTTTACATAGAATTCCTGCCATAAGATTTTTTAAACAGCAATCGCTGCTTTAAAATAATTTTATTTCCAGCTACCCGAGATTGTTGACATTTGTTTAACACTTAAAGAAATGATTACTTTCTTTCTTGCTCTTATGCCAACAGAGGCTTATACTTTAACAAAATGTATTTTTATTAGTTTTGGTGTACCGGATTTGGGCTCCGGCTCCGGTAAATCTGGAATACGGCCATTTTTACAAATCAGGCTACTGTCCAATGTTGCCGGATTTGGAAATAGCACAGTAGCACTTCCAGTTTACTATTTCTTGCTGATGTTTATAAGAATTTAAACCCCCCCCAAAAAAAAACAACAAAAAAACAACAACTTATTTTGAATTTCAATAGTGCATTACTTCATGAGTTTGAGACTTGATTACAGTGGTACCTCGGTATGCGTCTGATTTGGTGTAAGTCCAACTCGGTATACGTTCTGTTTGGACGCGAAACATTTTGCTTGTTATAAGACCTTTGTTTGGAATACGACACTCGTGCTAGAACTTGTATGGGGTCATCCATAAATGACGCAATTCAATTTTGGCCTACCCACCCCCCCCCCGGCACACGTCGTCACAAAAAGTTAGCCTCCGCCTCAAGTATGATGTTTCACCCATCCCCTATAAAAGCCATATTTTTTATTTGAAAATGAGCATTTTTCAAATCACTTTATTGTCATTTAAGTAAAAAATTTAGTTAAGTGTAAGGCTGCACTCTGATATCGTAACACGCAAGAAGCCATTTAAAATGTCATTAAATAAATTGTAAGCAATAAAAGGTTTGAGTTGAACTTTTATTTAAAGTTGAGTGCTTTGATGTGACGTCACAGTTGTTGAAAACAACAACAAACCCTCCCTCTAGTCACACATCATCACAAATGTGTGACCCTCTTCCCCTCAGATGCTTGACATCATTTATGGACGGTCCGGTCTGTATGAGTCGAAAATGGCACATTGAGCGGCACAATGTTCCCTTTAAGCTGCGCGGCCACTCAGATATCTGACTGATGCCGCACAGCAGTTTAGAATTTCCGCGCAGTAAATTTTGTAAAATATAGTACAGTATTTAGTCTATAAAACCTTTTTTGTTTTGTGTAGGTTCTACTTTAATACAATGACTTTAGACATGTTCGTAGCTGCTGCTCATAATGGCATCTGACTGTTAGGGAACTATTTACTTTACCTACTTTCTAAAAAAAAATTACCAACTATTTGATGGATAGATATTGCACAGCAAACAAAATTTTACATCTGCTTTTTTAAGTTAAAGATCTCTAGTCTTCTTGCCTCTTTGTGAGATTAAAATCTTATCTTCTTTACAAAGTCAACATTTCTAACTGAAAGTTTTGTCTTTTAAGAGTAAAATTTGATACCAGTACTTATTTTTTACACTAAGATTTAATGAATAGATCCAATGGAAAAGAAAATATTTTGCAGGAAAAAGGTATGGATCATAGTTTGTTCCAGAATCCAAAAAGACTCCACCTGACCCTGGGCACACTGGTCCTTCTCAATGATAATGAGATACGGAAGGCAACATCATTGCTGAAAGCCTGCGAAGAGGAAATAATTAAGTAATGAATTTCTTTCATTATTTTACTTAATCATGTGTGAATAGCCTTGTAATCTAGAGTTAGAGGCACGAAATAAAAATTTCCTGCAACTAGAACTAATTGGGGAAATTTCTAAAAATGTTTTTCTTTCAAGAAGGTTTTTCCAAATAAAAATGGTGGTTTATTTCTAGTATTTAATGATAGAGAATAATGACAGTCAGAATTTTTTGTTTCTAAAAACAGATTTTGTTTTTGTTAAAAATTAACAATTTTTAAAACTTATTTATGATTAAAATAGTTGACATGTGCATTTAGAAACATGAACAGTTCTCAATATTTTAAATGGGAGGTAAGTGTCATAATTTGGGTTATTATTGTATAAGTGAAAAGGGTTGGTATAAGCAATTTAATAGATGCATGGGGCATTGAAGATTTGTGTGTTGCTGACCCCCAAAAGGGTTACATTTGTAACATTAGATTTTTACCCAGGAGGGTCCATGACCCAATACCACATGAAATGTCATATAGTAGAAAGACCTTACTTGGCCAAGGGGCACCAGTTTTATTGTGAAAAAAATGGGAATGATATTATTTAACAATGATTATTTCAGACCTTTGCTTCAAAATGAAAAATTGGAATTACAGATCATTGGTCTTGAATACATGAATGATGACCCAGCAGACGTAGATGTTTTATATGCCAAAGTTCAGCCTGGAAAGTCCTCTCAAAGGTAGAAATTTTCTTGGTTCATTTCTCTTTTCAACTCCATATTTTGAGATATTTCAGTTACATCATTATTTTGCCAGACAGTTTTAAAAATGTCCTAAAAGTTATCTGCAAGTTTTTTTTAACAGGGGTTGCAGTTATTTGCGAGCCTGCACAGATTCAATAGTTCTCATTATGCTATCACCTAATAGCGATAAGTTTCATATTTCTCAAAGACTCAAAAAAATGGTGTGGGTTTTCTGAATACAGAATACAAAAATTTGATTTAAAAAAGTGATAGATTGGCTAACATAATGCTACAAATTTAAGCAATATTATTATATATTAATTCAATAGTTAAAAAGTTGACAAGTGTAAAGTCAATAGCTATAAAATGTATCTATTACAAACTGCTTGTTTTTTCTTAAAATTAGATTGCAGGATTTAGTGGACAGAATTGTTGACAAGTTCACTAGTGAGGGTATGATGAAACGTGAACATGATCATGTAAAGTTACATCTTACTGTCATGAATACGCTTATGAGGAAAGATCCTTCAGCAATATCTGAAAACAAATATCCAAAATTTGGTACCAAATTGCGTGAATCATTCGATGCAAGGGAAATTCTCAAGGTGTGTATCATTTGCTCATGATTTTCATAATAGTTAAAAGCATTAAAAAGATTAAAGAATTTCTTTGTGCAATGGAAAACTAAACAGCTGTCTTCGATTATGGCTTTCAAAATTGTTATTTAGGCATCAGTGGCAGCTAAAGTGATATTTAATTGTCAACATCTCACCAACACACTGTATCAGTAAAACAAAAGTGATATTTAATTGTCAACATCTCACCAACACACTGTATCAGTAAAACAAAAGCCATTGATTCAAATTTGATTTTGCACTTTTCATTATTTGATTTTGCATTATTTTTTTCTTTAGCTTTTTTAAAAAACAACTTTGCAAGCTAAGCTTCAAAGCCCCAATTATTCATATGTACAATAGTACAAATGACATTTCAGCTTTGAAATATTTTTTTTAAAGTGAAGATTTTAGTAATGTTTTTATCCATATGCATTCAAAGTAAATAATTTATTTATTTTTGAAATCTAACATCTTTTTTGTTATGGATAACAAAACTTTAAATAATCAATAGACAAGATTGAAATCAATATTTTAAATACATGTAATTTTTTTTTAATTCTCTCAAATTATGAATGGGCAGTTACTCTCTGTGCTTAAAAAAAAATAAATATGAAAAAAACTTATGTAAAGGAGACAAGAGACATCAGCAATAACAGTATATAACTGAATGGGCTATACACAATTTAGCCATGTTAGTTTTAGTTTATTTTTATTAAGACAATTCTTGGTACTTATTTCTCTAATTAATGATAAAGAAATATGTCATTGACCAAAACAGATTGTAGACGCTTTGTTAAAAGGTTCAGTTTGAATATTTAAATTTAAATCTATTGAAAACACTTTGTTCATTTGGATTATGTTAAATGCAGATGAGAATTCTAAGAATAAGAAAGGCATCCCAGCATATTTTATGACAGAAATTATTACTAAAAGTTGTGCCATGATGTACTCCATTTCAAAAGTTCATTTCAGTGTTCCTTTTGGTTTTTAAATTAGATGTGGGCATTTAAAGTGTTCAACATGGGATCAACCTATTTTTTCATTTTCAGAATGACTTAAATCTTACAATATATTTTGTATATATTTCAGGCATTCAGAGATTTCAACTTTGGCTCACATCATATTGATAGCATTCACCTGTCACAACGCCACAGCACAAACGTCAATGACTATTATAATTGTGTTTCACATGTTCCTCTTCCATGATGCCTTTAACATTCTATTAGTTCAAATAAATTTGTGTAGTCAGTCACCTTAGTTGGTATTGTGGATTATTTAAAAATCAATATAAAGAAATATTAAAAGAGATGTGCTCTGAGAACGTCTGGGAAACCAGCAATATAAATAAATATAAAATATCAATTACATATAAAAGTTAAATGTTAAATTTTTTATCATTTTCAGGGTTATTTCTAAACGAATTAACAGCAAGCCATTAATATTTCTGTTATTATTGTTGATAATGTTATGGTCTTTGTTTTGTCAATTATTATTTTTGCACTCATGTTACTCAAATGTTGAAGTTAAAGGCTTGATGTCTTTTTATTTATGATTAAATGTAACAAATAAACCTTATGGTTTTCTTTTATGTATTTGTAACCAATTTTCCCATTAAATTGTGCCGCTGCTCACCCGTGCAGATATCTGATCGACGCCATGCAGCACTTTAGAATTACCGCACAGCAAATTTTGAAAATGAAAACATAATATCTGAGCTTATGGGGTGTAAAATTGTGCACACAAATATGGGATTGCTGTGTTACTTTGCCCATCAGTTAATTATTTTGCACACAGACCAACAAACTTTAGGGGGAACATTGTAACTATCAACATACGTATTCATTAAGTGTAGAACTTCCTTTAGGTTTTTTCTTAGTAGTTTATATGGGTTATTTTATTTTTACATGTAGTTTATATGTTTTTTTTTAATTTTTACATTTATTTTTACATGTAGTTTATATGGGTTATTTATTTTTACAAAATAATGCTATATTTAAGGATACCTCTTGTATTTTGTGAAATGGTACATCCTTGTGCGAATGCAGTGGTGGCGTAGTGACAGGGGATATGTCCCTGAGCGCCAAGGTACAGGGGCGCCAAAATGAGGCTTACGGCATCACATTATAATAAGTGAACAAGGGTGAGATATTAGTTAAACGAGGGGAGGGCAATATGAGTGGTTTGTTCCTGGGTGAAAATATCCTTGTGAAGCCTCTACACCAGAGGCGTCACTAGGGGGGTGCGGATCGCACCGAGTGACACCATCTCAAGGGGTGACACCAAATTGTCAAAGTCTCTTCTGTATGTGCCCGTTATTTCGCACTGACAGACTCGGAGCAGGTCTATGGGTTAAGTCGTGCAGGGATGACACCATAAGTTACCGCACTGGGTGAAACCAAACCTAGCGATGCCTCTGTTCTGCACGTATGGAACATCTAACAGTAACTAGACATAGGGATGGCTCACTCGTGGAGTCAAGTACATCTAACAGTAACGACATAGGGATGGCTCACTCGTGGAGTCAAGTACATCTAACAGTAACTAGACATAGGGATGGCTCACTCGTGGAGTCAAGTATATCTAACAGTAACTAGACATAGGGATGGCTCACTCGTGGAGTCAAGTACATCTAACAGTAACTAGACATAGGGATGGCTCACTCACTCGTGGAGTCAAGTGCAGTGTAGTAGATTTCATTCGTTTCCTAATGCACAAATATTTGGAGAAATGTAAACAATGTGTTCACGACTGTACCAGAGCAGGATGTAAACAGCCTATCCAGACATATCCAGGCATGTGGTCAATATTTTGATGATGAAAAATGGTCCCACATAGAAAAAAATTCAGATCCTATACCAAACCTACCATACCTGTTTGGTTATTTCACAGAATAGTAGGTTCAGCAGTGGCGGATTTAGGTTTGTCTGCGTGGGGGGTCCAGGAGAATGTCAGGGGGCGCCTAATTTTTTTTAATTCATTCACTTAATGCAAATATTTCTAGGTGCTGAAATAAAATTCATTTGTCTAAATTGCTGGTTCTGCAATGAAGATTAGACATTTGATATGAGATTCACGCTTATTGCTATATTTTATGTTGAAAAAAAACATTTCTGCTCACTTTAAATGTAAGATTTACGTTAATAAGTTTTCATCTTAAGAGACTGCTGCAGTCTCAAATATGAAATCTAAGGTGTGTTGTTTATGTTACAAACATTTTCAGAGTTGCCCCGTGGAAACTTGCTTGACAAAAACTTCAAAAAGAAACATCTAGTCTTAAGTAGATATGGTTAATTGAATTTATGAAAATGGTAGTTAAATTTGGGAGCAGTTATTTGTGACAAAATCTAAATTTCTCATTGTCATAATCCTTTGTGTAACACCTTCAATTGCTGAATATCTTAGCAGACTTTAACATAGTTTACAGTTTTTGGGCTAAATAAAACATCTAAAATGTTTTGATAATGAGGTAGAATTTTATTAAAAAATTTTTAGGCCTCCAGTAGTTTGTTGTACTATCTGCAAGATGACTCATCACTTTGTTCAGCTTGCCATAAATAGCAGTGACAGTAACTCAAACAAATAACCAAGTGTTAAATAATAAATGCTGTGTTGATCATTCAAAGTACATTATTTAATATTCTTTTTGTTTAAATCAAACCATTGCAATGAATCTCTTCAATATACAAACAATTGCTTTATATTCAGGAGAGTAACTGGTCACAAATGCAAACAAAATATGTTGTATTTAAAAAAAAATGTTAATCCTATATAATAAAAGGCAATGTTCTGTCCGGTCATCGATAGCGATTAGTCCATCAAACACATGTGACTCATACAGCCAATCAAATTGAACACGTTTACGCGGACGTTCAAAACGAGTTATTTTGGTGCAGTTTTTTTCCAAGAGTTTATTTTGAGCGATGTGCGTTGGGATTTATAGTCAAAAGCTCTGTTTTTACGAGCTATTTATTTTAAGTATAATGAATAGTATTTTTGACGTGATGCACATGTATGCCGGTCGAGATGGCTGTTGGAGGGGAGTTACAACATGCCACCGAACGGTGGCGGAACGTCCTTGGACGGGCTTTGTTGCTCGTAATTAATAAAAGGCCTAAATAATTAAGGAAATCCTTTATCATATACATATTATATGCATATGTAGATAAAAAGATGACAGTAAATTATGAACTTAGTTCCAAAGAGAACAACTTATTATTAATAATAAAATTTTAAGAGCTACTGTTTTTAGTTCTTGTAATAGTTTTCTATCTGAAAGAATTAAATGAGAATTTTAGCTGGCAAAATAGTTCAGTTTAAGACCAGGTAATCTGATGCTAAAAATAATGAAAAACACAGAGACTTTGGTGGAGCGGATTGGTCAGGATTAATAAAACACACACACACATAGAGTGCCAATAATATTTTACTTATAAATAAACTTAACAATATAATTCAGAATTTTAAAAAAATAATTTATCACCTGAAATTTGAGCATCAAACTTTGGGAAAATCAATGAATTTTACACAAACAATGATTTTAAGTTCCTTAAATAAACATTTAAAACTCTAATAAGAATGCAGGACTAAACACACACCATGGATAAGCATAGGACGCAATAGTCTTCCGTATAGAAGGAGCTTCTGTAAAAGATAAGATAGATAAAATAAGATAGAGCCCTGAGCCCTATATAAATTGTTTTCTACTTGATTTCATTGAAGCAAAACGATTTATCGTTGATTCAAAGTCAACATTCTCACCTAGATCACGTTCAATTGAAATTAATGCAAATCCAGACAGACGTTTGTTTGTCATTGTTGAGCGCAAATAATTTTTGATTTAGGTTCAATCTACTGAAACTTCTTTCAGCAATAGCACTGCTAACAGGAAGAGTCCAGTAAATTTTATAGAGTATTGACAAATTAGGGATACCTGATGCCATTTGTTTTTCAGTCAAGAATGGTTGAACCTTTTTTTTAGTTGTAGTTCACTAGACAATCGTAACAAACAATATGTTTATAAATCTTTGAAGGTATCATATTCTACGATTGCTTCGTCAAGGTTAATGTCGTGTTTGTAAATTTTGCATAAACTTTGAAAAGAATCTTTATTTTCTTCCGACATTTGTGATGGATCAATAAAACAGAAATATGTAACTGTGCTCCAAAAGTCATTAAATCGATCATCTATTTGTGTTACAAGTGTATCCATGATAGTGAAGTAAGTTTCAGATTTAAAGCGTGTAGTTGGATCATCAACCATTTTATCTCTGCTAAGTTCGCCTGCCATACTTTTCTTTTTTTGC
Source organism: Ampullaceana balthica (assembly GCA_944989445.1). NCBI lineage: Eukaryota > Metazoa > Mollusca > Gastropoda > Lymnaeidae > Ampullaceana > Ampullaceana balthica. The sequence continues at coordinate 1,028,722 of CALYLW010000341.1, forward strand.
AATTCGCTTTTCTTTAAATTCTGTTTTAACATCTAGTTTGGAACAATTTTCGTTAATAAATGATTTGACATCTACATTCAGAATTTCAAAAGCTTCATCGCTTCTCATTTCAAACAACTTATTTCTTCCAACATCTTGCAAAGGCGTTGCAAGTAGTTTGATAACACGAAGATAACTTTTGTACAAATAGCATCAGAAAAAAATAATATTTTGTTACTAAAACAGATAGTCCCATAGATCTTCTGTTGATTCCCCTGAATCAAGTGTGGCTAAAATAGCAGAGAATGATCCAACAACTGCATGAACTGCATGCTTACGACTTGCACATCTTGTATCAGAAAGCCGTTTCAGAGTATCTACTGTTGATTCATATTGAGTTTTCTGGTGTTCTTTAAGAGTATGTAGACGTAGTAAACTAGACGTAAGGAACGCATACAACATAAAAAGATATGCCGAAAAACAACTTTACATCAGTGTATAGTAACCAAATTCAAAACATGGACACAACAATTGTGTGAAAGTTTATTTATTTGAGTTTGAAGGCCACTCTTAATTCCAGAGTATGCCTGACCTCGACAGAGTGTGAAATCAATGTTTCACTTTTATAGTTCCGTTAAAATCTTCTCAGCAAATGCGCCAGCATTGCTGTTTACCAAAAGTATAAACGCCTATAAATCTTTCCACACCATTCCTTATTTTAAAACTGAACGTTAAGAAACTGACATCTGATCAATTCTAGATATATCAATGATTGAATCAATAATTAAATAAAAGAATTGTGCAGACTCAATTGTCACCGATATTCAGATGCGAGTGATTGAATTAAATCATTTTGCACATCATGACTTAAGTCCCATAACCGGTGTTCGTAGGGGGTCCTCATGTTTCCATTAGAATTAGAACTTACTAGGGGCGGAGCTTGGTAGACCTTGGTGGGCGCCCCCTCTCCATTCCAGGTCAGCGGAGACCTTTATAAGCGTTAGTCATTCCATTTTTATTGTGGCTTTAACGTGGGCTAGATCCCACGACCCTCAGCTTGTGAGGCGAGCGCGCATCCAGCCGCTGTTTACCAAAGTATAAAAGCCTATAACTATAAATCTTTCCACAACATGTCCTGATTTTATAAAATAACGTAAAGAAAAAATGACATCTGATCAATTCTAGATATATCAATGGTTGAATCAATAATTAAAGAAAAGAATTGTGCAGACTTAACTTCATTATCAATAGTCGCCGATAATTCAGATGCGAGTGATTGATTTAAACCAGATATTACAGTTTCATCATTTGAAATACGATATTTAGCAAGCAGTTTGGTGTTGATTACAAGTTTCATGTTTAGCAATCTCTTTTTTTCTGCTCTAGTGACACCTTTTTAGTGTTCATCGAGGGCGTCTTTAGGGGGCGCCATTTTAGACCCAACAGGGGCGCGGGGGGGCAAGCCGCCCCCCCTGCCCTATAGCTAAATCCGCCACTGAGGTTCAGGTATGCACTCATCACATAATTCTTAATACAAGTAGAATATATATATACTAGTGTATTACCCGTCAAAAATGATGGAAGTTTTCAAAATAAATACATTTCAGCTGAAATCTATTTATTTTGAAAAAAACACAACAGAATAAAAAGTAATGTAATACAGAACTTTTATTTATTTTATTTTTTATTTGATTCATTTATTATCATATTGAACAATTATATGCGGAACTTTCGAAAAGTGTTATTTTTGGTGCAGTAATTTGGTGAGCTGCTTTCTAAAATTAGTAGCACTATTAAACGAAATCGATCGCAGCGCCACCTAACAGCATCTCAACCATTCGCAGCGCCACCTAACAGCATTACATCCATACAGACAACGGGAATTATGTATATTTATAATATTGAGGATGGACGGATGCCATACTCATATATATATATATATATATATATTTAACTGCTCTATTGTGGCGTAGACCGCTGACTAGGGGTTGGTCCCCTGCATGCCACAGAACACAACACTGAAGTGTCTTCGGCTTCAGCTCCAACAGACCTATGGGCGGGGGGGGGGCTCTTGTAGTTTGTTGTATAAGTTATAGTATAGCCTATTTCTGTACTACTGTCACTTTTACCAACATTTTGATACTGAGCCAGGAGTGACAGAATTCAAAAAGTAAAATATTTAAGAAATTAAACAGTGCTAAAATATTGGCACATTTTCATCTTATCTTATTATCTTAACTCTACAGACGCTCCTTCTATGTAGAAGATAATTGCGTCCACAGACCATGACAGATGATCTGTTGGCAAGTTCACAGGCCATGTTTTTGTGGGTTCCACGCATTACCCAGCCGCCTAACTAGTGTTATGTACCCATTCGGAGCTGGGTGACTCAGGGACGCCCTAGGCTCGGGAACAAATCCTTGCCTTCACATGGATTCGAACCCATGACCATCGGTATCCCAGTCGAGCGCGCTGCTACTTGACCACCGCGTCGCACATCGCTTTAGTTACGGTACATTTCACATAAAACTATCTAACACTTTTCTCTATAACTCCCCTCTCTATAAAATTCGCCCTGTTAGCCCCTATACCAGTGATGTCGAACCTATGGCACGCGTGCCACAGTCGAAACGCATAGCCTCATCATCCGGCACGCGATTAAATAATACTTTTTAATGAAACCAGCAAAGCCGACCCCCAAATTTTCGGGTTTCATTGGGGTGTTGGCACTTAGCTATAAATAAGTGGGTTTTTGTTTGAATTGTGGGCACACAGCCTCAAAAAGGTGCGCCATCACTGCCCGATACCAATCCTTTCATACACAACCCTTTAAGTCAAAGACATGCAACTCATTGCACACACGCACAAAACAAAAAACTATAACATGGTTAGAATCTCACTCACGTTTACAAACATGAAAACATTGAATCCCACCAGAAAATATCTGAACGTGACAACTGTCACCATCCTTATTACAGATAGAAGCAGGATTTATTTATTTTTTGAGGGGGGGGGGTAAAAATTGTCGAAATCTGTGAAACGTCATGTATGGGCGGCCTCCATGGATGATGCCATAAATAATATGTTAAGAGGGAGGGGCGGTAAAAATTTAAGTAACAGTATGGTGCATTTTATGGATCTACCCTCTTCACAATGTTGAACCCCCGACCAGACACTTTACGTCATTTACGCATTCCCCCTTCCCCACCATTAAAATCCACCAAGACAAAGTATAAAATCTTATTAAAAATCCAGGAGATCAGGTCTTTTAAATAACTGGCCCACGCCCACGCTGGAAACTAGTTATTATTTTACTCCAAGAAAGGCGAATGGACATGGGACGTGGTACGATTGATATTATTTGCCCTATAATTTCCATGCCATACGGATACGAACAAGTGATGAATTAATCATTCACGGTATATATTATTTTGATTATATATAGTATAGGATAGGTCATTTATTATAATTATAAAACTGATGTTTGCGTTGTTGAGAGCTCACACGCGCACTTGAAAAAAAGGAACTCAGTTTTGTTTTAGTTTTAGCTAAAAAGAATACACTCCCAATAATTAATTTTATTAAGAAAACGCGAAATTTAATATGAGAAAATTAACATTCGTTGAGCAATAACATAATCTAAAATATTCACCGCAACCTTTCTAATAAGTAGTATTACCGTATTACCCCATAAGTACACGTTAAAGTAGTTAAACTGTGTTTTTGACCAGGACTGAAGTTATTTTAGAATCTTTTGGGGTCAAAGATCAAGGCCAATGGGACGCTGCTTTTCATTTGATGTAGCGTAGTTGTTTTTTTGTCTGTTAAACATTCAATTTTTTAAAGGATATTTTTTAAAAATTAGTGAACATGAAATATTACAAGGTTTTTCTCCTTCATTAAATGTGATTACAATTACTGATTAGGTATGCTGGTGGGTTTTTGACATAGTGTTTATTATGTAGATGTATAATTTTTGTATGTAGTCGTATTATTCTTTTGTCATTTTTGTGATGCTCTAACTCTATTAATTATTATTGAGTCTATCACTCTAACTCTATCTCTACTGAAACTGAAGACACTGAAGTCTAACTTCTGCTACTTATACTACTGTATAATCTGTATAATACTTGTTTAAACTGATACTGATCCATATTTCAGCGAATTCACTGATACCATTAATTGAATCACTGTTACTGTTAGTACTAACTAGGGCCTAGGCCTATATAATATAATACTAATACTATACTATACAACTATACTATACTCTATAACTATAATCTATACCCATAATAAAATTAAATAAAATACTATTACTATTACTAATAATAATAATACAGTTACACCTTGGCCTTGGCTTATTAATTATTAAATTTAAATTAAGTAAGAACAAAACTAAGTCAAAGTAGTAGGCTTCTTCTTTTAATTAGGCTAGACTTGTAATTTGTAACCGTCAGTTTAGACAGTTTAGTCTGAGTTTGTGGTCCTTGGTGTGCAACAACATAGTCGTAATTGAGTAATTATAATCTGAGTGTTTAGTGTTACTAGTTAACCTTTAATAACAAAATTAAAACACTACAGTTACAGAAAGTCTTAAGTCACTTAAGTGGCTTTTTCCAAAATGGGTTATTCATTGTGATCTAGCTCAACGCTAGTAAATCTCAGTGGAGGGTAAAATCCAAGGGAGTGTTAAAATCTGGGATTAATAATTAATTTTAATGTGACAAATTTAATTACTGATACTGCTTTGCTTTTGTTTATCTTTTTGTCTCACTTTGAAAGATAGGCCAGATGCAATGGGGCTGGTTTTGTTGTTTTTTTTGGTTCCATGACAAAACGACAAGTGAGTGACAAAACAACAAGGAGACAAAACGACAAGGTCTCATAGAAACAACTTAGATAACTGTAGAATCCCCCTAATGAAGTCCCCATGACTAGGTCACTTTGAACATAGACTAAGACTAAGGGTGTCAGACTCAAAAGCTCAGCAGCCAAAACTAAAAACACTCTTCAGTCAAAATCAGTGGCTTTTTTTTTCATTTTCCCGTTTTGAAATATTTTTATCACCTTGTCGTTTTGTCACCATGTCGTTTTGGCACTTGTCGTTTTTTCGTTTTGTTATTTGTCGTTTTGTCACCTTGTCGCTTTGTCAGTTGTCGTTTCATCACCTTGTCGTTTAGCCACTTGTCGTTTTGTCTGGTTACCGTTTTTTTGTTTTGTGTGTTTGCTTTGAATTATCACAATGATAACATTTAGTAATCTGAGTCTATATGAGAAAGTATGATTGTGCACTGTAATAAGCCAATCATTCATTTTTAAAAAAAATTATAGAAAATTAAAGGTACCAAAACCTTGCATTTAAATGTTCTCAGGTCGATCATGCTTAGTATGAAACAATTTTGTCAATAATACCTTGTATAATATCTATACTCATTTGTGAAACTGGTTATCTTTGGGGAAATGAACTGTTACATGACCTCAATTTCTATGATATTATGCCATAAACATCTGCAACCATCACCCCCCCACTCCTTTTCTTTTGTAAAACCTAAAATAATAACTCTATTCATTGATTTGCTTAAAAAATACTTTGAAAAGTTATTTTGTAGAGATAACCAATCACTGCAACTGTGCCAGTGACATTTCCTATAACATAAGTTCTTAATAACCAAGCCCAAGATAAACAAAACTGTATCTGCTACTATCGTTAGTTTTGCTTCTTTAATTAAAAACATTTTTTTTAACTTAATTATACAAAATTTATTTTGTAAATTTGAATTTTGTTGTCTAAGAATTCTTGCCCTAGATCAGTCTCCCCACACTCCAGTAAATTTTTTTTACTATTCAACTTCTTGTGTCTGATTCTGTGACTCCCATATTTGTACAATTGTATTTCAATATTTGTTGATAAAAAAACTTCTGTCTAGAATCGTTACATACTGCAAAGATTCTGACAATATATCAACATCTCTAGTCTTTTTTATACCAACACCAATAATACAAATGCTAGTAAAATTGAAAGTTAAAAAGAACTTAAAGAGGGCTGAGCAGAAAGGACTAATACTTATCTATTTTCTCCACACCTCACAAAAATAACAATACCATTATTTGTGACTTAGTCAAAAAGACAAAATGTCATATGTGCGATGCTGCCAAAAAGCTCTAATCTACACAGTCAGAAAAGTTTTGGAATGTCACATCCTTATTGATGAAGCAATGTCAGTATTGTCAGGGGAAAATTATTTAGAGATTAAGGTTTAAAATATTTTGAACATGTGAAGAACTGGGATAACGATTGCATTGGAAGTAGATAGTTCCTGTGTTGCAAATTTTACACTCAGATGATTAACTCTGGAAAAATTAAACTAAAAATAACTGAATGACCTAATGAAACCTGGATAAAACCACAAAAATGATATTATGGTCATTAAAAATTAATTACAAGAGAAAGAAACATGACCCTGGTAATTACAGGCCTGTATCACTTACTAGTATCACCTGTAAATTACTAGAACACATAATATATAGTAGAATAGTTAACCACCTTGACAAATATAATGCCATATGCCCACATCAACACGGCTTTAGAAAAAACAGATCATGTGAAACACAATTAATAGGTTTAATAGATGAACTATCAAAAGGCTTAGACAAAAATGATCAAATAGATACAATATTACTAGACTTCTCAAAAGCATTTGACAAAGTTCACCACCTTAGTTTACTTAAAAAACTTAACTACTTTGGAATCTCAGGTTCCTTACATCACTGGATCCAAGACTTCCTTTTGGGCAGGGAGCAAACTAATAATTAATGGATCTAAATCTGCACCAATAAAGGTTAACTCAGGAGTTCCACAAGGAGCTGTGCTAGGTCCCTTACTCTTTTTAATTTATATAAATTATTTACCCAACAACATCTCAACAGGTACAAAAGTTAGGTTATTTGCTGATGATTGTATAATCTATAGAACAATTAAATCAGAACAAGATAGCAAATTTTTACAAAAAGACTTAGATGAATTGATAAAATGGGAAACTAACTGGAGTATGTCTTTCCACCCAGAAAAGTGTCAACTGTTAAGAGTAACAAAGAAAAAGAAACACATAAATTCAAAATATTACATTCATGGAAAAGAACTGACCCAAACTAAAGATGCAAAATACTTAGGAGTCTTAATAAATGAGAAACTATCATGGAATCCCCATGTCAATGAAGTTATTAAATAAAACAAACCCGTAAAAACAAAGTTTTTGACTATAAATCCCTTATATATGAGACAGAACTAAAAGTATTGATTATGTTCCAACTCTACAAAAATTTACAGACGGACACAGAGTGATGTCCCTTGTCTTTAATAAATGGGGGTGGGACGTGAGGGGGTGTCGGCACGACGGTCGGCGTCAACTCAAACTCACGTGGAAGTGGAAGAAAAAAACAATAACAAACCGTGAATTTGAATTACATACCTCATATAAGGATAAACTAAAAATGCATTAATTTAATTACGGTACGTCGATCGATCTGAAATTTTGATACGATGCATTGTTAGGTCAGACGGGTCAGTGTGCCAAATTTCAGCTCGATCGGATCATGGGAAGTGGGTCATTTTCGACTTTTGTTTTTCCGCCCGCCCATGAGATGATGAGATGACCGGCGGTGAAGTTAATATAAGGGATTTAAAAATCAAACAAAACCTTAGGCTTTATAAAAAGAAACTTTAACAAATGTAATAGAGATATAAAACTAAAATGCTACCTCACTTTGGTGAGACCTGCACTAGAATATGCATCTTCTGTATTGGACCCATCCACCAAAGAAAACATTGATAAACTAGAACAAATTCAAAAAAGAGCTGCCAGATTCATTACTGGAGAATATTCAAAACTGACAAGAATAACACCATTAGTTAAATCATTAAACCTTGAAACACTAGAGGATAGAAGAACCAAGAGCAAAGTAGTAATCATACATAAAGCAATTAATTCTAATTTAGAAATACAACACAAAGATAACTTAATACAACCCTCAGATAGACATAAAGATAAAAACACCTTTCTTATTCCGTATGCAAGAACAAACACATACAAGTTTTCCTTCTTCCCGTCCGGAATTCGGGCGTGGAATGGGTTGCCTGAAGAATCCAGGAAAACCAACACTTTATCAACATTTAAATCTCTAATAAAAATGCAGGACTAAACACAAACCATAGATAAGCGTAGGACGCAATAATCTTCTGTATAGAAGGAGCGTCTGTAAACAGATAAGATAAGATAAGATGTTTGCTCTCAAATAATCATTATTCAACACAGGCTTTAAGTAATTCAACATTAAGTTTTATTTATAGTGTCAATGATGTTATTACAAAATTTTAAAATTTAAGATATTTTCTTCTATTTCAGGGTAGCATCTAAATGTTTGTTGTAACTAGTGTGAAGCCATCACAGGCAATGGCATCTCAAGATGGTTGCTGGGGCTGGCTGATAGTTTTGGCTGCATTTTTTACTCAGTTCATTGTATGCGGCATCACCTACAGCCTAGGAGTGTTCCACGTCATTTTTAAAGATATGTTTTACGAAAGTCATTTTGACACCAGTTGGATTGGTTCAATTCTTTTGTATGTAACAGCATTATCAAGTAAGTGATGATTGCTTTGTTTTTAATACAGTAAATACAATGAAACTTTTCAATATTTACAAGAGATACTGCCTGGCCTGAGATATTTTAAAGGGACTCAGCTCGTGGCATGCCATATACAATACCCTTTTGAACAAATCATAACTACGAAAGTTATTGTGTAAAATAAAATATTTTTTTTATTGATTCAAAGAAATGGAAATATTTTGTTTGTTTTTAATTTTTTTAAAACTAAATTGTTAATAATCATTTTAAGCACATAAATAAATTTTACAAGAATCACCCTGCTTGTACCATAAAACTTAAGTCTTAAACCCTCTTACAATTAGTAAAAAAAAATATATCCGAGGAAGCAAATTGGAAGCAAAAGAACTTTTGTATCTTTCTGTCCTAATCTTAAGAGGGAATTTGTCATGGCTAAGCTGACCCTGTTTGACTGTATCAATGTTATAGCAATCATGGCTAAGCTGACCTTGTTTGACTGTATCAATGTTATAGCAATCATGGCTAAGCTGACCCTGTTTGACTGTATCAATGTTATAGCAATCATGGCTAAGCTGACCCTGTTTGACTGTATCAATGTTATAGCAATCATGGCTAAGCTGACCCTGTTTGACTGTATCAATGTTATAGCAATCATGGCTAAGCTGACCCTGTTTGACTGTATCAATGTTATAGCACTACATGAGTTTACTGTTGGACATACATTTTTTCCATAGTGGGTGGCAATCCAAAAAGCTGTTAGTCTATCTGCCCCTGGAGAATATATGCCAGTCAAGTGTAATGTGTTGATATCTCCCAAACAAAATAATAAATGCAAAGTCTTTATCTGTAGGTATAATGTTTCGCTTCATCACGACCCACTGGGGTTGCCGTGTGAGTGTAATGTTGGGTGGCCTCATGGCCTCAGCAGGACTTGGACTCTGCATGCTGGCCCAAGAGATGTATCAGCTTTATCTTTGCTTTGGATTATTAACAGGTAAATTTAACACTTATCATCAAGAGTTTCCTAGCGCTATTTGCTGATGATAGAATTAAATGTATTATTCTGATCTGACATAGACCACAAGAGCATTTATAGATTGAGTATGCATGTCTTTTCTCTTTTTGTTGGAAATGTTTGTAAAGCGTGGTGAGCCCAGCCATAGGGGATTATCAACACAAGGGAAATAATTGTTTATTTTAGTTTTAATCACAGCTCAAAAGTTCAACTGTTTTTACCTGGCTGGTTAGTAATATATTAGTAATATCTAAAACCATTCTCTAATGGGCTTAAGTTAAATTCAACTAAACAGGTATAGATAATAAGATGATGAACTAAACATAATAAAAGCACCACAATAATACATCACCAGAAAGGTCTAGCGGTACCATGCTGGGCTGTCATACCGAAACTTTAGAGAGTCGCGGGTGCAAGCCCCGGTGCTGGCAAGGCCCCCGAGTTCACCCAGCCCCAAATGCGTACCTGACATCAGTTGGGGGAAGTAAAGGCGGCTGGGCATTGTGCTAGCCACACAATCCCTTGCTCATAAGCCGTGGCTAACTAAAAACTTGTGAAAGCTACTTCACTTTCCGTCCCCCTATAGGTCATTATTGTCTGAAAAGGGGACTTCACTTACTTTTACTTTGAATGTGGAATGGTTTTTGTTAAACTTATACAGTAAATTTATATAAACACATTGGAATGGTTTTTGTTAAACTTATACAGTAAATTTATATAAACACATTGGAATGGTTTTTGTTAAACTTATACAGTAAATTTATATAAACACATTGGAATGAACTAGCAAAGCTTGTTATGAGCTTTGAATGTGGAATGGTTTTTGTTAAACTTATACAGTAAATTTATATAAACACATTGGAATGAACTAGCAAAGCTTGTTATGAGCTTTGCATGCTATCTGCAAAAATGAAGTATAAAAAGATAAGTTTAAATACTGTTTAGTGTCCCAGATTTCATGGGTAGTTTAGGAACACTTCCCCAACTGGTATTTGATTTTAATGAAAATGGAGGACTAAACACAAACCATAGATAAGCGTATGATGCAATAATCTTCTGTATAGAAGGAGTGTCTGTAACAGATAAGATAAGATTCACCTTTTGTAAAGGGCACGGTGGTCGAGTGGAATGCGCGCTCGGCTGGTGTAACGATGGTCAAGGGTAGGCCTGTCAACGGATACCAGGGACCCGGTTACCCGTTGCCGTGTGATTACCCGGATAGTAAAATTCCGCCCGGGTACCCGTGAAAATGTGGCTTCGATGTCTATATTAACCTAACTTCTGCTCGCATGCGGCTTTTTGTGTTTAATTTACGGCTCGCGAAACAATTTATCAAATTTAATTTTTTTTTCAAATAAATGCTGTGAAATACATGTAAGGAGAACTATCTGTCAACGGGAAATACAATACGGTCTCGACAAACCACAATGTATTTTGACACTGGGTTTACGATTGTCGATGTTGTTTATCTACCCCCCTCATCCTCCCTCCATTCGATTGTTTTGTGTGTTCATTACAGCGTGTGCCTTGTCCAAAAACTGATTTTAATAATACACCAAAATTTGTTAGTTTTTAAAGTCAATAAATTAGTTACTAACAATGTAAGATGGATAAGGTCCCATCCATAAATGACGTTACGCACCTAGGGGAGGAGGGGGATCACACATTTGTGACGAGGGGAGTGATGTGTTTAAGAATAAATGTGACGTCACATCAAAACCCGCAACTTTAAAAAAAGTTCCACTGAAATATTTGATTGCTTACAATTTATTTAATGACGTTTTATATGGATTTAAGCGTGTAGTGATGTTTAGAGTTCAACTTCACATTAAATACAAAATTAAATGACAATAAAGTTATTTGACACATGCTCATTTTCAAAAGGGAAGTACTGCTTTTATGGGGGGGGGGCGCAAAGCTTTGTGACGTCATATTGGAGGGAGCTCTAAGTTTTTGTGACAACCTGTGATGGAGGGGGGGGGGTAAAAATCTGCCAAAATTGCTTGATGTCATTTATGTACAGCCTCTAAGACGTTGGCCGTGTAGCTACTGTGTGAAATGAGGTGCATGGAAGGTGGCTAGGTAGCATTGTATAGCGGTCATGACGGGGAAAATTATGCGATTTTTCGATCGTGTAACCCGGGTACCCGTTCGAAACTTGTACAGGTACCCGGGCAGCATTTGTCAACAATATTGACAGCCCTAGTCACGGGTTCAAATCCCGGTGTATGCAGGGATATTTCCCCGGGACTAAAGGTTCCCTGAGTCCACCGAATGGGTACCTAACACTATGTAGAGAAACAAAGGCGGCTGTTTAATGCCTGGAACCCTAATAGCCGTGGCCTGTGAATGCTGCGTCACTTGTCAATGCGGTTTTCCCAGAACGTAGGACACAATAATCTTCAATATAGAAGGAGCATCTGTGTGGATAAGACAAGACAGGTTCCTGTCTTTGTTAGTGCCTGTCCTGAATCTACTATTAAAAGAGGGGGTAAAAATGACAGGAGTTTTTGAGAGGCAGGAAATAATAAATGATTAAAAGAAACTATCGTAAACCCTCGGCCTTCAAATATTTAAAAAGCAGTGCATTTTTAACAAGAGGCATCAAAGACATGTTTTTTTGGTACTTGTCTGTTATGCGACCATGAAGATTTTTAAAATTATTTTTATTTTTTGTATTAACTGTTGTAAATAATATATATATTATTTATAAGCCATACTAATACAGTATAAAATAAATTATACTTAACAAGATTGACTATATTCACTTTATTAATTTAACTATATTGAAATTTGACAAGAATGAGAACAACACTGATTAAAAACAATCTAAACAATAAATGAAAGAAAGTTGCCATTAAAAAAAATGGGCTGCCTTATGTATTATCAATTGTAATATAATATCACTATTTACATTTTTTAAAATTCGGCATGGATTATACTCACGAAACCGTTAATCACAGCCTACATTTCGTTGATCCTATTACTGTTGCTAACACCCAACAAATCGAGCGGCCATGGCTCATGGGCCATGGAAATCAGTAAAAGGAGCCAAATAAACGCCACAACGGTACTCCGCGTCATATTATAGATATAAAATTAAATTGACATTTATTTAGTAGTAATTTGTAAATTGTAATAGCCTAAGTTTCGCGGGGTTTCCAGCAGTTAATACCCCTCAAAAAAATTTAAAACTTTTTGGTGGTCGGATAATAGACAAGTACCCTTTTTTATATAGTGTTTGTTTGAGGGGTGGCAAAAATAGATGGCACATTGAAAGGGGAGGAGCTTATTGATTACATCAGGAAAGAGGCGGGTTTTAATATTAATCAACAGTTATCATTCTTCTAATGGCTGAATTTATTTGAAACCAGGAATTGGCTTTGGACTTGCGTGCTCTCCATCCATTGTTGCTGTTGAGAGGTACTTCATTCATGGCAGATTTCAAGCTCTGAGCATTGTTGTAGCAGGAATCGGATCAGGCATCATCACATTTCCCATCCTCATACGACATCTGTTAGTACATTTTGCCTGGAGAGGCACCATGCTCATCCTTTCAGGAATCGCACTTAACTTATGCGTGTGTGGAATGGTTTTTAAACCATTAAAATTTGAAAAAGATGTCAAGTTGATGCCCATGCTGTCGTGTTTTGTACTAAGACACCCACTGTTTCATGGCATGTGCTTTGCCAACCTGTTTTGGAGCTTTGGATCAACTGTCATTTACATGTACTTGCCGTCATATGCAATGGCCAGAGGCTCATCCTTTGAAGCGGCCGTTTTCCTCGTGTCATGTGTCGGAATGTCCAGTTTTGCAAGCCGCATGATATTTGCCTTCATGGGACCCAATAGCACTCTAGACGACGTCACTTCGGCGCTGTGTCCCATCGGGCTGGGTATTGTTATCACTGGCATCTCACCTCTGCTATTTGAGGACTACACCGGCCAGATTGGCTACACTTTACTCTTTGGCTTCTACAGCGGCTTTTGGACTACATTTCTGTCCCAAGCTTCACGTGAGCTCCTGGGCCCTGAGTACATAGCCATGGGCAATGGCTACTTATCTTTCATGATTGCACTGGGAGCATTGACTGGTGGACCTCTGACTGGTAAGTTGATAAGTGTTGATCTAAAATATTATATCAACCACACGCAGTGGCTTTATGCAAGCAGAATTAACTTTTATCTTGATTTCTTGTTTCATTAATGGTAAAATAATTTCAATGACATAAATTCATCCTCCATTATTTATATTTACAGGGTTGCTATTACAGCATGAAAATGACTTCAAGTATGCATTCTATCTGGCTGGTAAGAACTGTACTCTTGTCTTCTGTCTTTTAAATTATTCCTAGCACAGGATGAACAATCAGTTTCAGCATTTGCTTAATCCCTTACTGTTGATATTAAAAAATCAAAACTAATGCTTAAAGAAGAAATAGACTTTACATAAGAAGAAAAAAAATGACCATTTTAATCAGCACTCTTTTTTTAGATTAACGTGTCAAATTATTCAAATTGCTCTAGTCGTGTAATTTTTTTAAAGTGAAGATATTTTAAGATTAGCTTTTTCCTGAATTGAAGTTAACAATAGCAATGTCTTCTGCTGTAAAAAAAAACAATACCTCTTAAAAAACATTTTTCTTCATTAACTCAGTATTGTATTAGTCATTTAACAAACTGTATTAAATAAAAAATTAATAATTGTTCCTTTCATAAAATGTTTCGTTTTTTTTTCTTTTCAAAAGCTTGTTATATAAAGCATTCAATGAAATATTGCTATGATGTTCCAAATGAATCAAATGTCATAAAATAGTAAATGTGATATGTAATCTAAGGTGCTTGTTTGCTGTGGAGCTCTGTGGTCATGGTCCTGTTCAAACTCAAGCGGTGCACAGCTCGTCTGGACTCAGCCTCATACTCTGATGATAACTCTGACTCTCTGAAGGGAGCAAAGGTCAAAGAACTCAAAGTCCCCTTAATTTTGGAAGATATGAAGCTATCAAAAGACGGAACGATTTCTCTTTCTCAAAGAGATATTGTTGTGTGAGTATCTTAATCCAGTGTATAGTTATGGCTCTTCATCAAGTAAGCTAATGCATGCACCCTGTTAAGACCATTTCTCAAATTAACTCATTAAGTCCTGAAGGGGTACTGCCGTATCTACTTCATATTCCTGACAAAAGGGAAGCAACTTGGTTAAGCTTTTGATTCCGTTAGAAAAATGTTTATCTTTTTTTAAGATATTGGTTTATCTTAAAAAATAAAATGATTACTGCATCAAGAAATGAATTAAGTTCAATTATAATATAAAATGCACTCCGATAAATGACGATCTAAGACCGATAATGCGATTTTCGGCACCGGGAGTCAATACACACTGATAGAGATGCGTCAAACTAAATCACTTATGGATTGAAAGTGTAACGAGATAAAAACATCCGGTGTTTTATATTGAAATCTCTTAGAATCAGACACTAGCCATAAGTCTCAAGGAAAGCGAGATTTTGATGCTACTTTTAACTAAAAATGCGAGAGTGTGTCGCTATGAAAACGGGCTCATTGGACAAATCTGTCCGGACCCCTATAAAGACGCATTTAGTTGCATCAGGATCAAATGAGTGAAATACGGTATTTTCCCTTAATAGATAAAAATAGAAAGTCCTACATCTGGAGAGATAGTGATGGGGCTCTTTGTTGTGGACCCAATTGTCTGGGTGAATTTTCCTGGACCAAATTATTGGTGAATCATTGAATGGCCAACAGATAATAATCTTGTTTTAGTGTGGCTGCTTTACTTATTGATCTTCAAATGCCAATTCTGCCTTAAAGATCCATTGTAAATTCTGCCTCGGACACTATTTATCGTGAATGATATCGTATAATATTGGTAGTGTTTTTCTTTTATTGAACGATGCAAATTCTTAGTGAAATTTCATGTTTGTCAAAAAAGAAATTCCTTTTTCAATCAACTTTAATTTTTCAAAGTTGGCTTGTTAGTTGACCAAAGGCACAGAAATAAACCAAACTATGTTTTATCCTAAGTCAAAGGATGCAAATTCTTTTTGTTAGCTCCACAAAAATGGAATAATAAAATGTGTATTACATTAAATTTTTTGGAGGTCGTATAAGGTTTAATTTGATTTTGAGGAAATGTATTTTGACAGTGCCAATATTCAAGTGCCAATGGGCATCATCATCATTCTTCGTAACTTATTAACTTTTGTATTGGTCTTACCCAAAAAATGAGAGGCAATTCTCTTACAAAAGTAATGGCAGTAAATATCTTGATCAGGGTGTTATGAGTTATGGTCGTTTTTAAAAGAGAAATATTTCTTATAAAATTAAAAGGAAACTGCCTAAAGCACATCGAGATTCTTTTGGCCTCTCTTACTTTTAACACATGAAAAACTATTTTTGTCTCATGGGTACAATGATGTTCACTTCAAACCAGCTACCTTTGCTCCTCCAGATTGTTTTGTTTATATTTTATGTACAACTCTTATTTCACAGAGACAATGTCATCACGTGTGTATGACAGCCCACCAGTGACGAGGTTACAAAGGGCTGACAAGAATAACTCATCCATGACTCAGTATTCATTATTTAATTAAAAATGACTCCTTTGCATGCCAAAATTTATTCGCTATAAATTTTTTAAAGAATTTTTTTTAAAACACATTTTAAAAACCAGAGAAATTCTTAACATATATGAATTACAGTTAAAATGATAATTCCTTTTGAGATTATAAAAGTAAGTTGGAAAATTTAAAAATACTAAATACTTCAAATTTAAAAAAATGTATAATTGAACGAAATAATTGACCTTGCAAGACTGTGGATTGTTTGTCATGTGTTCCATCATGTGAAGAAGCAATGGAACTGATCAGACCAGGGACTGCAACTCTCATATGTTTGCATCAAAAAGCCATAGTCATTCACTAAAGATCATGTGAAAATTGATGTTAAGATTAACTTGTTCTTATCATACATGTTGATCCATGTCTTCTTATCTGTGGCTTGACCTTTTAGTTGGATAGAAGGGTTGAAACTCTCTAGTCTTGGTATCTGTCTGTTCACAAAAAGTTATGTTTTCAAATGATTGTTAATGTTCGGGTAGCTATTGTTGTGCAAATTGCTGATTGGTTAGCTAAGGCAGAAGCGCAAATGCTTCAAAAAGTGTTTTCTTTTTTAAGTGGGGAGTCAGTTGAGATTATTTATTAGCAAAACTTCCTCTAGAACTTAGCTTTGAAGATCTTAAGGTACAAATGTATTTGAAAATAATGAATTTTGGGAGGATATTGTGAAAGAAGCTGATGCTGTTGGATTCCAATTGAAACTCTAGTGTTTTTTAATGTGTTTCTACAACAAAAAAAAACTATGTTCATCATATTTTTAGGCAACGAACTTGTAAAATAATGAAATACTATCAATATTGATACAGTGATTATTTGCTGTACTGTCTACTCCTAAAGCTTTTATCAAATTCAGAGGGAAACCTTGTTAACTGTTTACCAACTTTTAACATCTCCAAGTCTTCTTCCACATCATTGTTTAAGCTCTTGATAGCTGAGGGGCCATCTGTGTGTTTTGCTGTCTATAATTCTTTGGAAAATTTTTTGTTGTTGCTTTTTTAAAATTATTATTGTCCTTCAGATTTTCTACTACCCTATACTGTGTTCCTGTATTTTTTATTGCTTCAAGCAGTTCAGTCATCGCCGCATCTCGGGAAATAGATACACTTTGTGCTGATATCACATGGGGTCTCAGTTGAAAACAAATGTCATTTTAACTCAGACATAGACTTATAAAATACTCCAGACAGTAATCTACTAGTTTATTGCATGCCTATCAAAGGGTGTCAACAATAACAATATTCATAACTAGAAAATTTGTCATTCATTTAGTATTATATAGAAAATTAATAGTTTGCATTTATTTTGCTTATACATTGCATGCAAGATGTATTATAGAAAAAATTAATTAAACCTTATTTATAATAATTTATATTGTAATAATTGACTGGACAATATATTGTATGCACAAGTCTTGCAGAACTGGCTTCCCCATTCAGACAAAATAAACAACTGGAAAACCCTCCTTCACCACCACCCCCCCCCCAAAAAAAAATCCCTTACATTTTTAATAATCATTTCCCATGTAATAAATAGAGATATATGTCAAAGGGAGGGAGGGACAAACGTCTGAACAATTGAAATATCTTGTAGTGAGAGACAAATGTCCTAACAATAAATATATGTCATAGCAAAAGATAAATGTCATGTCATAGTTTGGAAAACATGGGAAATTTTTTTTTGAAATAATATAATAGACAAAGTCCTATCATTACATGCAGTAGGATGAGCTTTACTTTAAAAAAATTTATTTTGCATTTTTAATTATAACTAGGGTAAACTGTACACAATTTTATTTACTTCTTACATTGCAGTACATTGTAATTGTTTATCAATGCTCATATTTTTATGTCACTTATTACTGCACATATTTATTCATTTTTTTAAATAATTATTTTCTGTTTTTTTCATCAGGTTTTGTAAATATATTTAATTTGTAACCTTTTGTATTAATGACTAATGAATATTTTGATGTACATTATTGGTAATGTTAGCTCTTAAAGTCTGTCTAACTGGCTCATTGCAGGTCATGTTTTCATGCAAGCCACTCATTGTGGCTCTTTGTTATATTTTTTTTTATCATCTGAAAAGTTGTAATCTATTATATTTATGGTGTTATTCTTGCACAGCTATTAACCCTTTCCCTTCAGTGTATTCAAATTCTGCTAAGTTAAGTATATGAAGCGTTTTAATAGCAAAAAAAAAGATTAAAAACATATGTCATTTTGTACGCTTACCTGTTATTAATTTTATCCTACATTGATGTACAGACATAGAGTTAATTTTATTGCCTGTATAAACAAAGTTAAATTTCAAGTTATTTTTATTTGCTGCAAGAAGATTGATGTTATGTTATTTTTATGTAAAGCACTGTGAGCCCAGTAGTCTTTACTTTTGAATTTTTTACTTGTGACTTTTAACATGGTTGGGGAAACATTATTTAATTAAATTTTACGAACAAAATATGGGTGAGACTGCAATCAGGCTTATGGATAAGTAGATGGATAACATGCAAACAGGGTATGTATGAGCCTGACAAGACGTCACAAAACAATGCGTTGTCTTGTGACGTCTTGTGAGGCTCATACATACCCTGTTTGCATGTTATCCATCTAATGTACGTAAATTTTAGTACATTAATATTACTGAGACAAAATGAGCTATTAAGAATCTTGAACTACCCACATTTTAAAAAAAAAGACAATAAATAGACTAGACTAATTATTTTTTCACTGGAAATAATTGCTGCACACAAAGAAATTTTAAATGACATTCTGACTGAATGAAAAGTAAATAATTTTCAATCTGCTGCATCTAGATACTTCAAATATTTTCATTCACATTCTTTTTAACTTTTAATTGATGTTCATATTTTAGATTGTGTCCTACAGTCTATTCACAAATACACAAAGTTAAGCTTTTTATGTTAATATCCAACATGTGTTGATCTTCAAGTTGAGTCTCAAAATGTCCTCTTTTTTTTTCTTCTGCAATAGATTTTATGAAATTATATTTAAGGAGTTGAAAATTTATAGAAATGTATTCAGTTTCACATTCTTTTTTTTAAAAAATCTGGTATAAGAAATAAAGGGAAAACTGAGAACACCAATGGGATTCCTGAAAAGAAAAAGGGAAATGCATGAGGTTCAGAATTGTCTCACAAGCATTGCATATGTGTACTACCTTCGAGATTGTGTGTGTACACTTTACTGTCTTGTGTACCCACCTTTGGCATTGTGTGTGTACACTTTACTGTCTTGTGTACCACCTTTGACATTGTGTGTGTACACTTTACTGTCTTGTGTACCACCTTTGCATTTGTGTGTACACTTTACTGTCTTGTGTACTACCTTTGACATTGTATGTGTACACTTTACTGTCTTGCGTACTACCTTTGACATTGTATGTGTACACTTTACTGTCATGTGTACCGCCTTTGACATTCTGTGTGTACACACTTTACTTTCTTGTGTACCACCTTTGACATTGTGTGTGTACACTTAACTGTCTTGAGTACCACCATTGACATTGTGTGTGTACACTTTACTGTCTTGAGTACCACCTTTGACATTGTGTGTGTACACTTTATTGTCTTGTGTACCAACCAACATAGTTTATCAGTCAAAAGATTTTTAAATAGGAAATCAATTAAAACTTAGTAAATGATGAATACAGTTAGTCAGCTCAACTCCATGATTAATTCTATATTTATAACATTCTCACTGTTTATCATTGGAATATCTAGTCACTAAGGAATATTATTAAAAATTGCCTTGTAAATTGTCCTTGTATGTGCTGTAAATGATTTGCTTTATGAATATTTTAAATTTATAAATAAACATAAAGACTCGCATTTGGTTTTGAGACTTGATTGTCAAAGTGTTAGGTGCGTTGTCAAGGAAACAGCCAAAGTTCTCGAAGTAAGGGTCACAAGTATAGGCATAGCTCTTCCCATTTACTTCCATCGTCAAATGTTAAGAAATAACACAGTAGGCCTAAACAGTTTTCTGTATTTATAAATAAATGCATGTTATTTTCTACCATGCTAAACTACCCTAAATCTTAAATTTATGTTTGTGCTTGGTGAATATATTAATCAACTACGTAGGAAGATAGGCCTCTAGTTTCTTCCTTCACAATAAGGTCTACTATAAAGTTGTTACTATTTATTCAAAAGCCATGTAAAAAGTCATTACATAAATTGTAAGCAATCAAATATTAAATTGGAACTTTTATTTAAAGTTTCTTGTTTTGACGTGACGTCGCAATTCTTACCCCCCCTCCCCCTCGTCACACATCGTCACAAAAGTGTGACCCCCTCCCCCCTATAGGTGCATGACGTCATTTATTAATGGACGGCCCCTTAGGCTTAACACCATCATTTTTAAAAAAGCACCACACGTAAGTGCTGGTACAGGTAATTTAATTAATCTATAGCTAGACAAGGCAAAGATTACGATTATGATGTCAGTTTCATTATATTGACATGTTAATTATCAAATGAATCATTTGCTGTGCGCCATTGCCATTTCAGAAGTGGAGCTATTGGCTTTCCAAAGTAGCATTTATTATTTCGTTTTTTAATTGATACATTTCAATACTAATGAAATAAAAAAATTCTTTAAAAAAATTGAAGTAGAGGTGAGCTATTATTAAATTATACATGCTACTAGTTGTTACAAATTGGAAGAAAAAAATGCTGAAGACTTAAAAGTGACACAATCTCAGAGGTGTGACACATTTTTAAAATATTCATAATTATTTGATTTCATATTGCTTAATTTTAAAAAAAATAATTAATAAATCGTTAAAATTAACGCTGAGGAATTGGCGCGTTGGTTGCTCCTAACAAAGATCCGCCCGGGGCATGCGCCTTTTTTGCCATTTCTTTGCTATGCCACCGTCTAAACTCAATATCAATATGGTTTGATTTTCAATAATGGATTATGTATACAGAAAAGCATGAAGCACAAATACTATATATAAACGTTAATAAAAACAAGATTCCTATGTTAAAGAGGTGAATAGATTTTTAATATTTTAAACACTGAGATCATCGGACGAAGGGAGGGGGGGGGGTGCTTTATATGACACCGGAAGCCGAAATGTTTGTTAGAAGTGTTAGTCTTCATCAGTTATTCAAATGATTAATGAACAAGAAGAATACTTCAAATTAAAGGTATGCAATGGTAATTTAAGTATGTAAGCCTACTATATGGGCTATAAAGTAAGAATGAAGTATATTGTATTATTAGTTATGGGAGGCGTTATACGGAGATTTTTCTCCACACAGCGTTAAGTTATATGGAGATTTCTTTCCGAAAAACAATATTTCCGCATTTTTACCTCGATCTAATTTACTAGTATACGTCGTATTATACGTCATACGTAGATATCATAGCTAATTTTTACCACAAAAAAAATAATTAGGTGTGCTTTGTCTTGTCAGCTCTAATTGATTTGTAATTATAAATGTGACAATGTTAAATTAAATTGATTTCATTAGTTCTAGTAACTTTGCTAGGGCATTCATACTTCTACTTCTGACAGTACTGACACTGACAGTTAATTGGTCTTGGTTCAGTTTAGTCATTTATCATAAAATATATTATTAGTATTAGTATAGTATAATGATTAATGTTGATATATTTTCGTGTGTTATAAGTTATAGTAGGTCTATATGTCATTTAAGTGGAATTGGGAGTTTAAAAAAAAATTGTTTAGTCCTTGCTAACACTAACATATTACTAATAATTATTTCATTTTAGTTTTAGCATTTTATTTTAAAAATGTAAAAATTAGGGCTGCGGAAATTAACAATAAATTTCTCGATTAATCGTTAAAATATTTTAACAATTAAATTATTTTTTAACGATTAATCGACCCATCACTTACAAATTATTGGAAGTCAGAAAGTAAAAAAAATAATAATAAAAAATAGCAGCCGATAAATAATAACACATTTCCTGACGATTACACAAACATTTTGGTTTTAAACTATTGACTGACGAGAACGCTCAAAATGTTGATAAAGTTTGCCTACCATGGTTCTAACACTTCGCCTACTTATCAAACCAAATGAAAAGTGTATTAAACTAATGGCAGTAATTGAGTCTGACTCAGAAACAGAAAATGACAACAGCTCCTCTGATGAATTACTGCGTTACAAAATGGAGATGAAAGCTCCTGAATCCATTAACCCTCTACAATGGTGGAAACTTAATGAACACCGATATGCAATAATGTCATTCCTTGCCAAGACCGTTTTGTGCATACCAGTTACCTCAGTTCCATGTGAATGATTGTTCGGCTCGGATGGTTATTTTGCCAATTAGACCCGCTCATCACTTGAACCAAATAATGTCAACACACTTGTCTTTTTGCATAGTTTGTTAAAAGATGACATATAAAGGAAACATTTCAGTGTTATTTAGATTTTCAACAAGAACGTTTAATAAGTGTTAATTATGACATCATAAATTTTAATTTTTGACTTTAATCCAAATTAATTATTTAATTAATTAATCATTAAATTTTTCATAAGTTAACAATTAAATTTAAATTAATTGTTAACAGCCCTAGTAAAAATATATATCTGAATGGCTTGCTGGTTGATGTAATAGTACTGGAGTCAGTACTTCTGACATCATCACCATGTAATAGTAATAGCCTTGATACTTGGTCAACTACTGACACTATCTATTAGTCTTGAGGCTATAAATATTGAAACTCCCTTTGTGGAGTATATTTGGGGGTTGACAATAATTTTCTATTTTAGCATACTCCTAAACAGTGCCATCACTAAGGGGGGCGGGAGTGGCGGGCGGCCTCGGGTGACACCATCAGGGGGTTGGCACCAAAATCAAAAATTTTACTGTGTACGATTTTATGTCAAAAAAAAAGAGACGATGCATTTTTTTCACCTTGAAAAAAGTTATGAAATACGTTAAACACGAAAACTTATTAATAAAAATATATCAGTTTGCATGCAATCATATAACAGTCCCAAAAAACTACAATAAAACAAATTAGGAAAAAAAAGAAACACACACCTTTTTAGGCAGGGCATGAAAGAGGCGGTGTCTTATGTTTTAAATGAAATAAAGCCGCCAAAGGGGCTTTGACAAACCGACACATGTTAGACTGTGGGACTAACCCCACCTCACTACTCCCTCCACCACAGTGTGAGGGGGGGGTAAGACTTTTCTCCAAGAAAAAAAAATCAACATGGGTTTAATGTTTTTTTTTAAAAAATTATGTATTAAATGTCTTTGAGTTAATATTTTTGTTTTTACATGTGTTTATATTTATTAAAAGCGTGCAAACATGGATAGCTATGTGAATATAATGTACTCTAAGACAGTGCTTCTAAAACTTTTTAGAATGGTTGACCGGCAAGAATTTTTCCTATTGGACCAGGGAGCAGTGCACTATTTTCCCTGTACTGACGTGGTAGCGAAATGTTATTTATTTTTATCTTACTTGTTTCATTTTATGTGCTTATTGCCAAAAATTGTCAAAGTCTATATGATTAATATTAATAGATGAAAATGGAAGAATATACAGTAGAACCCACTTATCTCAACCACGGTTAAAGCGCCAACCCTATTAAGGCAACGTTTTTTATTGGAAACCGCCAAATTCTCTCTTTGTCTTAGCATTTTCTCATCGGTTATTTCTATTCTTTTATGTCGCCGAACACTAATATCTCGAGCACAAAAGAGGGCCAAATTTGAAACTTAACGTTGGTTATCTCGATCCCCGTCTGTTCGCCTAGCGACGCACTCTCGCATTTTTAGTTAAAAATCGAGACTTACGGCCATTGTGTGATTCTATGAGATTGCAATAAAAATTACCAGATGTTTTTTATCTTGTTTCACTTTTGATCAGTGTGTGAATTAGTTTGACGCGTCTCTATGGAGTATGTATTCACCCGAGGTGCTAAAAAATCGCGTTATCGGTCTTTAATCGTCATTATTTCGCAGTGCATGTTATATTATTATTAAACTTAATTCATTTCCTGATGCATTAATCATTTATTTTTTAACATAAACGAATATCTTTAGAAAAGAAAATAAAGGTGGTTTTTATTTTATATTGGTAAACTTCTGCTCTTAGTTGGTGTACATATGCATTTTGTTGTTAGCAAACATGTATGTACATTTTTTATAGCATGCCGATCGCTTCATCAAACAATAACGGCAATGCTGTTGTGTAAAAAAAAACTCCAAAAACATGTGCATGTACATTCTCATTTATTAACGCTAGTGATGGGACGATACCAAAATCATAGGGTGCTTACTGTAAACTAGGCTCCCCAGATTTTAGGATATATAACAGACTACAGACAGTTTACCCACCCCCACTCTCAATCTCCCACACCATTGTTGTTGTTGGTTAGTCCGATTAGCATCAAGTTACCAAAGGAAATCTGAGTCCATTGTAAGCTGAGGGGATGGACCCAAGGAAGATGGTTTGGAAGAGAATGTTTCGGGAACAATCAGGGGATGTGTATGTTACACGGGGCGGGTTATTTATTAGTGTAGTTTGTAAGGAAAGTCACTCAAGTGCCCACCACGGCACAATATCACTCAATCTGGGAATCACTGCTGTGAATAATGCTAACTCAGAAACAGTGTAACAAACATCAAGTCTCATACAAAAAAACAACTAATGTTAACTGGGAGCACGAAAGAGAGGAAAACAACCAACGGACCCGACGCGCGTGGCGGGGCAGGAGTAGCGGAATTCGTTATGTACTAGGGAAAAAAACAGCGCTAACGCAACAAAGGGTTATATTTAAACGGTCCTTTAAAACGAACGGTCTTAACAACCTTAGGAAAGAGTGAAGAAATATTAGGGTCCCGATATTCCGATACGATTCCGATTAATTGTCCCATCACTAATTAACGCACATCATGTACATAAAGAAATTTCAAGCACATGTTAATATTTTGC
Source organism: Ampullaceana balthica (assembly GCA_944989445.1). Classification (NCBI taxonomy): domain Eukaryota; kingdom Metazoa; phylum Mollusca; class Gastropoda; family Lymnaeidae; genus Ampullaceana; species Ampullaceana balthica. The sequence goes on from CALYLW010000341.1 coordinate 1,053,931, forward strand.
CGCCATATTGGTTTTCGTTTATCTCGATCATCGGTTATCTTGACGCTTTTTGGCAAACCCCTAGGCCATCGACATAACCGGGTTCTACTGTAATTAGATTTTTATGTGCTTTCTTGATAACTTCTGTGGACCGGTGCCGGTCCGTGGGCCATCCGTTTCCGGTCCGCAGAAGTTATCAAGAAAGGACAGACAAACAATTAAAATCCCTTATTTGCAACCATTAATACTTACCCTATAGAATATGTCAATTGGTTTGTTAATAAGCACATAAAATTAAACAAATAAAATAAATAAAATTTCACTACCACGTAAGTACAGTGAAAATAGTTCACCGGTCCCTGATGCAATGGAAAAATTCCTGCCGGTCCATGATACTACAAATTTTGAGAAGCACTGCTCTAAGAAACTAAATTTTCTTGAGTATAGGTACTTTTTTTTTGTAATATCCTTTTACATGAAATTATTTTCACACAAAATAATCTGTTATATTCAAGTATTTGTCCACAATTCATAATCATAATTCCACATTCTTGCAGCAGTAAAGGTAAGCAAGTGAATCCTTTATTTAATTTTGTTAAAAGAAGGAAAGATATTGAAAATGTACTCGAATTATTTTTGAGTCAAAATGCCATGTTATACCTTTTACTGCTTAAATAACTCCTTAATAATTATTTACTTTAATTTTGAAAGTTACATAAGTAAGCAAAATTACACTATAATTTTGGACATGTTCAAAAGTTATACGAAATTTAAAACAAAAATTAATAAATGTTCTTCAAGTATGATAGGCAAGAATCAAACTTTAAAAAAAATGCCATTCAATTAATTAATAAACAATTTTTTTTTGTTGAAGCTTGTCTGAAATATGTTGGGAACATTTTCCTTCCTTAAATTGTTGTCACATGTCATTAAAGAGTGCACAATGAAAGAGCGAAAACTAATGGGTGCAAACATAAATTAAGAGCGGTATACATCGTTGGTAGTCCATCTTGAAACATTAGCATCTATTAGAACAATCTCCTCCAATCTTCATCTGCGTTTTTTTGTTGTGTGCTATTTTATGGGTCACCGTCACGAAATTAATAAGTAAGTTACACTAAGCAGTGGCGTCACTAGGGGGCTGCGAGGGATGCCGACCGCACCGGATGACACCATCCCAATTTTGGCACTGGAAGACTCTGAGGATTTCTATTGATTAAGTCGTGAGCAATGTCCTCTTTAAGCTGTGCGGCAAAGCAGATATTTTAACAACGCCATGCAGTAGTTTAGAATAGCGCGCAGCAAATTTAGTAAAATATTGCTTATGAAGAAAAAAAACTATAACCTTTTTATGTGTTTATTTTATTCCATATTATGCCATATAGCTAATAAGTGGTGAAAAAATATTTTGTCATACACAAGAAAGGGGGGGGGGAACCGTACCCAAAAAAATTGACAAAATTAGAATTCAAAATACACAAATTGTGTAATGAAAACAGTAAATTTAAGATTTATTATTTAAAAAATAAAGATCTTTAGCTCTTGAAAAATATTGAAAATCTCATTTAGATTTTAAATTATAAATAGATAACTTAATACAACCCTCAGATAGACATAAGGATAAAAACACCTTTCTTATTCCATATGCAAGAACAAACACATACAAATTTTCCTTCTTCCCGTCCGGAATTCGGGCGTGGAATGGGTTGCCTGAAGAATCCAGGAAAACCAACACTTTATCAACATTTAAATCTCTAATAAAAATGCAGGACTAAACACAAACCATAGATAAGCGTAGGACGCAATAATCTTCTGTATAGAAGGAGCGTCTGTAACCAGATAAGATAAGATAATCAATGCACATAGTTGAAAAAATATGAAAAATGAAGGGGTGGGGTTACAAAAATCTTATTAAAATGAAAAATAATAAAGATAATGAAATAACTTAGGATTGTTACAAAGAATACAGAACAAACCCTAAAAATATGAAACAAATTGAAGTTTTTGAGGTAGAGCAAAATGCGTCAAACAAAAATTATGAAAATGCGATTGCTTTTATCAATCTTAGCGCTTTTTAAAACTTTCTTATTTGCTTCTGTGTTCTCTTTTTGGGATAGGCTTTCTGTTCACGTTTACAGCTATTCTGTTCACGTCTACAGCTATGTTCTTTCTTTTCTTCTTTTCTATCGTCTTCAAAATATTTTCTTGTGTTGGAAGAAGCTCTCACCTATACTATAACTAGATTCGCTGTGACACAAATGTCAGCAAATCTTTACCTCTTTGTATCTCTGTGTAGCTGCCATTGTTTAAGTCAGGCCCCTAGCCTTTGTGGATCCCTCCACTTTCTACAATGCAGTAAGTTTGGTATTGGTCCACCCCAGGGTATTTTTATTTCCCCTTACCCTTCATATCTGGTAGGCTTTTACCTATCTGCTCTCTGGGGAGCCACTGGATGGAAGATCAGCACCTCTGCACAAGTAGTAAATTGATAGTACATGTAATGTTAATAAGTAATTTCATTTAAAGTCAAATTTACTCTCCTATAAATACCAGAATATCTCTTCACAATTTATGCTCATGGTTGCAAAAGGGAATAAAATGTTTTGATTGTCCGTAATATGAACAAAGAGAATCTACAAACTATATATTCAGACACTCCTATACAGAATATTATTGTGTCTTTCGCTTATCATGGTTTAAGTCGCTAGTCTCAACTAATAAATTTTTTTTGTTTAATTCACTGTTGTAATTAACATGGACTGACTACTGGCATCTTTTTTTTATAAATTTTTAGCTTTCAATTAAAATGTTGAAACCTTATTCTTATATGTTACAGACACTTCTTCTATACAAAAGATTATTCCTTTGGTAAGTCAAAAGGCACTCATATTTTAACTAGTAAAATCCATTTTTTTAGAGCAAATCTTAACCTCAGTAGCACTTTATTCTGTAAACAATCGATACATGTTTTATTTCTTCAAGGTGTATTTTAAACCAAAATAAAGCATATCATTGGTTTTATAATTACAATTTATATAACAAAAACATTTCCATGAAAAACAAACCCCCCTGATCAGAAAAAAAATGTCTTCTATTTCTGTTTACAAACTTAAATTTCATGCTTTCAGAAAATTGTCTTTAGATGACTACCTTCCTCCAATGATTAACTGTAACTACAAAATGTAAGTTGTCAATGCAGAAATCTGGAGCAGCAGACATTCACTTGCGTCTTGGTCATCTTGTTCTACTCAGTGCAAGAAAGTTGATCTTTTATCATGGAGGCGACCGCAGGTACTGAATTGTGTCCATGTTGCTTTTCTTCAAGTTTTGTTAAACTGACTAAACTTATTGCAACTATAAACAGAAATTTAATGTGATTCCCAAAGCATCCAACCATTCATCCATATTAATGTACATTTTGATACATTTTCATTCAAAAATAATGTTTGTTTCAGATCATTCATATATGGATAACTTGATAAAGCCTTTTGAATATGGTAAGATCTTTTGCTCTTGAAAAATATTGATCTTTATGACTCTGGGTTATAATATTTGCTTTGACATGTTTAAGAATTTTTCTAGATTTTAGGGTTGAGTTTGATTTTAAAAGAATTTTTTTTTAAACAGTGCCGTGACAAAAATAAAAGAAAAATATCCAGATTAGAAATCTGACACTATAGAAAGCTCATACAGAAGCAGCTAATAAAAATGATATTCTATGCCAGGATAAATTGAAACACTGAGTAATTTAGCAAACCAGGTGTTAAAACAAAATTGTAGGCACATTTTCAGCTGAATTATATGAGTAAGTAATCATAGAATAATGGTTTGAAATTAACTGTTAGCTTAATGACACTGGAAAGTTCTAAAATAATTATGCACTCGTGAAATGGTGTAATTATTTGTCATTGTAAGATGCATCACTCCTTTTTTTTTGCAGAGCCTCTGCTTGTTGCAACAAGTAAAATGGTTAAATAAAAATCTCTGCTTGTTGCAACAAGTAAAATGGTTAATTAAAAATCTCTGCTTGTTGCAACAAGTAAAATGGTTAAATAAAAATCTCTGCTTGTTGCAACAAGTAAAATGGTTAATTAAAAATCTCTGCTTGTTGCAACAAGTAAAATGGTTAATTAAAAATCTCTGCTTGTTGCAACAAGTAAAATGGTTAATTAAAAATCTCTGCTTGTTGCAACAAGTAAAATGGTTAATTAAAAATCTCTGCTTGTTGCAACAAGTAAAATGGTTAATTAAAAATCTCTGCTTGTTGCAACAAGTAAAATGGTTAATTAAAAAATCTGCTTGTTGCAACAAGTAAAATGGTTAATTAAAAATCTCTGCTTGTTGCAACAAGTAAAATGGTTAATTGAATTTCTTTCCCTTTTTAAAAAAAAGTTATATTTAGGTTAAATTGTATTGTTTCAAAAGATTAAAAGAATTAGGTTCCCTAGTTCCACTCGGCAGATGCACTGAAAATGGCATCCAGAAAACTATAGGCAGCCCTAGTCATGACTAGCATTTTCTACTTACAATTTTAAAATAAAATATTTAAAATCAGCCAGACTGGTGTGGGTATTATTAAGTAGTAAGTTGCCAAACTTTTTAGTAAGTTTTATTTCATAATTTAATAGTGTTAAAAAACGCATTTAGTAATATGAGCCATAATTGAATGAACCAGAGCGGATAAGATCGTGTTGCCATCATGATAATCCCGAAATTAATTTTTTTTTAGTCCCATAACCTCTTTTTGTGGTCGTAGGGGATTCTAATGTTTCCATTAGAACATTCTCAGGCTTTGTAGACCCTGGTGGTGCCCATCCCTCTCCAGGAGAACTTTCTTAGCGTTAGTAATTCATCAACAGTGTAGGATAGGTTCTACAATACCGTTTTAAAAATACTAATGAAAAAAAAATCATTAATTCACAATCCTGACAAGCAGGACTTACGATTTTTTGTTTGTTATGTGAAAAGTTTCACAACATGTCTATTTGAATTGTGAATAAATCATCAATGTTCTCACTTTCGCATTGAATATAAGTATCTTTCACTTGAATGACGAATACCAGATAGCTTTAAATTTCCACATATCATTGCAATCCTCCTGAAATAGGTCACTCCCTCAGCCGGTACTGCTTTTCTCTTTGTCTACAGGAGGGGGGCAGTTTGCAACAACCATCGCTGCACGTCCCTCAAGGGCATCTTAGTCCAGGGCTATTGACCTGACCAACCTTGTATACTTTTTATTGTCAAGCGTTTTCTATTTTCCAAAAGTCGCCCATTTTTTCACACTTTTACTAGTTGGTTATTCACCTGAACTCTGGGGGAGGCCTGGTATGTAGTTTGGCTCTAGTCTTAGGAAGGACGCGCAACCTCGACCCTGGTGGGGCCCACACCAGTCGGTTTTTTCAACGCAGCTGACGTCAACTGGTCCAAATGTCTCACACCACCACCACCCCACTTGCACCACTGCTATAAAAGTCTGGAGGCACACAGACCTCAACGGCAGTGAGCTCCGGGTACAGCATTCCCAGTTGTTTGCTGCTGGCACCAGACTTTCTATGAATCAACCTCATATGAACATGTCTAGGTAATTTAATCCTCACACAAGAGTGCCATGAAGCTTTTATAAAAATACTATTGAAAGCTACTTGGTATTTGAAATACTGTTGACACATATGACTTTGATTAAACGTCACAAACATTAAGCCAATAGTTTTTATATTTCAACACTATGTTGAGAATGTTACCTTTTCTCATTCTCTATTCAAGTCTTGTGAAACTATGTTTACAGGCTGGAGGAGGGAACTCGTATTTCGAGAAAATACAGACAATAGAAAAGCTGATGTATATTATTACCCACCAGAAGGCAAGAAGATGGTTAGTATAGTTGTGTAGCACTTTGGGTTTATTATTACCCACCAGAAGGCAAGAAGATGGTTAGTATAGTTGTGTAGCACTTGGGGTTTTTTTCTTCTGTATTTTATTTTAAAACATATGTGACATTCTCTTTTGGGGTGGAGCTCATAGGAACCGGCTCATTGTTTCACTGGCAAGCTTCATCAAGCGGGCATGACTATAAAGATAACTCTGCAGTTGTTAGAACCGACCCGTCCAAATCATGATAAGCGCCAGGCACTCGGTCATCAGTTGCTCAGCCGTCTCCTCTGCATTGCCATATATTCAGCAGCCGATATTCCTTCTTGTGTCAAACCTCTGCAAGCAAATCTGTGTGGGACAGTGCTCAGTCCTTGCAAGCAACTCTGTGTGGGACAGTGCTCAGTCCTTGCAAGCAACTCTGTGTGGGACAGTGCTCAGTCCTCATCTACGATGTAATTTCCATCAGCGATCGCTTTTGCTGGGGCGGGCCATGGACTGGTCAATTTTTCCCGGCAGTGTCTCCAGATGCCCAGCCCTGGAGCTACTTCACTCTGAAGTGGTCCTTTAGCCACAATCTACCCCCAGCTGGGACATCAGGGGATCGGGTTGGGGCTGAGCTGCACCTTCTGTCACCAATCAATCGGCCCTGTCAAGTCGCAGTACTGCTACGTGCCCAGTGATGAACTGAAGAATACTCTGCTGCCACAAGCCAGGATGCAACCTACTGTTTCCCGAATGACACGGAGCACCTTTGCCTCCAGAGAGAATCAACTAAAGGCCTTGAGTGAAAGCAGACAACCGGTGAAGACAACTATGATCCTAAAGACCTTTCTCTTTGCTAGGCATAGGTGCCCCTCTTTCAGACCCCTGTGGATTGACTCCAGCTCTGCATAGGGGCCGGTAGATGCTTTTCCACATGGTCAAGACAGCTCAATGCCGGACCTGGCAATTTCACTGGTTTTCACTTATCGAGTGCTGTTTGCCTGTGCCTTGTCTCCTTTCTCCATTCCTCCCTAGTCTTTACGGTTCGGCTGTAGTCAGACTCTGAGGCCTTTTTGTTCACCTGAGCGAAGTGCCTGTTCATCACTCATGCATGCTTAACAGCACTTGCCCTTTGATGTCGTCAGAAGGTTTGGGTTCTTGGATTTACCCGTGCCTGAGAGTGCATAGATAAGCGGCCAAACTTTTCTACCATCTGTAAGATGGAAGTTTTCACAAATACCTAACCACTTAGCTTTTTCGACTGCAGCTCAGACCTCCCCCGTTAGTTTACTGCAAGCAGATTATTGTAATTGTATGACATCTATGCTCTGCAAAATTTGGGCATCTTCAATTTTGCGGCTTTCATCCGAGCTTTTGCTCTGAGTGTCACTAACTCCTTAAGACTCTTATTCCAGTAAGGTCTAAACTTCTGTTTTCCATTCATCCTTGAGATTGTGCACCTCTCAGTCCCAAGGGTTGTGTCAATAAACCTACCATAGGTGACATTGACGTTGTCTTCTGTAAGGTCCAGCAGAGCGAGCTTGGTCTCTCTCTTGGCCTTGTATTTTCGCCAGTCGGCTTTATGGAATTGCCTCCTCCTTCTTTCAAATCAAAGTTTATCTGCGCCTAGCACAAACTCAATCAGGATTGGTAGATGGTCACTACCTACTTCTTTCAACACCTGTATCCTAGGCCTGGTTTCAAGGATTGGTAGATGGTCGCTACCTACTTCTTGTAACACCTGTATCCTAGGCCTGGTTTCAAGGATTGGTAGATGGTCGCTACCTACTTCTTGTAACACCTTTATCCTAGGCCTGGTTTCAAGGTCTGCTGAGATTAGCATTAGATCAGAGTTTTACTCCATACTGTATCCTGTGTGCAGAAGTGTCGGGTTAACTGTCTTAGTTCTGTAGCTTGATGGGGTTACTGCTGGTGCAGACATCCTCCATGTAACGGCCTGATGCCTTCTGCTTGGAGTAGCTCCAGTTGGGGAATTAATGCAATAAAATTCCCCCAATACGATTGTTCTACCAAACGGTTAGAGTGTCCGTATTGCTATAGCACCATACCTCCATTGTCAAATCGTTTCAGACTGCCGTGGTAAGACCTCAAAACAATCTGTTGCAGCTACAAATGGTATTTTGAGTAACCATTTGTATGGAATGGCTTTCCATGCTAAAGCGTCTCCAGGATTAGAGCTCCGCTCACTTCCTAGTCATGGAGCTGTGTGGTTACTTCGTGCGCCTTTTGCCTAATGTCACAGACATTCAGTTGCAAACCAACCAGGGTTTTTGAAAGGTGACTCCTAGGGGTGACCTGTCAATTTACCTTCAGAGCTCAGCCCGTCCCTGGTCACCCACCTGCAGGATGGACATACTACCATGTATCGAACAGGGGTTTATAATGTCCATTCCAGGAACTGGTGAAATAATATCTCAAAACGTGATTCATGAGAAAGAGTAGGCAGAAATCTTCCTCCCATTTAGGGTGTGTGCACTTGGCCCCTTACCCAGAGGTTCTTTGGGTCTTTGCTGTTCCTAGCAGGGCTCTGTTAAGTAACGGCAATCTGTTCCTTCCCACTACCCGGCACCAGACCTCTAGCTAAGGTCGAGCCATTCCCTTAGGTTGTCCATGAGAGTTCTTTGTGCTTTTCGGTCTTCAGGATGCCAAGCAATGTTCCCTTTCCTTTAAGCTGCGTGGCCACGCAGATATCTGACTTGTGCCGCGCTGCAGTTTAGAATTACCGAGCAGCAAATTTTGTATAATATTGCACATAAAATGGATGCTGTTCAACTTTGCACACAAGGTTTTTTACTTTGCACACAAGTCAACAAACTTTAGAGGGATCATTGGTGCCAAGCCAGGATACTGTTGGTTTTGAGTCATGTTCAGGTCAATGCTGTACTCATGTTCTGAGCCACATAGAGGCCAACACTTTTCAGAAATGTATACCATACAAATGAATTTATTCTTTATTTCATTTAGTGAATTAGTTGAGTTATACCAGAATTATCATATCCATCATTAACAATATCTAGTCATTTAAATGTTAAATAAATTTAATGTAAATGATTTAGCTTAAATTTTATCAATGTCAGAAGATAAATTGAATTAAAATAATTATATCATTAAAAAAAATCAGTGGCTAAAATCCAAATCTATAATGAACTTTCTACTTCACAGAGATCAAAGAAGCAAATAGCTATTTTCTGTAAGTAAGGCATAGATTTTGATCTTTACATTTTATATTACTTGGTATGTAAGAAGCATATAGCTATTTTCTTTAAGTAAGATACAGATTTTGATCTTAACGATTTATTTTACTGGGTGTGTAAGAAGGAATGATGGAATAAAATTCAATGTCTTTAACAGTTTAACAATTAATTAAACATGGTGTAAGTTTTCTTTTTTTTAAAAACACACAAAAAACCCACAAAAACAGCAAATAGATAGCACAAGTCATCTGTCATACTTATTGAGAAGATAAGGAAATAAGAACCTCAACTTATTCCAAAATGCAGTTGGATGATTACTATGAGGTCATTGCATGTAACACCCATTTGGGAGATTTCACATTTGTGTGTCTCAGTAAAACATGGTGGTAACATTGGTACATTCATGTACTATTTTTGTGGTACATTCATGTACTATTTTTGTGGTACATTCATGTACTATTTTTGTGTTACATTCATGTACTATTTTTGTGGTACATTCATGTACTATTTTTGTGGTACATTCATGTACTATTTTTGTGTTACATTCATGTACTATTTTTGTGGTACATTCATGTACTATTTTTGTGGTACATTCATGTACTATTTTTGTGGTACATTCATGTACTATTTTTGTGTTACATTCATGTACTATTTTTGTGGTACATTCATGTACTATTTTTGTGGTACATTCATGTACTATTTTTGTGGTACATTCATGTACTATTTTTGTGGTACATTCATGATCCTGTACTTATATTGAATTATAGCTCTAAATTGGGGGTATGGGGGGGGGTAATTAAATATGACTTGTTGTCTTGCTAGCAAAGCATAATAGATAGATGGCATCTTCACATAGATACCATTTTACTTTTTGGAAATCCTTTTGATTTCAAGTTGTTTGTGTAGTGAGAACAGTCTCTGATCACTTCCTATACTGGCCAGCCCAGCTAGTGTCATATCTCCAGTAAGCCTGAAGAGAGGACTGTCTGGTCAGTTGTGATGAGATATGTTGACAACAGTGTGTGTCAGTGCTGTCTAGTCAATTGGTTGGCATGGTTACAGAGATGTACTGTTTTTCCAGTGTTGCAAGTGTACTACAGTCACTCACCCCTATTGATGAGGGTTGGCCATTGAAATCCCCATTTATCATAATCTTAGATTATTTTATGTTCTCTTTGGGCCAAAGCTGCTTTTAGGATTTGAGGAGTTGTAAGTGTTAATAACAATGCATTATTTTTACAGTGGTACCAGACTAAATAGCTGTAAGCTGATCACTGAACATTGCCTCAACTTTTCCATGTCTTTTCTGATGTAAATCAGGGAACTTGCAAGTGTTGTGCGTGTACCCTGTGTTGTGCGTGTACCCTGTGTTGTGCGTGTACCCTGTGTTGTGCGTGTACCCTGTGCTGTGTTGTATGTACCCTGTGTTGTGCTTGTACCCTGTGTTGTGCGTGTACCCTGTGTTGTGTGTGTACCCTGTATTATGCGTGTACCCTGTGTTGTGCGTGTACCCTGTGTTGTGTGTACCCTGTGTTGTGCGTGTACCCTGTGTTGTGTGTGTACCCTGTGTTGTTTGTACCCTCTGTTGTTTGTGGGTTGTGGGGCTCAAATATATTTCTCTAAAATTTAGACTGACTAATTTCCATATATTAATGTGGCTATCAACAGGAGCAAGATTATTCACTTTAAGCACAAGGCTTTAAACCGGTGCTTTTACTTTGAAATTTTAATGTCTAAATATTTCCACTGTAAATGTTACAGCATTCTCATGGCCAGGCATAGCCACTTTAAAAAAAACATCTATAAATCCTGCCTACACTCTGAAAACACTACACACTTTCACTGAAGTTTTTTTTTAAATTTTAGTGCTATTCCACATTAGCAGAATATTGCTTACTAATTCATTTCCCTTGCAGTGAAAGAAATGAAAGTGTCAGACTTGGCCCCAAACCATTTCACGTTTAAATGCCAAAAAATCTATGACCCACCACAAGAAATAGTGCGTCAAGCTTTTCAGCGGATAAAATTCAGTCCTAACCAAACAGGTCAAAAACGTGAACCGTCTGCACCATCTGCAGATCATGATGTACAAGACAAAAAGCCAATATCAAATAGGGCTGAAAAAGCTGCTCAATCAGATACTGAAAGTACTGAAACTAAATGCAGGTATGAAATTTTTCCACTGATAAAAATCTACCTTCTTTTGTGTTTGAAATCATGCATTCTGTAAGAAATATTAATTTGAAAGTCTGTCACAGCACCTACCTCGAGGGCATCTTAATCAAAATTAAAACTGAAATGCTACCTTACATTGGCAAGACCTATACTTATACTAGAATATCTCAAATATGCATCTTCTGTATGCGACCTATCTACCAAAGAAAACAGAGAGACCAGAACAAATTTAAAAAAGAGCTGCGCGATTCATTACTGGTGAATATTCACTACTGACTTGCATTATTCCATTAGTTGACTTGCTGATCCTATAAGCACTAGAGGATTGAAGTACAAAGAGTTAAGTAGTAACAATTGATAAGGGCATTAAATTCTAACTTGATAATACAATGCAATTATAAACTAATACAACTCTCAGATATACATAGGACAAAAACAATTTTCTTGTTCCATTTGCAAAAACAAACATAAAAATTCTCTTTCCTCCTGTCTGGCATTTGGGTGTGGAATGGGTTGCCTGAATAAACCAGGAAAACCAGCACACTATCAATATTCAAAACTGTAATAAAATTGCAAGACTAGACATAAAATATGATCAAGAGTAGGAAACAATAATCGTCTGTATAGGAGCTTCTGTTATTATGTATAAAATAAGATATATTATCTTATCTTCTCTTATCTATACAGACGCTCCTTCTATACAGAAGATAATTGCGTCCACAGACCATGACAGATGATCTGTTGGCAAGTGATGCAGCGTTCACAGGCCACGGCTTTGTGGGTTCCACGCATTACCCAGCCGCCTAACTAGTGTTAGGTACCCATTTGGAGCTGGGTGACTCTGGGACGCCCTAGGCCCCGGGAACAAATCCTTGCCTTCACAAGGCTTCGAACCCGTGACCATCGGTACGCCAGTCGAGCGTGCTGCCACTCGACCACCGCGTCCCATATAGAAATAGTAAGCTTTGTTATTGATGTTGAGTCTTCTCGTCCATGAGGGGCATCCACCGATCATTGTCGGCGTCTGCGATTCCTCCAAGGGCATAGGCCACCTACGAGAGACCTCCAGGCATCTCTATCCTGCACCAGCTTCTCCAGGATCTTCCATTCATGGCCAATTCTCTTGATGTCTGCCTCCAATTCTCGGCGCCAAGTGTTTCTTGGATGGCCTCTTTTCCGCTTACCCTGTGGGTTCCATTTCAGGGCTTGCTTTGTTGTATTAGAAGCAGGTTTTCTTAGTGTTATAGATAATATTTGTAAATTCTGTGTCATGTGCAAGCTTTCCTTGTACCATAAGTACTTTAAATGCTATGATACAGGGTTATGTAATTGCTTTCTATAACATTATTTAAATGTTCATTAATAGGTTGATGGATCAATCATCTCACAATTATTTTACATATGAGATTTTATTGAAAGAGATCCCTAATAATTAAAACTATTGTTAGTGTCTACTGACATTCGTACAGGCCCATTTTTTAAGTCATTTTCATAACTGGCCTTAGATTAGTAGCTTCAAACTAATATTCTATTGACTGATATCATTTCATTTTATTAAGTTAAAGGTTTGGTAAAATTTTTGTTTTAATATATCTATGTGGATATAATTATAATAGGACCCTGCATATTGAGGCAACTGTCCCTAAGCTTGAACTACAATATGATGTTAGCTCTTCATCAACCACAAGTCAGGTTAGTCCTGTTTGTTGAATATCTATTTATTACTTATGGAAGAACATGAACAGATACTATTCAAAGCCTGGAGTTACAATTTTAAGCAATACATTGAGCAATATGAGGATTTGCTCAGGACACCGGAAAATTGGGCCCCTACACACTCAAAAAATAGAAGAAGAAAATCCAAATTTGAGAAATTTTGTAATGTTTTATTTTCTTTTGGAGCCATACATATATTACATTTGCAGTGAGGGGGTTTTTTATTTACGGGATTTTGCATATGGATGCATAAGGGGGTGGGGGGGGTCTCGACTGAATGTCTATGTACACAACAAATTTAATTTGCATAATAATGGGTACATGTGTCATTATTTGTCAAGATTGTTAATAACTGAATGGTGAATAAAATCTTAAATGTTTAAGAAATTGGACTTTTTGGGCCCCCAGCCCCAAAGGAATGATTATTAGGAGTTCAGTGTCCTATAGTATTTTAATATTGGCTATCAAGTTGTTATATACAAAGTTTGGTAAGATCAAACAATTTACACAGTAGCTAGCACTTAAACTAATTTTTTTATGTAGCTCATATAAGCAACAAATGATATTATGATATTATGGGCCCCCGGTGCCCCATGAGTGTTAAATTTAGAAAAAAAAGTTGCCAGTTACCATCCCAGGTGTGTACTCATCAGTCTCCAAAAATTTCATGACGATCGGATGAATGGTTTAGTCGGCTATAAAAGACATACACACACACACACACAGACATACTTTGATTTATATATATATAGATTTTGATGCAGTGTTCAAGACAATAAAATTTGTATGTTCTATTGTATTTCTTTAATGATTTCATTCAACATGAAAAACATGATATTACAAAATACAATAAATAGTGAAACCAATATCTTGTGACTATGGCTTAAAATTAATTTTTCAAACTGGGGGGGGCGGGGGGACTAATTTGTACGTAGGCATAGGGGAGGGGGTTCCAAAAATGTTTGAGTTGAAACATGGGGGAGGGGGGGTACAAAATACGACTTTTTGTGCGTACATAATATATTGATGACCCCTTTCTAAATTCTTTTAAAAATTGTATATTACTGGTATTTGATATGATTATTTATAATAAAGTCCAATAATTTTACAATCTGTAGCAGTCGGCACCGCACCGTGCTGCTCTAGATTCCACTTGACAAGAGCATAAGGGGCATTGGGTTGTTTGATGATTCTATCACGGTTTGGCTTGTATCTTTGATTGAGAACAATTAAAACCACCATAGTTCTTATGACCTGCTCCTAGCAGTAGTATTATTTTTACCAAATATTGTGTATTTTTTAAAAATGCCATCCAGTCGGCTACAAATGTAAACTTATTAGAATAGTGCCTGATCTTGTTTCAAAAAAGAGTGCATCCGCCAGAGTTTTAAAAACTTACAAATTTAGGTATTCAAGTTGAAAATTATATGAAATTAAGAAAGTATTTCAGTATGGCACAGCTATTTATATAAAACTAGTGTATAACCCGTCAAAACTGATGGAAGTTTTAAAAATAAATGTATATTTCACTTTTTGTAATGTCCCTTTTACCTGAAAGTGAAAGCCGCATAGTAAATAATAAAAAAAATAGAGAGACAGAGAGAAAAAAAATTAAATCTCATTTCCATATTGAACAATTTTATGCGGACATTCGAAAAAAATTTTTAATATTTTAGGTGCAGCAAATTTTTTTAGGGCTTTTTTTTTAGTGGTTCGCTTTCTAAAATCTAGCGTTACGAACGGACATACATAGCAAATTATATATTTTGATTATTTATATGAATATATGTGTAATGAGAAAACCTCCAAACTTAGGATAATAATAATTATATAATCATGATAATAGTAAATGCATAGTGAATTACACACAGCATAAAGTGATACTGCAGCAAAGAAGTTTAAAGTTCGAAGTACATGTATTCACAAATATTGCTGAGGAGGCAGCATCTTGTTTATAAACCCCCGGAAGCGTGTCCCGGTGTTAAATTGCGGCATTGAATACTGCGCACCAATTATGACTGCACCAGTAATGCAGCAGAGTGAGTTAAAAATAAATTATGTGACTGTAATGTGATCCATATGAAGCACATCTGTGATTTGTAGCCGTTTAAGCTTCATTGAAGATTATAACTTGTCAGTTTAATCGCCCATTTGTCCATACATTATAATCACAACATTACCAAAAACATGTAAAAAGTCAAATTTACACATTTACAAATTTAATTAACAAAGAACTATTTATTGTGCATGAAACGTAATAAGCAACATTTGTCAGAGGATAAAAGAAAAGTTTAAAGAATCAAAAGTTAATTGTATTTATAATTTGATATACACATTTTAGGAATTAACATAAATATTTTCATTATTGTCAAGTCAGCACCTTTTCAAGATCTATTATGACTTGTCAGTTTATGCACCCATGGCCCCATACATTATTACCACCACATTATAAAAAAACATACTTACACATTTTTTAACTATTTATTTTGCATGAAACCTTTGAAGTAAAGTTTATCACATGATAAAAGAAAATATTAAAGTATTTCCAGTTAATCGTACATATTTACAATTTATTATACACATTTTAGGAATTAAAATAAATATTTTCATTATTGTTCCAGTTCTTGCAAAGTTTTTTTCAAATTTAGTCTAAGATGCATTAAAATATTGCATGTAAATAACAAACAATCAAACTAAATCTATTGTGGGAGGGGGGGGGTAGATGTCTGATTTTTAAATATGTTTTTATTTAAAAACACACAAATTTGCAACCTCGTAGAGTATATAAGAAAAACAAACGCTAAACTGAAGCATAAGTTGACAAACTTCATTTGCAGTAATAAAAAATGGCTTTGTAACTTTGTAGTTCAAAAACACATCGTAACTTGACAACCAAACACAAACCAATTGTAAATCTCATAAACCTAATAACTGATGTTATTTTTTTTATACATTGATGTAGAAAATTAAATTTAGAATTACATGTATGTATACACATAAACGGGCATTTAATTTAATACAAAAACAAAAATCATAATATTAATCACTTCAAATAAACCATGGCTCATTTTACTTCGTTCCCTGTACACATTAATAAAAGCTCAAATAATGATGTCACAATATTTTATGGCGAGAAACACAACTTGTTAATCTCGAAACCAACATTTAAAAAATTATTTTATGTCTATATTTTCATAAATCTGGAATACCTCGTATAGCGTGACGGACAGACAGGACATACATTGAAAATTATGTATATTGATAACCATTCTACTTCTACCTTTAAATTAGGATTTTGTTAATTATTTTTATTAAGACTTTCTTCTCATAAATCTGTTTTGCAAATTTCTTTTCTTGATTCTTGTCTATTTATTCTCTCCCTGCACTTTCTTGTTTTTATCCAAATGCCTCTAAAAACTCCATTGATGCTATTTTGTTTTTTAAGGGGTGATGGAGATTGTCTACTTTACAGCATTGTTCCTACATAGGCAAACACTGTTGTTGTTTTTTTCAGATGACTTCTTCAGACCCAGTCCCCTTGAAAATAAGAGAATTTCTGCAAAGATTAGACCGAGAGCGTGCAAGTTGTAACAGTAATATAAAACTGACAGGATTAATGTCTTTGAACATTGACAATCAAACAAGATTGCAATGTCATATCGATGATACCTTGACTAAATTTCCTGAGCAAAGAAGCATCAGTACTAGTATTGAAAATATTGTCAAAATAGAGTGTAAATCTGAAAAGTTATGAAAATAATGTTTTTAATTTTGATATGGATGGCATAAAATTTTAAAGATTATACTTTAAATTAGCTAAAATGAGAAAATGCTGTTAATATTTTACTTATAATTTATTTATATATGTATGATATATGTAAAATCAAAGCTGGAACTTCTGTCTTCTTTGAGTCAAAATGAACAATTCAAAATGCCCTTAACATGTTAACTGTTACATAAGTTTTATTAAATCTTTATCACCACAAATATATGCAATTATAATTATAACAAGCAAAAATTGAGACGTTCAATCAGTAGATTTATTATTTAGATTACTGGTACAGAAAATAGCACTATTTGTAACAATACTATTTATTTCCTATACTTGTGTGGTTGGGTTACTAAATAACACCTTTACATTTCTCAGAAATAACCTTTACTTCAATATGAACTTTGTTTAGCCTTTTAAATGGATAGCACATACAGACAAGTCAAGTTCTTCTGACTATCTACTGTTCTATATGTGGCAGTGATCCATCATGATGGTCCAAAGAGCCAGTCATGCTGACAAATAACTTATAAAGTGTTGAATAATATTATACACCGCAGCAAAAAATATTTTAAAAATAATTCTAATTGATATCAGGATACCAGCTGATACATGCTGTTCCATTTTTGTTTCTTTAGATTTCTCTCATTATAAGGAAAGTTGGTCTGATTTATGTAAAGTTTTAAACTTTTCATGAAGTAAATGGCAAAATCCTTTACCTTTATCAATTAATTAGATTTATGGTATGTTGCAAGCAATTTTCACTCCTAGGTTCATGTGCACATAAACGTGTGCATTGTACTAATGTACACCATACATATTTGAGGTGCTGGTGCCCCAACTTTAAATGCAAAGTATTTCTTACTATCATGCTATACACATCATTGTGGTTGATCCTGAGATTCAGCAGCTGGCTTCAATTTAATTCTTCCAAACAATTTTGAATTTTATTTGCATCATACTGTGTTCAATAGGCAATATCCATTTAACAATTGGCACATGGTACAAGAACTTTAGCCCAAATATAAAATTTAATCATCTTTATTGAATGTCAAGACAATGCTGTTGTCATTATTTAAAATAAATTTAAATTTTTTTTTAAATCATTATCAAAGTACATGTATTATTATAATTTAGTTCTTTATCTATTACTTGTACTGGCGCCTTTGTGTCAATCAACTAGTTATTTTTCTGCCTAAGACATAATAATTTATTAACTTAAACTTAAATCTGTTAATTGTTTCTATTAATAAACACTAATTTCTAGTTTTTTTACTATGATAACATATTAAAATAGTATGATAATCCTAGATTAAAATTTGATTGCTTCTATTTTTCCAGACAAAAATTTTGTGAAATTGGATTTGAAGGATGGAATGACAAATGATAAAAATTATACATGATCTTCTACACATACAGTTGTTGGATGCTAGAATTCACAATGTATTAATTTCACACTAATCATAAAAATTAGAGAAATCTTAAAGATGGGTAGGATTAATTTATTTTGCTGTCTATCAAAACTTAACACATGTGTGAATGTACGCTGTAAATATTTTGTTGTTTGATTCTATATCTGCCTCGTACCACAGATGCTGGTGGGCAATTTTGTTATAATAAACACTGCAAATAAAATGGTTAATTTAATTATTTACTTTGGTGTAGTCCTAGTGGTTATTCACTATTCTCATACCATTGAAAACTAATTAAGCTTAATCATTTAAAGATAGTAATACTATTACATGTACAACTGTATAAAGCATTGTTACAAATATTAGTATTTGTTTGCTTGTATTATATCACTGTAGAGCATTTCATTTTATTGTTATCAATCACTTTTCCTTTGTTATATCTGCAGTTGAAAAACAGTTCAAATAATTAACTATACATTTACTAAATAATAATTATTGATAACATAATTATTAATTATTACATTACTGATCTATAGATAGACAAATTTACAAATGCTTTCCAATAAAAGTTATTGCTAAATTCCACTATTTTTAAGTTCTTTGCAATTCTTTCCAGATGTTTTGTAAATTATTTTTGTCCACTTCATTTTGTAGCTAAAGAGACAACATCTGGAAGGTTGTTTTCACTGCATACACCAGGGGTGGGCAAACTTTTTCTACGGAGGGCCACATTGAATATTTTATTGTTATAGGCGGGCCGCACATATACTTTGTCTACTTCAAATACAATTTACAACGTTTAAAATATAAATTAATGATTAAATAACCATGAACTTATCCTTTTACTTCACATTCACACTCTATTACACATATATATTACATTTTAAAGAACTGAAACAGTTTCTAGTTTGATAAAAAGATTATACTATTCATTATTTCAACAAAAATGTTTGTTACCTGTCATAATAACTATGAAGAAGTAGTAACGTAATTTAAATATAAGCTGACCATTGAGTACAATTATAATTAATGAGAAGTATGTAACTGTTCACAATTTCGGATAATTTTATTGAACTATGGAACCAGTTTACTGGTTGTTATTCGCATGACTGCATTCAAATTGCAGTCAGTCAACATCGATCTGTTCTTAAACTTGTTTATTTTCATATAAGAAAAAGCGTGCTCACAGATGTATGTAGACTCAAACAGTGACAAAAGTTTGGCAGCACTTTTTTTTTCAAATAGTGACAAAAGTTTGGCAGCAAAAAATTTTTAAGTGTGGAAATGCTGCTGCTGGCAAACATCCATAAAACTCCAGCAGAAGAACTGACTTGAACTTCTCCTTCAGGTTATAATCTGCTTGTAGGTCAAGCAGCTCTAACTGTATATCCTCTGTGGCTGAATCAGCTTCTACACTAAGTGGCGAACTGATGATATTGAAGAGTGGTTCCATGCTCTTGAAATCTTGGAACCTCCTTTCAAATTCCACAGCCAAAGCATCCAACTGAGCCTTGTACTTATCAGCAATTTCACCAGAAATGGTTTTATGCTTCAGCAGAGGAAAATGGCAAAACCTGTTATTACCTGCTTGCCTGGAGAAAAAGGAGAGCTTTGCCTGAAATGATTTAACTTGCACATACATTTCATGTGCCAACAAGCTATTGCACTGAAGTTTGACATTCATTTCATTTAAATTTTCCATAATGTCAACAGCAAACATGAAGTCTGATTTCCACTTCTCATTAACAATGGTAGTAACAAAGTCACAAACAAAACCCTTCATCTCCAAGTACATAACTATTTCTTCCTTTAGATCCCACACTCGCCTCAATATCTTGCCCAGGCTCAGCGCAGTAGATACTGCTGTAGTATATAATATGATAATATTCAGTTTCCAAATATTCAAGCAGTGCCCTGAACTTCCTGTAGTTAAGTGTCCTGGCTCTGATGAGGTTTATCACACCGACAACTGGGTCAATAACATGCTTGATATTCAACATATTTTACACAGACTTTACTGATGGATGACACAGTGGAGAGGTAAGAATGTATGGTCAGGGGTTTTTTTAATTAATTTTTTTTATCAACTTCACAAGACCTACGTTTTTTCCAGTCAAAGTACACGCTCCATCGGTTATTACACTTGCTTTCTTGTTCCACATTAACCCAGTTCTTTCGAGACAGTTCTCAACAGAACTGAATAAGTCCTGGCCTGTAGATGTGTCTTTGAGGGGCTCAACACTAAGTAATTATTCAGTAAGCTCAAAACGAGTGTTTATTGCCCTTTTAAATACCGACAATTATGCCGTGTCCTGTACATTGGTACTTTCATACAAAGCAAGAGAGTACCACAAAAAGTCTTTGCTTGCATCTCGAAGTTATCTTATCTTATCTGTTTACAGACGCTCCTTCTATACAGAAGATTATTGCGTCCTACGCTTATCTATGGTTTGTGTTTAGTCCTGCATTTTTATTAGAGATTTAAATGTTGATAAAGTGTTGGTTTTCCTGGATTTTTCAGGCAACCCATTCCACGCCCGAATTCCGGACGGGAAGAAGGAAAACTTGTATGTGTTTGTTCTTGCATACGGAATAAGAAAGGTGTTTTTATCCTTATGTCTATCTGAGGGTTGTATTAAGTTATCTTTGTGTTTTATTTCTAAATTAGAATTAATTGCTTTATGTATGATTACTACTTTGCTCTTGGTTCTTCTATCCTCTAGTGTTTCAAGGTTTAATGATTTAACTAATGGTGTTATTCTTGTCAGTTTCGAATATTCTCCAGTAATGAATCTGGCAGCTCTTTTTTGAATTTGTTCTAGTTTATCAATGTTTTCTTTGGTGGATGGGTCCCATACAGAAGATGCATATTCTAGTACAGGTCTCACCAAAGTGAGGTAGCATTTTAGTTTTATATCTCTATTACATTTGTTAAAGTTCCTTTTTATTTCTTCTTTTTTATGAAGTTGGTCATCAAATTGTCACTAATTTTCAACACGCCTTCTACAGTTCTCCTTGATAAAGAAATGCTATCAAATTTTGTTTTATGTTCGGACACATAATGTTTGCTGCATCTGACAAGCATTCTTTGATGATTTTGTCAGAAAAAGACTTGTTCCGTTTTATAATCTTATGGAACAGCACCAAACTGGCTTCGTTTGCAACATCTTGTATTAAAAACTGTTTGATGAAAACAGTCTGCTGCTTCTTTAAATTATTAAACAACTCCTGGCAATTCCTTTCTTCTCTCTTCGTTCAAATTAATGTTACACTGTGCCCGAAATCCAAATGTTTTGTTTGGTGGTGTCTCTATATTGTACTCCTTAAAGACGCTCACACACTCACGGCACAGCAGGCAGACTGCTTTGCTGCCAACGCTCACGAAGCAAATTAGCGGTCCATTCGTCATTAAAAACACGACATTCTTCATCAATCTTTCTTCTTTTGGCAACACTCATCGTTCAATCAATGTCTTTTTGCTTTTAAATTAAAATTTTTGAAAACCGCCAATATTTAAATCGTAAACAAAAGCATCTTCCGGTTGAGCTGAAATGCATTTTCTAACAAAGATGTTAACAATTAATGACTAGTGATTACTAATCAATTCAGGAGCCATATAACCAATTTATTATCCCTAGATTCGTATCAAACACTCAGAGTTAAAAAAAAATATAGCGAAAATTCTAAAGAAAGAAAATTAACATCGAGATAAGGTAGGTCGCAACATGTACATGCCTACGGGCCACATGAAATGCCCTGGCGGTCCGCATGCGGCCCGCGGGCCGTAGTTTGCCCACCCCTGGCATACACCATCTTTAAACACACACACTTAGCTACTATTTGTAACAACATATTTGTCTTGTCTTATCTATACAGATGCTCCTTCTATACAGAAGATTATTGCGTCCACAGACCATGCCGGTCTGTTGGCAAGTGATGCAGAGTTCACAGGCCAAGGCTATGAGGGTTCCACTCATTACCCAGCCGTCTTTATTTCCCTAACTAGTGTTATGTACCCATTCGGAGCTGGATGGACTCAGGGACGCCCTAGGCCACGGGAACAAAACCTTGCCTTCACATGGATTCGAACCCGTGACCATCGGTACACCAGCCGAGCGCGCATGCCACTCGACCACCGTGCCCCCTTGTTCTAAAAATAAAGAAATTACTTGGCTATGATGATGTTTTGTTTTATGGTCTTAAAAATGACAAAGGCTAAAAATTTTGTTTGTTCTTATTGCCATCATACTAAAAACACATTACTCCATCTCCTTCAGATTTTCTGATTAAATTTGCATATGGACAAATTATATTTTTATCAAAAATAGGAAGTTTGACTTTACATTACATAGTCTTGTCAATTCAAAGTAAAGAGCAAACTACATTTACACCTTAATATTATTTTTTTTAAAAGAACTTGAAGGAAGTAACACTTGCTTACAATTACAAGAGTTTTTTAGTAGAGCCCTGAAATACAACATCCCCCTCAAGGGCCAATCACTGTGTGTGCCTTCACAGAAGACCTGATGATATAGAAACAAGTTTTTGCAAGCATTTTGTTTTAGTTGATAATCCAGCTTCCAAACTTTCCCTTGTGTAGTTATCTCTTATTCATTTTGTGTTAAAACATAAATTAAATATCGTTTTGTTAACAAAACTCGGTGGTCGAGTGGCAGCGCGCTCGAATGGCGTACCGATGGTCACGGGTTCGAATCCATGTGAAGGCAAGGATTTGTTCCCGGGGCCCAGGGCGTCCCTGAGTCACCCAGCTCCGAATGGGTACCTAACACCAGCTAGGCGGCTGGGTAATGCGTGGAACCCACAAAGCCGCGGCCTGTGAACGCTGCATCACTTGCCAACAGATCATCTGTCATGGTCTGTGGACGCAATTATCTTCTGCATAGAAGGAGCGTCTGTATAGATAAGATAAGAAATAACTTTGTTAACAAATAACATCATTTTCCATTTCACAACAACAACAAAAATCTCACACAACTAGGTTGTCTGTCCTGATGACAGACCTCGTAGTGCAGGACAAATCAACTGAGCTGTTCCATTTTAAAATATATTTAACTAGATACTCGTGGCATAACATACACCGCAGACTTTCTCATAGATGGTGCAAAGAAAGGGAGGAGGGACGGACACAAACAGCAGCACGAATTTATGAGAACAATGCAAGTGAACGTCGAGACACCGCAAACGCACTGTTGGTGCACACTGCGGTTTGAGCTACTGCTACCCTCCTGCACCAGCATCGCTTGCCAACCATAAACTGTGATTGCTAGACCCCTAGCAAGGGTTATTCGTCATGCTTGCTTGCTCGTGTCTTCTTACTTGTCCTAATTTCTGGCAAATTATATATATATATACACATACACCTTCTCTTTAAAATTAGAAATGAAAGTAGATATCAGTTCACTAAACTGAGATTTACTGGGTTATGATAATATATTCTTTTTTTAATTTAATGCACAATCACGATAAACAATTAATTACTATGATCAATAATGCAACAAAATTTCAATAACTCACAAGCAAAGGAACATTTATTTAAGGCAATCCTTAATTTGAATATTTATATAACATAAACATGAAAATAACCTTGCAAGATGTGAGAAAATCTTTTGGCAGGTTAATAGCTGAAGAACACAAAAATAAAATAATTCACACTAATTGTTTTAACAACAGATTTCAGTTTCAAGTTAAAATAATGTTTAAAATATCAACTTTAAAAACGTTATTGTCCCAGTTCCAACTTTTTTATTTCCTGTATAAGTGAATCCAAAGACTTTATTTTCTCAATCTGTAAGACAAGATTATTGATTATAATTATTATATGATAAAATTAAAACTAGTGGTGTAAAGAAAAAGGGCCATCCATATAGTGCTTAGCTCTTTAAAAAAATATATATTAATTTTACATATGTGTGTACGAGTGGGTCTTGAAGGGAGAATCAGAAATTATGTTTTTATTAACATGATAATTCTGCAATAACCATCTTTAATCCTGACAGTCCATATCTATAGCTGTAGAAATATATGTTACCAATAAACATACTATAAATCACACAACACTTTAATGTGACTACCAGCTGATAGTGTTAGTTAGCTGATAGTGTTAGTTAGCTGACAGTGTTAATTAGCTGATAGTGTTAGTTAGCTGATAGTGTTAGTTAGCTGATAGTGTTCGTTAGCTGATAGTGTTAGTTAGCTGATAGTGTTAGTTAGCTGATAGTGTTAGTTAGCTGATAGTGTTAGTTAGCTGATAGTGTTAGTTAGCTGATAGTGTTAGTTAGCTGATAGTGTTAGTTAGCTGATAGTGTTAGTTAGCTGATAGTGTTAGTTAGCTGATAGTGTTAGTTAGCTGATAGTGTTCGTTAGCTGATAGTGTTAGTTAGCTGATAGTGTTAGTTAGCTGATAGTGTTCGTTAGCTGATAGTGTTAGTTAGCTGATAGTGTTCGTTAGCTGATAGTGTTAGCATTGTTTTTACAAATATTCTTGTAACTGACAAACTCTTATTGGAAAACCTATTAGTATTAGTGAGGGGAGGAAACTTTTACCTAAAGAAACAAAACATTAAATTAAATAAAATCTATTTCATCAATTATTTTATTATTACAGTAATGCGTTTCTACATCTATGTAGCTAAATTAATTTTTTTTGAGACAGATTGACTTTTCCTTAAGCCTATCAACTAATTATTACTAGAAACAATACACTGAAGCTTTCCTACCTGATTTTTTTCCAGTTCTTTGCCAGAGGCCTGTTGTGCTTTTAGCTTTTCAATTTGTTGGACTTTCTAAGAAATGTAAGACAAATTTGTTACAAACAAGTGCATAGATTCTTAAATTGGTTAAGGATTTCCTAAACTAAAATATTGATTACTGTAGGACCAAAATCCTTATTAGTATTAGTTGTGATGATGTTTAATGTAAAAAGTTTGTTCTGGGAGATCCTAAAGCATTTAAAGTAGCTGAAAATATTGTGTGTTAAAATTGAAAAACCCTAAGTTCTTTGATAGGTATAAGGGGCTGTCCATAAATGATGTCACGCGCCTGGGGATGGGCTATGGCAGATTAAGAGGGGGGGGGGCTGAACGGGCAAAAGCCAGGGGCCCCCAACGATTTAAGGCCCTAAAAATTATTATATTGTATAATTTAATAAAGGTGGGCAAATAAATGCAGTGGACAATCATACGACAATGCTGCAAATATGAGTGGGAAGTATGGAGTCCAAGCTATCCTTCGTGAGAAGTGCAGTGTTGCTCATTATGTGCAGTGCACAGCTCATTCCCTTAATTTGGTTGGGAAAAGTGAGGCTGTAGGTTGTCCTGCTGCAGCCATATTTTTTTGCCTTCTGCAAAATCTTTACACCTGGCTTGTTGCATCTACTCATTGTTTGCAGGTTCTTCAAAAACACCTGAAAGAGTTACCTGTCAACAAAGCCTTGTCTGACACAAGATGGTCAGCCCGACATGATGCTGTAAGGTATGTTAATAAATCATGCCATGAGAATATTGCAGCACTGGAAGCATCGGAAACTGACGAAAATCAACAGCGTGACAGTCGACTTGAAGCAGAAGAATTTCGGAAGGAACTTGAAACAAGAAGTCGCTATTTTACTTGAAATTTGGGACACAATTTTAGAAAGATTTCAGAAAACGAATGTATCCCTTCAAGAGCGGGGACTATCTTTGAATTCAGCCATGCATTTGTTGAAATCTCTCCTTGAGTTTGTTAAAAGACAGCGTTGTGAATTTGATTCCTATGGAAAAAAAGGAAAGGACAAGTCCGTGCAGAAAGAGTATAAACAATCTTCAACACGATCCAAACAGAGAAAGTGTCAGTTTTATTAAGGACCATCAGCAGAAACAATATTTTCCCTGAGACAAAAATTCAAGGTTGAGGTATTTCTGGTAATCATTGACAAACTTTTTTCAGCCATACAACATCTGTTAGACATCCATGAGAAATTTGGCTTTCTTACAAACCTAACTGAGCTTAGCAATGACGCCATTCAATGGGCAGCAGCCAAGTTAATGGAAGAATATTCAAGTGACTTCGAAGACTGCTTTCCTTCAGAATTAGTCAGATTTTCAGAACTCTTCAAAAAAGTTATTGTCCAGCCCCAGGGTTTTGAACAGTAAGTAGCACAATGCGAATCTCAAAACACATGCACAGAGTTGTAAATGTTGCTGTTTTAGAATGAGCTAATTTTACACAGTCCTTTCCAAATGTACACATCGCACTTCACATCTGTAACTCAATGATGACATCAAACTTCAGCTGAGAGCGATCATTTTCAAAGTTGAAAAGAATAAAAAATGAAGTTAGAAGTTGCATGGGACAACAAAGACTGAGTCTGCTATCTCTAATGAGCATTGAAAAGGAACTTCTAAGCTCACTTAGCTTAACTGACTCGATTGATAACCTCGCCATGAGAAAAATTCGCAAACGAAAGGTGTAGGTTGGACAGGGCCCCAGTTTGAATTGTAGCCAGGAACCCAATGCAGTCTTAATCCGCCCATGGGGAGGGGGGTCACGCATTTGTGATGAGGGGAAGGGGGGTGTTTAAGAAATGTGACGTCACATCAAAACTTGCAACTTTATATAAAAGTTCCACGAACATATTTGATTGCTTGCAATTTATTTAATGACATTTTACATAGCTTCACACGTTTTACGATATTAAAGTGTAGAATTACACTAAATACATATTTAAATGACAAAAAATGTATTTGAAATATATTAAAAATACGGCTTTAAAGGGGGGGGGGTCAAAGCTTTCTAATGTTATATTGGAGGTGGTGTCTAAGTTTGTGTGATAAGGGGGAGGGGAGGTGAAAAATCAGCCAAAATCGTGTGACATCATTTATGGACGGCCCCTTATCACAGAATAACATGGCATTGTTAGAGAAATATGTCAACTTCCATGAAAAATTTAAAACCTCTTCTGTGTTCAGTTTCTGCACAATTTTATTTCACTAGGCTCATATTCCCAACTAATTTTGTGACTAAATCTTACATTACCAGCACCTAAGTTAATTGACTACATACCCATTCATAAACTTCAACTACTATAGATAGAGCAGATGTGGAAGTGAAAAATACATTGAATGAAAAAATGAAAATGATAAAAGTATAAGACAAGGATACTTCTGTGCTGAATAAGTCTATTTTTAAAACATAAGAGAATACATAGGTAAATTAACTGCCTGAAAAATTAATAAAACTAAAGAAAAAGATCATCTGATTGTACCAAGGCATTAATAGCAGAAATTTCAAGCAGATAACCAAAAGATTTATCAACAAATAAAGACTACTAGATCACACCAGCGGCTTAGCATATGCTGCAGAATTGCTCATGGACAGTGCAAAGATAGGAGGAGAACAGCCAACCAAGCACTGTAACCCTTTGACTCGGTGGTGATTTAACAGTGGATCTCAAACTCAAGAGATCCCACTACGCAACAAGACAACCCAGCGGACAGATTGCCTTCAGCGGCGATTCCCTACAGGGGAGGGCTGCAAGGCAAAGCATGTGCCTGTTCCACCAGCTGTCTACCGTAAAGAAATCACAAGGGATTCTCACAAAGGCCCTATTCAACCTAGAATCCCTCGACTGCAGATAAAAACACCAACAGCTCTACACCAGCTGGCACGGTGCTGAGAGAGCCTGTCACAGCCAAACGGGGTCAAGTCAGGGATGACTTGGGTCGGGGATCCAAAGGTCAAACGGGTGTGACCACAACACACCAGGACCACGCGCCCAAGCACACGCTCACTCATCACGTCAGCAACAAGCCAGTGGGCACGCGCCACCAGAAGACCTTGGCTATGACACTGACCACGCAAGAGATGGACAGGTCACAGGCAGGATAAGGCAACCTCCTCAAGCCAGGCCGCGAAGATCCCTTATGCTGCTGTCTTTAAACAATGATGTCACAACAACCTAGCGGGATTAAGTCATTGAAGTTTAGATTTTTTTGTTTTAAATTAAATGATCTATGTACTTTTTAAATGTGTTAGAGAACATATATTGTTGATCACAGAAAATTTCTTAGGTAAGGTACTAAGAGAAAGGTATCCACTACGAGTGCATATTATATTATGTACTACATACTATATATTATATTATATTTTACCAGCGTGGGCGCTGGGATTCAAAAGCCTGGGGTGAATGTGGTAGTGTGCACACCCACACAGCGCCGCACCATGTGCACCGCACCGAGATACACTAGGTATGATAGAAGAAAGGAAGTAGAGAGGGAGAGTGACAGTTTGGTGCGCTAGTGAACGTGGTGAATAATATTACATTGTTGTTAAATAAAAACTGTTAGAAAAAGTTGAAAACTGCTTTAGTCCCACATGTTATTTTGTGAACCTATTTTAAATTAAAGCCACCACACGGCTACATATAGATAAAAGAACTGAGCTTTGTGCACAAGGATAGACTTTAACGTTTCCCCCAAAAATATCTACAATGATACAGCAAAAAAGTGCTAACAAAACAGACCAAGACTTATTGCAAATAAACATATTAAGACCTCAATAAAGAATGTCACAAGGAGAAGATACAAATCTCTTCGTTAACGCCCAGTAAACATCTTGAGACAATCATGGAAGGAAGGCTAAAGATTACTTGGCAATGCCAGCTGAAGGTATGCAAAGAATGGGATATGCCTGGATTGACCATGAACAGAAATGCAAAGGACATTTTTATTTTTATTTTATGGCCCACACAGGGTAAAACACAGAAGTAATGAAATCAAAATCTAATATTGAGAATACATTAAGCTTGAACAGAATTGAAGGCAAAATTCAATTGTTAAACGATGTGATGTGACATGACATTCATTTTCAAATATTTGAATATTAAATTACTAGGGCTGCGGAAATTAACGATTAATTTCTCGATTAATCGTCAAAAATTTTTATCGATTAAAATTATGTTAATTGATAAAAATTCGATTAAAATTAAAGAAAATATTTATAATATTTTTTTAGAATTTTATTAATAAATAATCAATTATAATAATATTAATTATATTTTTTTACGTACAAACTTCTCCCGCGTAATATTATAATTTATTTTATTAATTTATGCGGACCGGCAGACGTCAACTAAAAATGGCTGACAGCATCAGCGCAGTTAAATTTAAACATATAACTGGAAAGTTGTGCAAAATTTTTTTATTTTAAGCTAACTGCGGATGGTAAAGTCGAAGATGGTGAAAAAGTTTACTGTGTTCACTGCCATAAACAATTCTCTTTTAAAGGATCAAATACATCGCTGACGTACCACCTTCAGCACAAACTTCCGATCAAGTATCAACACATTGTCATAAAATTTACTTCAAAATATTCTTAATTTTCAATGAACTCAATAAAATAGAAAAAAGTCAATTACCTGTTTTTTTTACTTCCCTTGAAATGTTCAGTTTAATGACATCATAAATTTCTATTTTTGGCTTTAATCAAAATTAACGATTAATTAATCGTTAATTTTTCAAAAGTTAACGATTAAATTTAAATTAATCGATAAAAGCCCTATAAATTACTGATAATGACTCATTTAAAATGAGCTGGAAAGATGAAATAAACTAGAACAAAGATGTTCAAAATGTCAAACATTCAAAAACCACACCACTAAACTGTGATAGACATAAATTAAACAGACCTTGTGAAGATTTCTCAATGTCTTATCCACTTCTGGATTACCAGTGCTGTCAAAATTGTTGGCGCTTTGCTCCTCTGTCAACACGCTGGCTGCTTCTGTTGCCTTATCATCTTTGACTTCACCCTATAAATTTTAAAGTTGAAACAAAAATAAAAAGGATTAAGCCTTTCTTACAATCAGAGTTTCCTATAAGCTGCATGGCTGCACAGATATCTGACTGATGCCACACAGCAGTTTAGAATTATGCCGCAGCAAATTTTGATAAGGATAATGCATTATCTCTGTTTGTGGTGTTATTTTTTGCACCAAAAAATGGCTGTCGTGCAACTTTGCCACAATTTTTTTTTATTTTGCACACGAAACCAACAAACCTTGGAGGGAACATTACTTACAGTATGTTAAATGACACTTATAATTTGTATATAGATTAACAATCATCAAGGCCCTTTCCCCTCAGAATGCAACAGCCATATTATTATTCTTAAATGTTTATGGGCAAGAAGGATAACATCAGCAATTTTATAAAAGGGGCTAAAAGTCCATAAAAGACATCACGCGATTTTTTCCAGATTTTTCACCCCCCTCGCCATACATCATCACAAAAAGTTAGACCCCCCCTCCAATATTATGTCACAAAGCTTCCCAAAAAAAAACACTTTTTTTTCTATTTGAAAATGAGCATGTTTAAAATCACTTTTTTGTCATTTAAGTATTTATTTAGTGTAGGCCTGCATTCTAAATCGTAAAACGCGTGAAGCCATGTAAAACGTCATTAAATAAATTTTAAGCAATCCAATATTTAAGTGGAACTTTTATTTAAAGTTGTTGTTTTGACGTGACATCACAATTCTTTAAACTCCCCCACTCCCCCTCGTCAATCAACTGTGACCCCCACTCCCCACCAGGTGCCTGACATCATTTATGGACGGCCCCAAATAATTGTAATATAAATTCTTTTGATTTTATACATTTGAAATGTCTGTGCACTGTTCGAGCTTGCACATGCAACTCCTCCTGAACCATACCAGATAGAGGGTTCGGGTCTTTTGCAAATATGCTAAGGAGGTCCCAAGGATGTGCAACGGCCAAAAAAATACTGAAAAGGTTTACTGGATTTCCTGGAAATTTTTTTATTTTAAAATACGAAAAAATATCAGTATTTTGTCAATTTCTCGCCAACCATAACATTTATCTGGGTTGAAACAAACGCCAAACAATAGCTAATAATATTTTGAACAATGTTGGAGAAAGAATTTTTGAAAAATCTATTTCGTTCAACTCCCGTAATTTTAGCAGCAGTTTGTAGAAAACAATTGTTTTGTTTAGTTTCAGAATTATTGATTTGAAATGAATTTTAATGTCATCTCGAATGATAGTTAATGGGGTTTTCCCGCTTTGTGAATGCTAATTTTAGACTTTTATGTGGTGCGCATTATATTGACACATTCTTGGTGTGATGCAGGGTGAAGGGATATGAGGTCATATTGTGTTTAGTTTCAGAATTACTTATTTGAATCGACTTTTTAATGTAATCTAGAATGCTTATGTTTAGCTATGTGTAATGTGTTTTGTTAGCTGGTTTACCCGTTAATTTCACTGAATATAAAATAACAACTAAACTAAATACAAGTCAACAAGCCCACTTCTAAATGGACTCTCAATATAATAATGGTATGGTATCTTTCCGTTTACGAAAGATGATAAATTTTTTTGTTTAGATTGCAGCTCTTGGTGTGGCTGTTAGGACCAATCTCAATATAATTTTAATACTAATAACTTATATATGTAGATTTTGTCTAAACAGACCCACCGCATCCCTTATTGCTGCTCATTAGAATATAGTAGAAAAAAGTATGACACAGCCTCACGCTATAAATTAAACAGCGCAATGGTCGGTCCTACTCTCAAAGACCAAACACCTTACACATCACAGTCATGCATCATTTAAAACATTTTCAAACGAATGGCACGAAAAGCTTTCAAGATAAAATTATCTGTTGTGCTGTGCAATGTAAAATTTTAATTTAACTTGCATCTTTTTCTATTCTCATACTTGACTCTACAAAAACATTCTCTCATACAGGAGTAAAAAAATGTACAATTGCAAAATATAACTCACTTCTTGTGTTGCTTTTGCTTTACGTGCTTCTCTCTTTTTCTTGTTTTTACTTGGCCCTTTATCACTCACTGTTGTTTTGACATTTGAAGGAGGTTCATAGTCTTGTAAAGGTTTTAAGAGTGGTTGAGAACTGCCTTGATTTCTAGCATGAGGAGGTCTGTAGGCAGTTGTTTGGACTGAAATTAATCACGCAAAAATTTTCAGGACTTTATTTTAAATATTATTTTTTTTAAATCAAAATTTGTTACAATGCTCTTATGAAAAGTTTGGTTGTCTGTTACTGCCTTGTGGACTTCCAATATAACACAAGGAGATGAACTGCTTGTACTTTTCAAATTCATTATTATGATTTTAATAAAAGGTCGGGAAATAAATTGATTGCCCTGGGATCAGTGCGATGACTGTCATGTAAAACTCTGTTCACCACCACTCAGGTGTGGCACGCAAACATGGTTCAATAAATATATGTTGTTAAAACAGGGTATGTATAGGCCCGACAAGGCATCACAGAGCAATGAACGTTTTGGCAAAAAGCCTTCCTCAACGAACAAATAGACAAAAACAAATCAAACCAATAAAATGAAATGAAAACTTAGCTGCGGTGTAGTCTAAAGCCAAAAGAGCAATAGATGGAAGATACAAAATAGACAAACAAATTGTGTCATGAAACAATAAATTTAAACTTTATTATTTAACTAATACAACAGTCAACGTTTCAGCTAATGCCTTCATCAGTGCAATTAACATACAGTACTTAATAAGTATTAAAATTATGTTTAAATTATTAAGACATACTATATCAAGTAAAATAATGATAAATAGGGGTAAGAGAGTAGTACAGGGGTTATATAGCTATGGGGAGTGTGGGTGTGGTCAATCATTAACATATCAGTGTAAATAAACCATTCATTCCATGTGGTGCAAGATGTCCCACATTCTTCAATGAGTCTATTCTCCGGACTAACCCTGCCGGGTGTGTTTGTGTAACAGACCACGTCGGTCATCCACCCCCATATGGTAGTGTCCATTGAAATGTCTGGAGACAGGACACTGTCTTGTGTATTCGATTGTAAATGCTCTGAGATACAACATGAAAGGGATCCTCCTGTCTCAACAAAATGTATTTGTCGGAGCAACACTTGCACACAATGGTGTAGAACATATTGCGGGACTAATAAAAAGAAAGCCGTCATTAATCTTGACTGTCCCCTTAAGGAAGACAATCTTGTCTATCTGGGTGAAAAAGAGGGCAAGTCTTGCAACAACGACGGCCACATGGTTTAATACCCAAATTGGCGGGCGGAGTAGAAAGGCGGCTGTGTACAAGCAGGTCACGCAGATTTTTGTCTCGCCTGGATACAATGAAGGGTGGGCCGAGGAGATTTTGCAAGTCTCAGGGTCTGCGAGGAGGATGGCATGATTTTTCAAGAAAATTTGTTTGGCCCTGATGTTGTGGGGACGGTTCAATCTCTTTCATTTGTTAATGTATACGTTACTGTAACATGTCTTACCTTTAGGTTGCTGTACTTCACTGTTGACAGGTTTGGAGCTGATTGCAAATTGTTTTATCTGTTCAACAGGACAAGGCTGATAAGCCACTTCCCACAACTCAGCATGGTCTGGAATGAAATGTTGTAACATCAACATTCCACTGTAGTGCCAAATACGGAATCTGTGTGAGAAAACATAAACATGTTATTTTACTTTTGCCAGAATTCAGTTGTGTTTTTTTTAATGAAATCATTAGTTGGATCAAATATATGAATTGAGGTCAAATAGTTGTAGAGATATAGAAATATGTTTCCAAGCTTTATCATGTTTTCATATAAATTTCTTAAATATTTGAGGAGAAAAAAGTTTGGGCTTTTGTTGTTGAAAGGTTGGAATGAATTCATTCGAAATAAATAATGACCCCATTTAAATTGCATACAAATTAAAAATAGGACGTTTTTTTTATTATTGTTCCTCTGTTTTGCATTTTCTCTAAGCAATCAAATCTTGGCTATGAGATATTCTAAGAGAATTTTTTACAACAACAAAAAATGTTAACTATCCTCAATGGCAGTTACAATAACAATAAAAAAACATTTGTCTTCAAACAGTACATTCCCTTTTTAAATCCCTTATATTAACTTCGAAATCTTGTCTCTCTCTCTCTGTCTGTCGTCATCTCTTCGTACGTCGGTCGGGCAGAAAAACAAAAGTCAAAAATGACCCACTTCCCGTGATGCCATCGAGCTGAAATTTGGCACATAGACTCGTGTCACCTAACAATGCATCGTATCAAAATAACAGAAGATCGAGCGAACGTACCGTAATTAAATTAATGCATTTTTAGTTTATCTATATAAAACTATATGTAGCAGTCGCTATTGTTTACATTTTACGGGTCACTTGACGTCACGCCAGCCATCTGTGAACACATCTCGTGTTTTAACCAGGTGGTTTACACCAGGAGTTGAGTTAACGCGTTGACGCCACCTGTCCATGTCCACACCCCCTCCCCCCAGTTTTAAAGCCAGGGGAGATAATTTTGGTTTCAGTCTGTAAATGTTTGTCGCGTTTGAACATAATCAATACTTTTAGTTATGTCTCATATATAAGGGATTTATAGTCAAAAACTTTGTTTTTACGGGGTTGTTTTATTCTTTCATATTTTTCCTGCACCAACAACTGCCCAATCATTTTCCTTAACACTATATACTGAGAATTAGTGGGGGCTGGAGATTTATTTCTATTACAAACGCACATAATCAATTAAGATCTGAGAGTTTCAGCACTGTAGCTGTGGATCACATATTTACAGGAAATGTATTCATTAAAGTGTGCCAAGACTGTTACTTTGATTGAGGTTGTGAATGCATTCCTGGACCTCTGCATTATTTGGGCTTCAAAAGGAAACTATTGTTAGTGTTATACTGTATTCAAAAGGAAGCTATTGTTACTGTTATACTGTATCCAAATGAATTTTATTTTCCAAAGGAGGTTCGCATTCATGTTTTTCCTTACAAGAACTATAAAAATAATTTTTAAATCATGATTTGTTTGTTTCATCATCAAAGGACATCTTTGCTCATCACACAAGAACATTGTGTTTGATAAATTACTTGAGGTCTGAAACTATTTTAAACAGATTGAACAGTAACAATAACAACCAATAAGTTACAACAATCTACTAACAAATAAAAATTAAATGAAATAAAACTGGTTAAACAAAAATCACTATCTTCAAATTTTGACTTAAACCCACAGTAGAGGTCATCAGTATCTGTACCAAATATTTTTTTTATAAAGTACTAAATAGAACATTCATACACACAACAGTTTCCAATCTGTGAATTTTACAATTTTCTTGGAAAGATTAGGCATCATCTTTACTCAGCTGTGAAGAATTATCCCAATAACAAACTGGCAACAAACAGTTAGGACCATCAAAAGTTTTTTTGACTTAATTGTGTCTATGCAAGCCATTGTCAGACATTTTAAAAACTACTAGCACCCACTCACCCCATATTGCAGAGAATGTTTTGGACCAACATCAACATGAACTTACTGGAGGTGTCACCTCTAAAGTCACTAACTGGGTGTGTTTATTGTATAAGTAGTCACAGGCAGGGGAGAGAGGGAGGGGGAATTAGTAACCATTCTGATTGTTACTTACCCATTGCCAACTCTGAGCCGTGGTGCAGTAGTGGCAGTGAGAACATGCTGACCATCAGGTGCCCACTGCAGATGTGTAGTATCAGCTGCCTGAGTCTTGGATATTAATTTCTTATTCTTCATATCCCAAAATTCCAGGTTACCAGCAAGATTTCCAAAGCCAGCAAGGCATAAAAGTAACACAGTTAAGGTTGTCATAATTGATCAATCAATTTTAACTCCTTAATTTATCTACTATATATATAAATA
Organism: Ampullaceana balthica; assembly: GCA_944989445.1. Lineage (NCBI taxonomy): Eukaryota > Metazoa > Mollusca > Gastropoda > Lymnaeidae > Ampullaceana > Ampullaceana balthica. The sequence continues at coordinate 1,089,764 of CALYLW010000341.1, forward strand.
TAAAATCAAATGCCTAAATTGACTGAATATATATATTATAAATATATACTACATAATAAATAATATAATAGTCCAAGTCACTCACTCACTCACTCATAGGATGTGGAACGTTGAGGAACGATGTACAACAGTCTATAGCAGTTAAAAAATCGTGTGGTGATTAGCACTGTAAAAATTTTCTATATGACGTCATTGTTTGATCTTATATTTTAAAATACAAGGTGTGCATCGGTGCGCAAAATGATTATAAATTAAAGATGCGCGGTAAAAAAATATTATATGAAGTCATTGTTTTAGCTCACATTTTAATTTTGGAAAAGGGAACAATGTAAAAAGAGGATTTGATGATGGTTAATTATAAAATACTTTGTGTACATTCCAGAAATTTTAATATTTCGTATTTATCAAACAAGGATAAGTTACTTGGGCTTTTGACAAAAAACAATGTGGGTGGCGTAGGCACCCTACAACCCCTATTATTAAAAATTTTGCGTACATTTCAGAAAGTTTAATCTTTCGTATTTATCAAAAAAGGAAAAGTTAGTTTGGCTTTTGAAAAAGGTGGGCGCCATAGGCGCCCTAAAAATTAGTGGGCGCCATAGGCGCCCCAGCACAACCTATTATATATATATAATTTAATTCAAGTGAATAATTGCATTCACTACAAAAAGTGGTACAAAGGTCAGATTTCATTTTAAAAAGGAAGGTTTTAAGATAAAAACAATTAAACTAAAACATTAAAAACTAAGAAACAATTTTTAATTATAACCAAAGAAAAGGATATTATTGCCCTGTGGATTAAAGCAGCAGAAGTTCCTTGGACCAGTGCCAAAATCAAATGTAGGTTCACACTTCAAGTTGTAAATTGAAGTTTTGGCTGGCATGTCTGGTTGTTATATTGTTAAAGGATATTAAAGTCATTAGATGGTCTTAGATAAGTACTATTCTCATCAAGAAAGATGAAGATGTAGTCTGAAATAATTAACTGAATCGAGGTAAGCAACTCTTTCCAAAGGCCTAACTTTATTTAGTTTTGAGTATTAACATCGTCTAACATACATGTTCTAGCATTTTTTTTAAGTAATGAAGATAATAAATAAAATATTTTGCTCATACTTATAACATTAATTTGGTCTAGCATTCATGTTTTATATCCATAATAATATTCTCAAATGAGAAACATCTGCAGATCAATTTTTAAAGACTTAATTTTTCTTCTGTCAGATTTTGATTCATAATTAAAATCTATATATATAATTCACCAAACGAGTATTTGCAAGTAAGCATGACGAATGACCCTCGCTGGGGTCGACCAATCACGGTTGGCAAAAGTAGTGTGATGAAAAGAAAAAAAAAGAGGGGGGGGGGCAAGAATGTTTCTTGCGTTCAGTTGTTCCTTCATAGAATAACATATGATCCGTAGTGTAATGGTTATCAAGTCCGCCTTGCACGCGGAAAGTCCTGGGTTCAAACCCCAGTGGGAACATTTTTTAAAGTTATTAACAATGTTTGTTTCTGCCCGTTCTTTCCCCCCTTTTTTGCGAACATGACTAACCCTCGCAAGGGTAGGCCAATCACAATTTAAGGTTGGCAAGGGATGGTAGTAAAGGGTGGGGGGCAGGTAACGACAACTATAGTGCACATGTATCCACGTTTAATTGCTTTTTTAAATTATTTCGTGCTGCTGTTTGTGTCTGCTCTCTCACAACCTCTCTTCTTTTCATCATCTATGATGAGCAAGTCTGCGGCGTATGCTACGTCGCTGGTCGTATCTAGTAAATTAATATTTGCTGATGAGTAAAAAAATAAAGAACATTTTAGGACTTGAAACTTAGCTGCTAATAATACATATGTAGAATGGCTGATTGAACATTACAGCCGCATCGATAGGAAGGGAGATAATATAAGTAGGTTTACAAGTCAAGTGGAAGATAATTTAATAGCCATATGATAAATTCACCACTACCATTATTCAGAGATTTTAAGGATACAGCCATGAATAACGATAAACTCTGTATTTGTTATAAGCCATTCAACATGGTAGACAGGACCTGGTTTCTCTGTCAGATAAACAAAAACATGTACAGAATTTAACAAACAAGCAATAAAGGGGGAAAAAAAGAAGAAATAAATAAAGGTAATAAAATGATTTTTAAAAACCACGTTTTTATAAGAGGACTAAAAAGAAGAAAATAATTTAAAACTTATTAGTTCAAGTACTTCTATTTAATATGACTAAAAACGAGGGGCGGGCGCTTATGTGGTTTAACATATGCGGTTCACTCATTCTCTCACTTATAGATCTCTCTTTTGCCTTCTAAATTAGAAATCTTTAATTTTTATACCCAACATCCGCCCCACGTTTTTAGTAATATTAAATGAAAGTACTTGAACTAATAAGTTTTAAATTATTTTCTTCTTTTTAGTCCACTTATAAAAACTTGGTTTTTAAAAATCATTTTTTACCTTCATTTATTTTATTCTTTTTAGTCAACTAATAAAAACGTGGTTTTCAAAAATATTTTTTTACCTCAATTTATTTTACCAAACACCTCATCAGCGCCCGCCCAACGTTTAATAACAAAGCAATGAGGTCACGGATTGAACTCGCCACGTGAAATTAAACTACGGCAGGCAGGTAGTGATGCTTATATAAAGATAAACTAAGAAATGCATTAATTTAATTACGGTACATTCGATCGATCTGAAATTTTGATACAATGTATTGTCATCCAAGATCTATCTGTGGTAAAATTTTGAGATCTCTAGGACCATCAGAAGTGGTTTAATTTTACTTTGGCAGATTTGAAAAATTGTGGACAGACAAACCACCAACAAACAAACAATGCCACAGGAATGAAAGCGAGTTAATAAAAACGTGGTTAAAAAAAACTAATTAAGAGATTTCAGAAAATTACAAAGAAAAAAAATCTCAAGTAGATTAGAAAAAATAGTTTTAAGTTAAATCAGTGTCTCAAGCAGAACCTATGAGACACACGCGCGCGTGCACATGCGCGCAGCGAACACACTCTCACACAGTCAGACGTAGATCACATGTCTGCTTATTGACTTCTCCATCATCATGAAATAAAACAAAACCCAAATACCCAGTACGTCAAGAAACCATGTAAAAAATTTTAGTTTTATTTAATTCTACTCTTTGAAGTAATTGGTTTACAAATTATAAATCATGGCATTCATTCACAAAATAAAACTGATTAAATTAATTTCCATATTGAACATATTTCTGAGTTTTGAAACATGAGCACATATGTTTGTTGAAAGATCAATAAAGGCCTGACATCCTTATAATGTATCACTGCAACAAAAGTTTAGGAAATTTATTGAAATTTTCACCAACAGTTGCCATAGAATGAAAAACCACTTTGATTACTGGCACCGTATTTTTAAAAAATACATTTCTACTTTTGAAATCATTTTGTTTCTGAACACAGACTTGTTTTGGTATATTTTGTCCCTACCTCAAATTTCTCGATCTAGCGCAGATTTGTGACAGCTCATTTTGAATACCTAATTATAGATTTGAACATCCTTAAACTACCTTCAACTTTAAAGATCTCTTTTCACACTCAAACGCTTAAGCCATTCCTTATTTCTGCTAACAACCACGGATTAAGCTTTTTATCTCATAGGGACATATGAAATAACGTCTCTGGTGAGAATGAATTAAATTATCTGATCACATTGTAATCTTTCCCAAGGCTCATCTTAAATATTAATATCATGCCTCGGGAATATGATAGCCAAACACAAATACTGGAAAGGAAAAGACTGGACTTGTAGAAAATATAAAGCTGATAGGGGTTGAAAATATAAGAAAATAACTCTAGTAACAGAGGTAAATTATAAATAAGAGATAGAGATGGTCTTAGCACTTTCTGAGACATTCAGACATAAATAACTTTCAAGGCAATGGTGCTAACAACAGATAATCATTTAGTTGTCTGAAATAGTTCAAGATTCAATACAGTTATTACAATACAGTTATTACAATACAGTTATTACAATACAGTTATTACAATACAGTTATTACAATACAGTTATTACAATACAGTTATTACAATACAGTTATTACAATACAGTTATTATCTAGTGTGCAATAAAAAAAAACTGTTTAATTAGGCATACACAAAATTTGAAATGAAAAATACTTTTTTTTTAAATTCTTCTTTTATATTTTAATTATAAATACTTGCCTTACTGGGATAACAAAAAGCCAGACACTGTCATTTGCATTGCAATTTTTATGGTGTTACAATAAAGTATGGTTCTTTGAAGATTTTATTCCCATGGATTTTAATTAGGGGTGTACCGGATTCAAATTTTTTAAATCCGACCTGAGCCGAATTTATGAAGTGAAATCCGGTCTGAGCCAGAACCGGATTTGTAAAAATGGCAGGATTCCAGGTTTGCCAGAGTCGAAATCTGATACACCCCTAATTTTAATAATATATTCTTTTTGTGTGTGCACATTTGCAATAAGATGGCTCTAATATAAATTGCTCACTGACCTGATCCGATAATCTTCAAATACCTCGGCTATAAATTTTGTATAAAATGTAAAAATCCAGACCAACATTACAACTTATAGCTCACTAACCAAGGAATAAAATGTTTCATTAAAAAAAAACACCTTTAGGGACATAAATTTCAACTTGTAAGTATATCAGCATAATGGTGATGCTTGCATGGTATAGAATGGATTAAGAAATATTTTCGTTATACTTACGAGGTGGTACGATACAGCTTTCGCCACTTGTAGATAAAAAATGGAGTCCTTGTTCCCCATAGTATGAGCTGTCAGAACTCTCTGTAGAAGTCAGCACAAGAAGACTGCTCCCTGCAAGATTGTAGACATATAATGATGACAACTAATCCCATGCTATTATACTTTATTATACTAGTAGCTCTATATTTGCACGCACATAATACAATAAATTTAATAGTAATATCAGTAATATGTAATGTAAATAAAAACAGTTTAAATTCTAAAAAGCCCTCTTGGAAATATGGATTCAATAACAAAAAGTGCAATGCATTTATGGAAAAAAATTGATACAACAAGTTAATCAATGTCCCTTAGTATAATACTGCAAATTAAATCTTAAAACTAATTTTTAAAACTAATACTATTGATAGGAAATATGGACTAGTGAACATACTAATTTTAATGAAACCAACAAAAATAGTTTGATTTGTTGTATGGATTTGAGTGCCAGACATTGTCTGCTTATTGATTTGAATTTGAAATATTCAAGTCTTTAATATACATATTTCTTTGACTTACCAATTGTATTCCAAAAAAAATTAACCCGATCAGCTTTAAAAAAGCTTTTATTTGCCAATGTTGAATCCGGCCCAAAAAAGTTGGGATATCGGTAGATGCGAACAAATGAAGGTTGGCCCTATGATAAATAAAAATATACAAACTATTCATATTTACATTTTAAAATCTTACATAATTAGTGAAATAAGAAGTAAATAAAAGTACTTGAATTGTCATTGAAGATATGTAAGTCAACAAAAATTAAGCCTATTTAATAACAGGATGAGGTTCAAAATTCAATTTTAAAAATAGGAACTAAACAGGACAAACAGAGCTGTGAAGTTTAATAAAAAATCTATCAAATAAAATAATTTTCTGACTTATTATGAGACAGAGAGAGAGAAAAAAAAATAATTTTTTAAACCTTACTTTTGAACCCGGCACGTATGCTGCTATGGTGTGCGGAGGTTTGCTTTTAGAAAGACTGAAGTTTGAAACTTTTTGTAAGTTCAGTTTTGTTGCTATATTGTCTGCAATTAGATAATCTCAATCAATTTTATTTCTTAATACTGAAAACATTTTCATTTATTTCTAATTGGAAAAAGGTGTTGAAAACGTTTGCTTACCATTTTTAGAATATAAGAAAACTTTGCAAATATTTTATATTTACATCAAGATTAAATTGTTAAAATATGATATGTTTTAATATCAACAAATGTTTATTGAAACAGAAAAGATTATTTACTAAAACTTTATAACAAGTCAAGATACCTGAATCATTTTATTTTGTGCAATGACTATTTTATCAGTTATCATAAATGTCTTTTTTTATTTTTCCTCTATTTTATTAAACCAAAAATTCTGTATGTTACATTTCATAAAGTTTTGATCATAGCACATTATTTATTAAATACTTACCAAAATTATTATTCTCAAAACAATGTAACTCATTGTTGACACTGCGTACACAAATGCCTTCATCAGAACTCCACTGTGGACACCTGTTTAATAGTTTCCATGTCATCTTAAATATCACAAAATCTAAAATATGTATTGACACTTTTCATGAATAAAAAACTCGCTGAGCTCAGATTTTATCTATTAATTAATAATTCTTAAACCTTAAAATGATTTAGATGTAACTAGTTGAGTTGGTTCAAAGAAAAACCTGTCCAAGATTTTATTTAATGAAGTGTGATAAAAATGTTGTAACTGTCAGTAAATCGTAAGTCACACCATAAAATATGACATTTTAAAGATTTATCTTAAAGATTTTACAAACACAAGAGCCGTGAAGTATTTGACAGTTATAGAAGCTAATAAAATAATTTAATCAAACATGAGCCGATTTTAGCTGTTGATTTTGGAAAGCAATTCTCATTTTTACATACCAGTTAGTTTGCTTTTTCTGAATTAAGGATTTTTTTAAGGCCCCAGTTTTAACATCAAAAAGATGTAGGTTAGGAATTCCTCCACCGCCTTCGCGATTCACTGAAATAAAAAAATCATAACAAGATTTTTAATGCTTTTAATTCAGCCAGTAATCAGTGTCCCTTCTTCAAACAAAAACTAAATTGCATTAAAAATTGTATCTTGCAAATAAAAGTTTTTTATTGGGACTTTTATTCATAGTCTAAATTGGACACTGAAACATAAGGGCTGAAATGAAAACTATTCATCAACAACATTATTCCTTTGAGTTTTAACAGGTCTATTGGGTAGTCGAAAGCTTTTGCCCTCTACCTGGATCTTTATTTTCCAGTCTTATGTAAATACGTTTTTAAAAATATTTAAACTTTCGACACTGACAAAGCTACTGAACGCTTATTTAAGTAACCACTTTTTCTGTGACACAGTCAACTGATATGGCTTAAGTCAAGACTGTATGGGCAGAGGCATAACAACGACTTGCCATCGGGGCAGTTGCCAAGGACGCCGAGGACTTATCCTTCAATTTATTCAAATTTAGTATTTCCTAACTCTTGGAATTTTTTTATATCCATTTGTCAAGGGCGCCAAAATAAATTTGCCAAGGGCGCGCAAACCCAGTTACACTTCTGTGTATGGGGCATTCTTAGGTTCAGAAAATGTTTTACAGCATTTACCCACAGATGAGTTTGTAACCAGAATACTAGCCAGGGCTAAAAGTACGCAACCTCAAGGCCAAAAGAATATATTGTTGTTTGTATAGTTTTTTGTGGTCCAAGGTTGTCATTGCCAGGGCGGGGGTGGAAGATAAGCATCTACTCCTCTAGAAATGCCCTAAAAGGCTTGCGTCTCTTAATGCCTCTGTCAACCAAAATCCAGCTCCTGGCCTTCTCGCGTGGCTCACACAAAAGCCCGGCGGACCATGTTTCTACTAACAGGAGAAGGGATGAAGGCGGTCAACTGGCGCCTCAAAACCAGAAGCTTCGGGTAGATGAGACTCGTTAACCATGGTCGGTAGCTCATCTAGGAGAGGGAAACTCTTATTCTAAACCTCCGCTGCCTTGCGGCTAAACCCTCATGGGAAAGGCTAGGGGAGTAAACCCCGACAGAAAATCAGGAAATGGAGCTCCTAAGGCGGTCTGCTATTGAAACTAATTGCATTCCAGCAGCTCCTGCGACGTGAATGGTGCCAAGCCGTATCGACATTAGTCGTTCCATTGGATCCACCATTGGCGTGGAGAGGGGGGATCTGCTGTTTGGGCAGCAGCTGGTTCTCCATAGTAATACGCCCTGGCTTTATCTTTACTGGAGAGGACACTCCAGCATCGCCGCAAGGTGTGAACACAACACGGGAAGCAGCAGTTTACCGGTTATAAGCCATAGCTCAATTGACATAGAGCTAGGCGCCAGGGGTTTCTTCTGACGGTGGGAGAGATCACCATGTCTCAATGGGTCGCTACTGCCCGCCTCAAGCTGGGCAGCCCCCAGCCAATAAGGTGCTATCCCGCCATGGCCTACCTGCTCCACTGGGTGCGTGGAGCTCAGAGGAACTTCTCAACAAGTAGGCCAGTAAATCCCGCACCTAGAAATAAAAAACAAAAGATAAGAAGACTCCAGCTCTTCGCCTAGCAAGCTGGAACGTTCTACTATGTGTCCAGGCATTACTGCCGACCTGCAGCTTATTGATAATGCCAGGAAGACAGCCATCATTGACAGAGAGCTTGCCAGACTAAACATCGACATTGCCTGCCTCCAGGAGACTAGACTCCCAGAAAGTGGTACCATAAAAGAACGCCACTACACTTTCTTCTGGCAGGGTGGACCAATGGACACACCAAGGCAAAATGGGGTTGGTTTTGCCATAAAAAATGGACTCTGCTCCTCCATAGAACCCCCAACAAAGGGCACTAACAGAATACTAACAATACGTCTATCTACATCCTCAGGATTAGCCAACATCATCAGTGCTTATGCTCCAACCTTATCCTCGAGCTCAGAAGCGAAAGACCAGTTCTAAGAAGATCTCAAGCAAACACTTGCCAGCATACCCACCAATGAAGCAATCTACCTCCTTGGTGATTTCAATGCAAGAGTTGGAAGTGATCACATGGCCTGGCCAACTTGCCTCGGTTGTTTTGGAAGAGGCAGGCTAAATGAAAATGGGCAGAGATTACTAGAGATGTGCTGCTTACATGGACTATGTGTCACAAATACTTTCTTCAACTGCAAAGCAATCCACCAAGTGTCATGGAGGCATCCCCGCTCTAAACACTGGCACCAACTAGATCTCATCATCACAAGACGCACACAAATGGCCAGTGTCCTCCTCACACGCAGCTACCACAGTGCAGACTGCGACACAGATCATTCCTTAGTGGCTAGCAAGGTAAGGTTACTGCCAAAGAAATTGTACCGCAACAAAAACAAGGGCAAACCACGAATAGGCATCTGCTCCACCAAGAATCCAGAGAGAACAACAGAATACACCCAGAGACTACAAGAAGCTCTTGTACAAATGCCACCAGTATACACTATTGAGTCCAAGTGGTCACATCTGCGGGACACCATATATGGCTCAGCTATTGCGGCATTCGGCAAGAGAGAACGCAAAAGTGCAGACTGGTTTGAGGCTCACTGGGAGGAAATGAAGCATGTCACTAATGCAAAAAGAAAGGCTCTTTTAGCCTATAAAGACAGGCCTTGCCCAGAAACTCTACATTCCCTTAAGAGTGCCAAGAAAAATGCCCAGCAGGCAGCTCACCACTACGCTAACACGTACTGGCTCAATCTAAGTTCCAGCATACAGTCAGCTGCTGATAGAGGCGATACAAAGGCTATGTACGAGAATATAAAACAAGCAACAGGCCCTCTGACATCCAAGACAGCCCCCTTAATGTCAAAAGCAGGGGAAATTATCACTGATCAAGACAAGCAACTCAAACGGTGGATCGAGCACTACCTGGAATTGTACGCAACTATAAACCATGTCTCAACTGCTGCCCTGGACGATATCCCAGACCTGCCGGTCATGGAAGAGCTCGATAGCCTACCCACACTAGTTGAGCTAAGTAGAGCCATAGATTGCCTAGCCTGCGGGAAAGCCCCTGGTAATGATGGAATTCCACCAGAAGTTCTCAAATGTGGAAAAGAAATGCTTTTACAGCCTTTGCATGACCTCCTCACTCTGTGCTGGGAACAGGGGCAGATACCACAGGAGTTAAAAGATGCCAACATCGTTACACTGTATAAAAATAAAGGAGACAAGAGTGACTGCAACAACTATCGTGGAATCTCTCTCCTCAGTATAGTTGGAAAGGCCTTCGCCCGAGTTGCATTAACACGCCTGCAGACCCTAGCATCGCGTGTACTCCCAGAATCGCAGTGCGGCTTTCGAGCCGGAAGATCAACGATAGACATGATCTTCTCTCTGCGCCAGCTGTAGGAGGAATGCAGGGAGCAACATATGCCTCTATACATCGCGTTCGTCGACCTAACTAAAGCTTTTGATCTTGTCAGCAGAACCGGCCTTTTCCAGATCTTAGTAAAAATAGGCTGCCCTACACATCTGCTTAACATCAACAAGCAATTCCACGAAAACATGCAGGGCACAGTGTGCTATAACGGTGCCACCTCTGAGGCTTTCCCGGTAAGTAGTGGAGTAAAGCAAGGCTGCGTGTTGGCACCTACTCTATTCGCAATATTCTTTTCCATCTTACTCCAGTATGCCTTCAAGAACAACAGCGAGGGGATATACATACACACCAGAGCTGACGGGAGATTATTCAATATTGCCCGACTTAGAGCCAAGACCAAAATAAGGAAGATTTTGCTGCGCGAGCTCTTATTTGCAGACGATGCCGCCTTAATTTCCCACACAGCAGACGGCCTGCAGAACCTTGTATCCAGCTTCTCTGCTGCCTGCAAAGAGTTTGGCCTGACCATAAGTATAAAGAAAACCAACATTATGGCACAGGATGCTGCCTCTCTCCTGACTATCACCATTGACGACTGCAACCTGGATGTTGTTGACAGTTTTACTTATCTGGGATCAAACATCTCGAGCACCCTATCACTGGAATATGAGATAAGTAGTAGGATAGGGAAGGCAGCAACTGTTATGGCTAGACTGTACAAAAGAGTCTGGTCCAATGCCAAACTCACAGCAAGGACTAAGCTGCAGGTATACCAGGCCTGCGTACTGAGCACACTCCTCTATGGATGCGAGTCTTGGACCACCTATACCAGGCATTAAAGAAGGCTCAATAGCTTCCACCTCAGATGCCTGCGCCGCATCTAGGACATCAAATGGCAAGAGAAAGTCCCCAACACAGAGGTCCTGGTTCAAGCAAGCATGAGTAGCATTCCAGCCATATTAAGCCAAAGACGCCTCCGATGGCTTGGACACGTCAAGAGGATGCAAACTGGTTGCATACCCAAGGATGTGCTATACAGCGAGCTGGCAACAGGGAAAAGGTCGGTTGGTCGGCCATGTCTCAGACACGTGGACATATGCAAGAGAGACATGAAAGTAGCCAACATTGATATACAAAACTGGGAAAACCTGGCAGAGGATAGGTCCATGTGGCGGGCTATAGTGAAAGAAGGATCACTAGGAGCAGAGGAGCAAACTAGGGCAGAAGCAGTCAGGGAAAAGAGTGAGGAGAAAGGCCAGGCAACACTGCCCCACTGCTTTTGTGTGTGTGTCATGCAGAAGAGACTGCCACTCAAGGATTGGTCTCATCAGCCACACCAAGAGCTGCAAATAATAAAGATAAATGTATCGTCTTTCGTGACGGACAGATGCCATACCNTATAGCTTTCTGGGCAGAATCTTTCTTTCCGAAATGTTTAAATGTGATAGGGATAACAATCTATCTACATGCAGGAATGACGCATGTGGCAATTCCCTTTATTTGTTGATTTTCATAAGACTAGAATTTTTCTTCACATGTAGTAGATTATTTTTGCTAAAGTGCTTGAGATTAAAGATGTTTAGGAATTTTCTCTCTAATTAGTAGGACTGGCCTTTTCAAGTTTATTTATCAGATATATTTTCCATCAGGTCTTAAAATTAATTTCCTGTTAAGTTAATTAAATGCATGTTTAAAAAAATAAAAGTTACCCATGTAGTTACTCCAACATGCTAGAATAGAGCCATTGGGCGAAAACTTCAAATCCATGACTTTTGGAAGTCCAAGGTCTTGAATAATTTCTTTTGTTTTAGTTTCCATGATGTAAACACTTCAAATAAATATAAATATATTAAAAACCTGTAGAAAACTGTGTATTTAAATTTAAACCAAATTAAAATGAAGTCTAGAAAAATAAAGTAATTTATAGGCTTATTGCAAATCTATTTTTCTGATAATTTTTTTTATATCAAGGGAAATTAATTGTTAAATAACGGTAGCCAGCAAAATTAATTGCCAGCATTGTTTTTATTTTTTTTAAAGAGATAAAGTAGTATCAATGTCACAAAATTCATAATTTATTTTTAAAAAACGCAATGACCTCATCATTAGTTTTAATGTTCACTGTGTAGTTGATTTATCTCAATTTCTTGTAAAAAGCTTAGAGAAAAAATATGAACATTATTTTTTTATAATCCATTCACTAAGAACATAAATAATGATAGCCCTTAATCTTTTTCTGTAAAAAAAGTTTTAATTACCTTTCCATATTACACCATGCAAACAATGATCCATCCTCTGAAAAGACCATACATTTGCAAGCATTGCTTTTGTCACTGAAAATCAAAGGAAAAAATTGAAGTATACTAGAATAAAGTATCATCTACAGAATGTAACAAAGAATGAATACTTAGTAAAAACTAAAATAATAAACATACCTTTTACTAAGAGAAATGAGGCTTATTTAAATAATTTTTTAGTTATTTGCTTGGTTACGAACTATCTATGTTGCCTAATGTAAAGCTCAACATTAAAGTTTAAGTCTGTAAATTATGTACAGCCTGAATGTACAGTTTTAAAAACCGCAACATTACATATGTGGATGTAAAATAAAATCTGTTCGCATATGAATAATTAGCTTACATTGTTTTTGTAGGTTCAGCAATGAACTTTGCTCCATCGATTGTCCAGACACCATTAGCGCCTCTGACTGTTAAAAATTAAATGCAATAGATGTACTTAAGTTAGATACCATTTATATCAGTATGAAAGTGAAGAATGATAGTAAAGTGATACGTGTAATAAACTCTACTTTGGTACGTTTAACTTTAACCAAAGAACGCCAAATATACGAAAATAACCCCAAAAAAGCTGGAACAACGTTAAATAAATTTTAAACATGCCTTTTCATAGACCAAGAGAAAAGACGAAAGCAATTATAATGAAAGCTTTCACTAGTCATGAAAATGTAGAGAATCAAAAAGAGTCAGAAAGAAATGTAACTATTGTCAACTGAAGTAGTTGTACTGGATTACTGTTTTAATAAGACTCATCAGGTTTAAATAAATGATTAACTGGATAAAATTATCACAGCAAAGGCGAGTTTAGAAACTTTATTCTTTCCTCTTGCACTTACCTTGGATATTACTTGGCTGCTAAGTGAATCATTTCTATATTGTTTTTATTTGTTTGTGTAAGCCCAAGATTTAATTAAACTATGCTGAAAATTTGAGGGCTACTACAGCTTTAATGGTTAAAAAGTTATGGCATTTTGAGTGTTGCACTGAGACGCTAGGAGTTTCTATAAAATTTACTTACTCTGTGCAGCTAAAATCCCATGTAATAATATATTTAAAGTCAGAGTTCCCACTTTTTTTCACACAAAAAAATTCAAGACCTTTTCAAAACTATTTCAAGACTAGAAAAGGAAAATTCAAGACTGAAAACCCTGATGTTGCAGAATTTATTTTTAACATAGAAATTACTTATTTTATAACAAATTTTTATTATAGATATTATATATGTATATAATAGCAAAATTTAAATTAGCAATAGAAATACAACATATTTCAGTCACAAATGTCTTGACTCACATTAACATTACAATACATACTAATACTAAAAAAAATTTTTTTAATGCAATGCAAGGCATATGAACATCAACACCCATGTAATCTTTGCAGCAATATCATCAGCATTACTTTTCACAAAAATAGTTATTTTACCTATCTTAAGTCTTATCAACATGTTTCTTCCATTTTATGTAGGATATGAGTTGACCTCATTTTTCAGATATTGATAGATTTATTACTAACTGTACAATATGCAGTGTACAAATTTGTCCTGTGAAAGCCACTGCTTGAAAACAAGATGGTCTAACCAGAAATATTCAAGGTTGAGGAAAAAATTGGTGGAAAGAAGCTAGCTTAATCAGGACCGGTTAAAAATTACTTCAATGTCCATATTAGCTTACTACCTGGAGTTGTTTTTTTTTAAATGTTGTGTTGCAGGTAAGATGCAGGGCATCATATGATAAGCACACGTGAGTGATGGTGACATAAAATCACTTTCTTAATATTCCAAGTGCTAGTAGGAGTTTAAAGGAGGTTGAATGAATAGTAAGGACATCAGCATCCAAACCAAACTAAAAGTATACAGAGCTGTAGTGCTTTACTACACGCATGCAAAACATGGACTGTTTACTAACGCCCAGCGAGGTTGCTGAAACACTTTCACACCCAAAGCCTGAGGAAAATTATCAACATGAAATGGCAGGAAAAGTAAGTAAGACACTGAAGTACTTTTCAGGGCAGGATTCCCTAGTATCTACACAAGCCTCATGCAGTACCAACTACGCTGGGTGGGGCACGTCGTGCGCATGCCAGACCATCGGCTCCCAAGAGAGGCTCTTCTATAGTGAGCTTAATGATGGGAAGAGAGCCCACGGAAGCCCTACAAAAATAAGTTCATAAACAGTACGTGAGCCGCAAAGTTAACACAGAAGGGCTGCATGCGGCTCGCGAGCCACGGTTTGGCCACCGTTGGCCTATAGATTAGTATGCTTCTAATTTAAAGTCAGGGTAAAAGTAAAAGCAAAGAGAACGGTGTGCTCCATATATGGTATTTTTGGCTGCTATATTTGGGTTTTTATTCTATTTTTATTTTAAAAAATAGACAACTAAACCTAACCCAGACCCTAAAACTAAAACTACAACCATAATTACGTTTATGGATAAAATTTAAATAATTGCACGTGTGACTTATTCCCTTTTCAAGTGTAAAAATACATTTCATTCTGCCATAACAACAATGTAAATTATTGTAAATAGTTGAGCGCACCGTTCTCTTTGCTTTAGCCAAACTCAGTATAACTGTAACATTTTTTCGGCTGTCCGAATAACGCTAGGCAATATTCCCACAGCTGTGGGAATTGAATAACGCTCGAAAACATAATATTCCATTTCCCACACACAGCCACAGGCCACACACAGCTGACAGCTGTGCTGAGTCACACTGAGTGTCAGTGTCAGTGCTGTGACTGTGTGAATAACGCTAGCCAATTTTAAATTATATTAGTATGAAAGTAAATTTACCCTTACATTTAAGATGGGGGTATAACAATAATAAAAATACAGACTTTAAAATAGTAACTAATGCATGAATAAATAGGTAGTAAGTTATCTTTAAATAATTATAAGCATTGCTTTTCTTACGATATATGGGCGCAGCCATCTTTGAGAATATACTATAAATGCCGAAACTTAGATTTGTAACATGAAAATTTTAATATTTCGAATATTTAATTTTTAAAAAATTATCTTTAAGTAGCGTTTGGAACAATTTTATTTTAGTATGGTAAGGGGCCGTCCATAAATGACGTCACGCACCTATGGTGGAGGGGGGTCACACTTTTGTGACGATGCGTGACGAGGGGGGGAGGGGGTTGAAGAAATGTGACGTCACATCAAAAGGGTAACTTGAAATAAAACTTCCACTGAAATATTTGGTCGCTTACAATTTATTTAATGACTTTTTAAAAAAATCAGTGCTTCCCAATGTGCCGGTCGGTAGGCCATCAGACGCTGGTTGGCGTAAGCTATCAAGAGACGAAAATTAAATCTAAGTATAATCCTTAAGTTTGAGAATTCACAAAATAACATATAAAATTGTTACACTGCGTCGTTTGATGTTGACATCAAAGCATTTGTGATGTAACCGCAGCTCCGTTTGGTTCTCTCGAACTTTTTTGCCCGTTACCCCAAAATATACACGTTTATGTGTGCGCTACCCCCTCCCCCCCCAACCCCCAGACTCTAGGTCCTGCTCACATGACTAGGGGATTTGGGGGAGCGTCGTTAGCCCCCCCCCCACCCGAAAATGCTACTGGTGAGTTTTACACGCATGACAAGTGTCTAAAAATTATCTGAATATGATTATGTGAAGATATTTTAAGTCAAAACGACAAGGATTATCCTTTTTCTTTAAAAGGGGAGGGGGAGGGAGGGAATCTATTTGATAGAATTAAAAACGTTTTAAGTTTGATATAATTGTTCGATGGGTTTTTGGTCAAACGCCCCTGGCCATTCTAGTCTTCTAGATCAGTGCTTCTCAAAGTGGTGGTCCGCGGACCGGTGCCGGTCCATGGGCCATCCGATGCCGGTCTGCAGATGTTCTCAAAAAAAGTACAGAAAAAATTGTCAGTGCATGGAAAATAATGCACTGGTCCCTGGTGCAATGGAAAAAATTCCTGCGGTCCGCCATACTAAAAAGTTTGAGAAGCACTGTTCTAGGTATAATTGTAAATGAGCCCATTTAAAATTAGTCAAGTATTCATTAACTTTATTGAATGCATCAAATTCTTGACATTGCAATTCGAGAGGAGCACAAAACAACTTTTCTTCTTAGCTCAGTTTTTAAGGCATTAATTTTAAATATCACAGAAATGATACGCGATACAGACAAGTCATGTGGATTAAGATTATTGTCACTCGTGTCAATATAAATGAAAGTAGGGTAGATTTAGGTGTGTTCGTATAGTACGTAGGTAAGAAATCTACATAGTTGTCAAATTTTTAAAAAATGCATTTTCTGGAAGGAACCGGTTCAATAATGGACATATTTTTCAAGCGTACACGTACACATGACGTATTTTAATATATCTAGTGGATTGTAGTGGATGTTATATGTCCCAAATGAGTCTGCATTACCCCCAAGAATTCCCTTTTTGACACCAGATGAGGTTATTTACCTCTGTTCGCCGACCTCTTTCTTACGGGATGCCCGTCAGTCAATTGAGGGATTTTTTAAAAAAAATACATTTAAAAAAAGTTATTTTCAAATATTTTTTTTTCTAAACAAAGAAGTTAACCGTGATGATTAATAGTCAATGTTTAATTTGTATGCATCAAAATAAAATATAATCTAAGGATGTTAACACAGTTCGTTTTCTGAAGGCCAGTTAAACGTTTTTAAAAAAATGCTTCACGCGGGTTACGATATTACAATGTAGATCTTCACTAAATAAATAATAAATACTTAAATGACAATAAAAGTGATTTGAAACATACTTATTTTCAATTAGAAAATAAGTTGTTTTTGTTTGTTTGTTGTTGTTTTTAGGGGGGGGTCAAAGATTTGTGACGTATTTATAGAGGGGGGGGGGTCTAAGTTTTTGTGACGACGCGTGACGAGGGGGAGGGAGGGGGTAAAAAATCGACAAACATCGCGTGACGTCATTTATGGACGGCCCCCTAATGCCATTATCATTGCCTTTATTATTTTCATTGGTGAATATACTTTGTACATCTTCATTTTAGACTATAAGCCATAATGATCCCAGTATTTAATGGCATTAAATTAATCATTGTTAATCTCATTCTCTTTTCAACAAATATATTATAAAAATGATAAATAAAATTAAATAATGATTGAGAACATACCACTACTGAATACATTAAGAGTTTTCTTAATTCAATTTCATAAAAAAGTTGCGACATTTATCATTTTTAAAAACTATTAGTAGTAATTAAGTGTCAAGCTGACCGTTCTGTCACTCTAGCTGGGAGAACTGGAGTGGTGAACTGGATACTGCAAGAGACGTGAGACTACCCTGGACCAGCCTCTCCAGCATCTTCCAGTCATGGCCAATGTTCCCTTAAGCTTCGCAGCCACGCAGATGTCTGACCAATGCCGCAAAGCAATTTAGAGTTACCGCGCAGTAAATTTGGTAAAATATTGCACAAAAATGGACGATTTTGATTACGTTACACACGGACCAACGAACCTTGGAGGGAACATTTGTCGTGGTCAATTAATGGTAATTATGTATTAGGGGTTAATTAAAGTTTGACTGAGAGTTAATATGTGGAAGTAAGAATTCGCCTAAATTTAGGTTACAATAAATGACGAACCCAAATGAAAAAACAAAGTCACAACCCAACACAATTATACATCACAGGCGATCAGAAGATTATTGCGTCCTACGCTTATCCATGGTTTATGTCTAGTCTTGAATTTGTCAGAGTTTTAATGTTGATAGTGTGTTGGTTTTCCTGTTTTTTTTTCTCCAGGCAACCCATTCCACGCCCGAAGATGGGAAGAAGGGTGATTTGCATGAGTTTGTTCTTGTAAAACGTATTTTTTTATCCCTGTGAGCAGTGGCGTAACAACGGGTTGGCATCGGGGCAGTTGGCAAGGGCGCCAGCTCAAAAGGGCGCCACTAAATCTCTCATTTTTAAATTTGCATTTAAATAAATACAGTCGGACCTCTCTAAGTCGAACTCACAGGACCCGAAAAAAAGTTCGACTTACGGAGTTTTCCAGTTAAGGAAAATTGTGTAATAGGTGCCGATTAATCAAGGACAATGTAGATAATGTAGATATTGAGAGGTGGGGCTAATAGCCATACTGGTAGGCTTAACAGGAAAGAGTGACGGTGTCTATGTTTCGTATGAAAGGAAGCCAACTTGCTTTGACATGCCGACACAAGTCTGTGAGAGGAGATACCTCCCCTCCCCTCCCTCACTTTAGTTCCTCCACAGTCGGATGGGGGGGAGTAAGATTTTTCTTTTTAAAAATTGTCACAGCATGCAGCAAAGGGGCGCGAATTAGTTATCACTCCTTTTTCTTATCTTTGTCATTTTGTGTACTTGCAAGGGTCGCTTAATCCTTAGTGGAATGCAATAAGATAAGATTGTACGTCCATTTACGTGGCTCTACGGAACACGTGTTCTGAAATGTCACTCCAGAAAAATAACCCAAATGCCTTAGAAAATTCGACTAAGAGAGGTTGAAAGCCACAAATTTGGAGTTAAGGAGATCCAAAATACATTAGTCTTATGGAATTTGGCCGGGACCTAACAATAAATTCGATATAGGGAGGTTTTCGACTTAGGGATGTTTGACTTGCGAGGTCCGACTGTATTTCACTTTTATCCTCGATAACAAAAAATGAATAATTAATTATATTTAAATATATTTCATTTAAACCATTATAATTTTTTTATTATGTTTGTGGCCTTTGTGGGGCTTCTTATAATACAAATGTCAATATGATTTTACAGTATTTCTTTTAAAAAGAAAAATCTTACTATCCCATCCCACTGTCGAGGGAGTAAAGTGAGGTGTCTCCTCTCACGGGCTTGTGTCGTTATGTCAAAGCAAGTTGGTTTCTTTCATATGAAACATCACCGCCCCTCTTTCCTGTCAAGCCTTCCAGCCGCTATAGCTGCCCCCTCTCACTCTCAATATCAAGATTGTCCTTGTTTAATCTGCGCCTATTACGCCAGTTTCCCTAACTCGAAAATTCCGTAAGCCGAATTTTTCCCCCCTTGAGTTCGACTGACAGAGGTCCGACTGTATTAGCAACACGCCAATGCGCCAGCTAACGAAAGTGCTGAGCTGTAGTCGGTGGAATGTTACTTAAATTTACTTTTAATTGTCAGTTTCTATCATTATGTATGAGATAATGAATATGACACTTTGACAGTGACACTATTGTTTTTTATTTATAATGCACGTTACTTCAAGTTTTGCGGTGTTCTTTATTAACGTAACAATACACCGTTTTATCCACCAATTTATTTGGTATTATTTAATAAATAATATACTGCAAATTAGTATTGTTCCTGTCTTATGCATTTTTTATATTCACATTGTATGACTGTCACTGTCAGACTACGTAATTATTGTCATAAATAAAATAAGAGAAATTCAATTATTTTTTCTAACAAATGAAAAAATCGCAAAGCTGAAACTTGTCAATTTATCAAGGGCGACAAAAATAAATTAGCCAAGGGCGCCAAAAACCTAGTTACGCCTCTGCCTGTGAGTGTTTGTTTCAGATTGTTTCGTTGTATTTCCAAGTTAGACTTAAATGCCTTAGGGGCCATCCATAAATGACGTCACTCAATTTTGGCCAATTTTTACCCCCCCCCCTCGTAACAAAAACTTAGACCCCCCTCCAATATGATGTCACAAAACTTTGAACCCCCATCCCCTAAAAGCCGTATTTTCTAATTGTAAATTAGCATAAGTGTGAAGCCATTGAAAACGACATGAAATAAATTTAGAGAAATCAAATATTAAAGTGAAACTTTTATTTAAAGTTGCGCGTTTTTGATGTGACGCCACATTTCTTTAACACCCCTCTCCCCTCGTTACACATCGTCACAAATGCGTGATCCCCCCCCCTAAGAGCGTGACGTCATTTACGGACGGCCCGTGACGGCCTCTTATTAATAATTTGCTCTTTGTTATTCTGTCCTTTATATTAGTGTTTCTACGTTTCTAATAAAAGCTACTAGCTGAGTTTTTCTTGTTAAGTGGAATTATTCACCAAAATTGAATCTAATTTTAGTTTTTATTTTTTTTAAGTGTTCTAATTTCTAAATGTTTTCTTCGGTAGATGGATAAAAAGGCC
The DNA here is from genome assembly GCA_944989445.1 of Ampullaceana balthica. Taxonomy (NCBI): domain Eukaryota; kingdom Metazoa; phylum Mollusca; class Gastropoda; family Lymnaeidae; genus Ampullaceana; species Ampullaceana balthica. The sequence goes on from CALYLW010000341.1 coordinate 1,110,309, forward strand.
GACTTTGGGATCACAGAGGTAAATGGTACTGACAAGGGCAGGAATAACGTTTCAAGCAGTTCCTATAATTACATTCACAAGTTAGTCAAACCGTGAAAATACTAGATCGTGTGACGGGATTTCGACCCATGACATGTCGGCCTCAGTATTTCCCGCTACCAAAAAACGTATCAATTTGTTGCAAACGTAATGGATCCCATTTATTTTGGCTAAAGGGAAAGGGCTCCTGGCCAATGTTCCCTTTAAGCTGCGCGTCTGCGCAGATATTTGACCGATTCCACGCAGCAGTTTAGAATTACCGCGCAGCAAATTTTGTAAAATATAGCATAAAAAATGG
>CALYLW010000341.1:1130131-1157472 GCA_944989445.1 Ampullaceana balthica
TAGAGTGCAGCCATACACTAAATACATACTTAAATGACAAAAAAGTGACTTAAAACATGGTCATTTCCACATAGAAAAGACCGCTTTTAGGAGGGGGGGGTCACAGCTTTGTGACGTCATATTGAGGGGGTCTAAGTTTTTGTGACGAAGTGTGACGGGAGGGGGTTGGGTTAAAAATTGGCCAAAATCGCGGAACGTCATTTATGGACGACCCGTATATTGGATATGTTTTTTATGCTAATTTTGTCTTACTGCTAGCTAGAGTTTAATTATTAAGCGAAGATTTTCATTTCATAACGCAGACAGCGATCTTAAATTATACTCTAGACTTGGTCAGGAATGGAAAGGTTCGGTATTCAGGGGAGAGCTGCTACTCAAATTAATTGACTTAAAAATATATTTCCCAAAATTGCAGGAATTTTAGTTTAACTGCTGAAATAATTTAACCCTTGATACATTTATTTGTTTTAAAAAATCTTCAATAATCTTAGTAGGTACGAGTCAGTGTATGAAGCAGAGGCGTCCCCCGGGATTTGTGTCCCCCAGTGTGGCAGTTTATGATGTTACCCCATCACGACTAACCCCATAGATCTGCTCCGAGTCTGCCAGTGCCAAGTAACAGGAGCATATAACCAATTTTACATTTTGGTGTAACTCCTTGTCATGGTGCGGTCAGCACCACACGCATCTCCACCTAGTAACGCCTCTGGTATGAAGGCCACCATTTCAATAAACCATGTTTTCAGTTTGACACATGCTGGACAGTTAAAACCCCTTTGTTAAGACTCGTCACACTTTGATGGCCATGGAATGGACTTTCGTGCTGACCTAAAGATATTTCCATGAAACTGGAGCAAACCAGTTGTGTTTTGTATGTAAACATGATGGAAAATTTAGCTTGATACCTCTGTTGCGTTACTATTTGCTGAACTTTACAGTCTGTCATTTCATTGGTCGCTGTAAAATAAGCGGGCTAACTCGAAACGGATATACGGCCAGTCAGTGTCGTCAGTCAGAAGCGGTTTTTGGGAGTTGTTCTAGTTCATGTATACAGCTGATCGGATTCGGACATCCTCATTTGGCTAAATATAAAGTTCTAAGGTAAACTACTGTTATGTTTTTATGTTAATATATTTTTGAAAACTCTTGAGTGATGATCCAGAGGAATAGTTAATTTTTTTTCGCTCGTGGTTAATGTACAAAATTGCCATCCCCACATTAAATTTATACCCTTGTTCACTAATTTTAATATATTAATATTGTTGTGATATACCCGCTGTTCTGCGACGTCTTGCCAGGCACATGCCTAATTCACACCCTGTTTTAATAACATATATTTGTTTATGTAAAATCCTGATTGCAGTCTCACTCATTTTTGTCCGTTTCATTCCCTTATTATATTGTTCATGTTGTAAGCCGAACTTGGGCATCTGGGCGACGTTGATGAATGATTTCTGCCACTCTTTCTCCCAGTTATTTGTTGTGTTTTTAACAACATGATTGTTGTCACACATCATCGCATATGAAACCGAGGTCAAACTGCTTCTTTAAAAAAAAATTGGCATCCCTTTTTTCCCTGTAGATCTGAACTTTATAAAAAAAATACAAGCGGGTGCGATGTGTCACCTGATGTGTTACCCCGTGCGAATGAACTTGGAGACTTTTGGGTGAATAGCATTTTAAAGAGTTACTTGAACGTTCCTTGTGTTTAGTCTAAGTTAGGCAGGATGATGTGTCTAGGATTTCATCATGGCAATTTTTTGTCGGCAGGTATCTGATATGTATTTGTTTCCATTTATTTCTTTAAAAAACCTAAGAATATTTATATGACTTATTTTTAGCATCATAAGCCCAACTCTCTAACCTTATGCTAAGAATAGCTTGCTTTTTTTTCCTTATTAAGTACCTAGTACAAGTTCGGTAATGGTTTATCTTCTAAGCTCTAATGTCTTTTTTCAAAGACTCTCCGAAATTTATGTCCCCTAAAACAGTTTTTTTTTCTTATGCAGAGAAACAAGACTAAAGCATTCATCCTATGCACAAGTCATCAGCCATGGTTCAATACACAAGTTTAGGGTTTGGCATAGGTTTAGATATCAAAACAAACTGCAGAAGCAACAAAAGCAAAGACAATTAAATTACACCTTTAATGGATAAAACATCATCTATGTCACTATACTATTGGATAAAACTTAATGGAGCAAGCAATCACGACTCCAGTTTGAAAGCTTTATAAAGCCAAACTGACGATGTTGTGGACAGTTTGCTCTGATGGATCACCGCATTCACTGGCCTCTTCTAGAACATCAAGAGAAGTCCAAGTTGTCTTACTGCCACGGGTGTAGCTGTAGATGTCAATGTAGTCAGACGAACACTGGAACAGATGTAGATGTTTACGATGTGTGGCTGTCCCTTTTGTAGCTGTAGTTGTCCAAGCTGCGTTGGCATTAATTCAGGTAAGATTCACTTTTTTTATTTACCTATTAACACGTATTTTTATTTACCTTCCCGCGTATCATTTTATTTTTATAACATAATACGTTCTGCAACACCTTATACCTTAGGTCAGGGGTGGGCAAACTTTTTCTACGCAGGGCCGCATTGAAAACTTTATTGTTATAGGCGGGCCGCATATAATTCAATTACAATTGACAACTTCTAAATTTAAATTAATGATAATTACCATGTACTTGTCATTTTATTTCACTTTCACACTCTATTACATATGTACATTAAATTTTAAAATACAAACTGAAACAGTTTCTAATTTGATAATAAGATTTTATTATTCATTATTATTTCAACAAAAGTTTGTTACCTGTCATAATAACTATGGAGAAGTAGGAACATAATTTACATTTAAGCTGACCATAGATTACAATTATAATTAATGAGAAGTATGTAACTGTTTACAATTTCGGATGATGTTCTTGAACCGTGGAACAAGTTTACTTGTTGTGATTCCCATGACGGCATTCAAATTGCAGTCAGTCAACATCGATCGTTTCTTAGACTTGTTTATTTTCATGCAAGAAAAAGCTTGCTCACAGATGTATGTGGACCCAAATATTGACACAAGTTTTGCAGCAAAGGGTTTTTAGTGTAGAAATGCTGCTGCTGACAAACATCCATAAAACTCCAGCAAAAGAAATGACTTGAACTTCTCTTTCAGGTCATAATCTGCTTCTAGGTCAAGCATCTCTGTATATCCTCTGGGGCTGAATCAGCTTTTGCACTAAATGGTGAACTGATGATATTGAAGAGTGGTTCCAAGGTTATTGAAGTCTTGGAACCTCCTTTCAAATTTCACGACCAAGTCATCCAACTGAGCCTTGTACTTGTTAGCCTTTTCACTAGAAATGGTTTTCTGTTTCAGCAAAGGGAAATGGCAAAACCTGTTTTCACCTGCTTGCCTGGAGAACAGGGAGAGCTTTGCCTGAAATGATTTAACATACACATAAATTTCATGTGCAAATCAAGATATTGCTCTGAAGTTTGACATTCAACTTTTCCATAATGTCAATGTTATCATGAAGACTGACTTCCACTCTTCATTAAAAATGTTAGTAACAAAGTCACAAACAAACCCTTGATCTCCAGGAACATAACTATTTCTTCCTTGAGATCCCACACTCGCCTCAATATCTTGCCCAGGCTCAGCCAGCGGACCCTGCTGTGGTAGATAATATATTCAGTTTCCAAATCTTCAACCAGTGCCTTGAACTGCCCGTGGTTATAACCTGGCTCTGATGAAGTTTATCACACTGACAACTGGGTCAATAACATGCTTGATATTCAACGCAGCTTTGCACAGACTTTCATGACGGATGAAATAGTGCAGAGGTAAGAGTGAATGGTCAGCACTCTGTTGTTACACTTGCTATCTTGTTCCACACCAAACCAGTTCTTTCAATACATTTCTAAACAGCATTGAATAAATCCTGGCCTTTAGTTGTGTCTTTGAGTGGCTAAACACTAAATAATTCTTCGGTATGTAGCCGTGTGGAGGCTTTAATTTAAGACAGGTCAAAAAGGTGGGACTGAAACCGTTGTCTTTTTACAGTGTTTATTCACAACATTGGAACTTTAGTTATCACGTTCACTTCTTTCTTTCTAGCGCATCAAACTGTCATTCTCTCTCTACTTCGTTTCTTCTCTCATAACCACCTAGTGCATCTCGGTGCAGTGCACATGGTGAGGCGCTGTGTGGGTGTGCACGCTACCAGATTATTAACAATCTCACCCAGACCAGGGGAGAGTGTTACTGGCCCGCTGGTGTGGTGAACTCCAGTCGCATCGTGGTCTGGAGTGAACCTGCAGAGTCCCGTGCCGGTCACTAAGACGGACTGCTGAGATTTAACTCTAGCAGACGACTACATGCATGTAAGCTCAAGTCGAGTGTTTATTTCCCGTATAAATATCCACAAAAGTGCTGTATCCTGTGCATCGGTACTTCGTCCAACGCAAGAGAGTACCACAAAAAGTCTTTGATTGCATCACGAAGTTGGTCCATCAAATTGACGATATTTTTTTTTCAAAACGCCTGACTACAGTTCTCCTTGATAAAGAAATGCTATCAAATTTGTTATCTGTTCTGGACACATAATTCTTGCTGCATCTGATAAGCATTCCTTTATAAGCTCGCTGTCAGAAAAATACCTTTTCCGTTTACAATCTTATGTGAAGGTACAAACTGGCTTCGGTTGCAGCATCTTGTATAAAAGACTATTTGGTGGAAACAGTTGGCTGCTTCTCTAAATTATTAACTAACTTCTGGAAATTTCCTTTTCTCTCTTCGTTCGTTAAATAGTGCCCGAAATCAAAATGTGTTGGATTTTTTTTTAAAGTTGTATTCCTTAAAGACGCTCACATACTCGGAATAAAAATTTTAAAAATAAAGCGAAAATGCATAACAAAGAAAATTAACATCGACATAAGAACGCAACATGTATATGCCCAGGGGCCGCATGCGGCCCGCGGGCCGTAGTTTTACCGGCCCTGCCTTAGGTAATGGAGAGGAATTGCACTTACTGCATTGAGTTCTTCAACTGCACCAAGTTCATTAACTTCACCAAATCAATCAGTTCCTTCCCCATCAGGGGATATCACAAATATACCCCATTAGTGCATACAACAAAATATAACTCAATAGTTAATACAATACAACAAAATCTACCTCACTGGTGAATATCACTATATATACTTCTACCTAACTAGTTTATACCACGCCTCTAATATATCTACCTTTACTAGTGGAAATAACGAATCTATCTCAGTAGGGCAGTCAATATTGTTGAAAAAAGCTGCCGGGTACCAGTCCAAAATTTTAACGGGTTCCCGGGCAGCGGCGTAGCTTGAGTATGTGCAGCTCGGGCCAGAACCCAGATCTACCGCCCCACCCCCACCCCGGAAAATATGTTGATATCATAAGAAAGAAGGCGTTTTTTTAAAATTAGAAATTCATCATCATAAGGACCCTATATTTTATGTTAAATTTAAATAGAAGTAGAAGTACTTTCGTTTATTTATTGAAATTTAAGTATTCTATTTTTTCTCATAGCACAATCTTATATGTATAAATATTGTCAGCAATGCCATGCACAATGGCCTAAATTGCATTGTTGATCATAATACATTTTTCATTAACTTAATTTTAAACAAGCTTATTTCGCAGCTGGAATTACTTTTGTCACTTGTAAAGAATATCCAGTATGAATATATATTATATTAGGCAGGTTAACTTCAAGCCAAAATATCTTAATAAACTTGATTTAAATTTATTAATTCATTTTTTCCCTACGAGATAAAATAATCCTAGCTGGACAATTTCCTGTGAGATACTTTAATACTCTAAATTATAGGCAAAATTTCAGTTATGTAGATTAGCATGTTTCATATCTGTTTTACGAATTATATATCTTCCAAAACCTCAAATGATTTTCTACAGTAACCTCATCTTATCAATGTAGCCGAGTGGTGGCTAAGTTAAATTAAAAACAATAAAGTTCATTTCACTGGGTTAGGATATCAAAAGAGTTTATTTCTCAATACAGTACAAGAATGGGCCATGAACAAGTTAACAAGTCAGTCCTCTCTCCAAGCGCTACCTCAACACTCTCCAACTCACACTCTCCTCTCACACAGACCAGGGGCAGTGTGTTACTGGCCCACCGGTGTATCCCTGCTCATCACGTGACTGACCTCCCCGTGCAGTAAAACACGGGTAGTTGGTCAGTCGCTCTGTGTGAACTCCAGCCACAACGTGGGCTGGAGTGAACCTGCAGTGACCCGTGAAGGTCGCTAAAGCAGACTGCTGAGGTCAACTCTAGCAGACGGCTACATCAAGAATGAAATTTTTCCGTCAACTGATTTTATTTTCATGACCTGACTGCAAGATTCCAATACAATAAGATCTCCAAATAAGATGTTAGAATAAGTCAAATCATCCTTTAAGTATTCAATAAGTTCTCTGTGAGTAATCTTTGAAAATAATTTTATTAGCACTTATTAACTATTAACCTTTATTAATAATTTTGAGCGTCATTGATTTAATAAAAATACATGTTTCGAGGGAGTACATGTTTTCAAATCTAGCAACCTCTCTCTGATTTTTCAACCTTTTCACATTGCAAAAATGGACTTTTTGAACCTTATGTGAAATATATGGAGAGCTATCGAATGCAAAGGAATACGTATGTGTTATCTTGTAACAGAAATAAGTTTCTTTTGCGAATTTTTTGCTAAATAACAACGGGTAGTGTGACGCCCTAACAAAATGCCAGGCGTAACATTAGCTTTTGATTTGGTCATGTTTAAAATTGATAGGGTTCAGTAATTGTTCCTTTTACAACAGGGGCAGGTGTCAAATTTGAAGAATCAAATTAAATTACCTGCCCATAAGTGTTACGTTCTCATAATACTCGGTGTTTATTGTATTTTGACAAAAGAGCTCCATTTTCTCTTAATTTTTTTTTCTTTCAAGCTAATTAAGGACTATGAATTTGCCGCCCCAAAGTGCCACCAGGGGCATTATTTGCCCCCCTTGCCAACCCCTTTCTACGCCACTGTACCTGAGTTATCCTTTCGAAATACCTCAAAATGTTCACCCTCTATTATCTTTATACTTCTTAGTTTATTATGTAAATGCCAATTTATATGTAATGAATCAGCGATGTAAAAATGCTGACATTGAAATACTACTATAATTCAGTGGTGTAAAAACAATGAGCAAAGGGGTGCCAAAGTGATTTTTTTTTGGGGGGGGGGAGTGCGCTAAACAAAGTCTTATAAAAATAAAGAACAGAATGTCTGGAAAATCATTGTGAGCCATCAGCAAGCCAATGAGGCCAAATTTCATTCCTACCATTGCTGGAGGACCATCCTCATCACGGGTTGTATTTTTCAAAGGAATTAGTGTCAATAATTCTTCTTTAAATGTCTGCCCCTTGTCAAACCTAACCAAAACAATGAGTTGGACCATGTCAGTGATATGACATGATTCATCCAATGCCAGACTGAAAACAGAAGCAGTTTTAAATCCGTAAGCAACTGATCCAATATATTACCGGACATACTTTCAACACGCTTTGCAACAGTCTGGTTGGAAAACTGAAGATATTTGTTTCTTTATTTCTCCTTTTTTAAACTCAGAAAATAATGAATCAGCACATTCTTGAAAAAAAGTTTAACCGTCTCACTATCTAGATACGATTTTTTTTCTTTGCTAATAACCAACAAATATTAAAAGACTCTTCAGCAGAACAATCACTTGAACTGAAAATCTGACGGGATCAATTTCGCTGGCCATTTAAACTAAAAAACAACTACGGGTCTTTGTATGTTAAAAAATACAGGATGGACACTCCCTCAACAAAGCCAGGCAGGTTTAATTTCAACTCGTTAACATTCCTCATCAGTTATCTACGAATTTTATAGTTATATTGTTTCTTGTCAACAAACAGCCGCGATTGGTACCATTTCGCGTAAAGGCTATTAAATTCACTATTGTGATGTCATTATTATTGTTTATTATTAGCAAAACCTGACACTGAATATGTGAGTAAAAATACGTATTTAATATTTGATTGAACATTTTACGTTTAGTCCATCTATTAGTCCGGGGCCGATATGTCGGGGCCGTTATGTCGGGGCCGTTTTGTCCGGGGCCTTTTTGTCGGTGAACCTTGTTAATTAAAGGCTTTGGTTACAGCGTGACCCCGCACCCTGGAAAAAGCAGCAAAAGGAGACTGCTACTATCCGATATCACGTTACAGGCACAGGAAGTTTCACCAATGTTGACATGGGACACCCTGAACATAAATCTACCAAACCATCACCTCCTTTGCAGCACACACCCCGTCTTATTAAAAATGTCACAATTCTCAAGTAGTCTTATGAGGTTTAACAGATGCCGCTCACTCATTCTCTCACTTATACATCTCTCTTTTGCCTTCTAAAATAGAAATCTTTAATTTTTATACCAAACACCCGTCCCACGTTTTTAGTCATATTAAATGAAAGTACTTGAACTTAGAAGTTTTAAATTATTTTCTTCCTTTTAGTCAACTTATATAAAAACCTGGTTTTTAAAAATCATATTTTTACATGTATTTATTTTATTCTTTTTAGTCCAGTTTATAACAACCTGGTTGTTTAAAATATTTTTTTACCTCTATTTATTTTACCAAACACCTCACAAGCGCTCGCCCAACGTTGTGATGTGGTCACGGGGTGAACTCACGGATGTCAACAAAAGCAGATGGTACAGATGCTTATATATAGACTATAGATAAACTAAAAAGTTCAATAATTTAATAACGGTACATTCGATCGATCTGCAATTTTGATACAATGCATTGTCATCTAAGATCTATCTGTGGTAAAATTTTCAGATCTCTAGGACCATCAGAAGTATTTCAATTTTACGTTGAAAAAAGCTGCCCGGGTACCCGTGAAAATTTCGAACGGGTATCCGGGTTACCCTATCTAAACGTCGCATATTTGTCCCGTCATGACCACTATACAGTGCAACCTAGACACCATCCATGCACCTCAATTCACACAGTAGTAGTAGCCAACGGCTTGCTTCCAGTAACATACTATTACTAATGCACTACAATTACCAGTTTAACTATAATGCACTAAAAACTGTTATTCGATTCCTGCTGTAAATGCTTTCGTCATAGTCATAAACTAAAACTACAGTAAACTGAACATGCAAACAAAATGACAACAGCAATGACGTAACGTTCAGTGTCTCATACTACTCATACCTAGAATGTTAATATCCACTTGGCGTTGGATGCAATACTGCGGTAAATCTCAAGTGATCGTGCTTTGGTCAGTGGTACTGCTTTTGTTATTAATGTTAACATCAAAATATTTCTGATATTGCGTGGGTCGGCGGTTTGTTTATAAATATCAATTTTATGAATAGCGTTCAGAGGGCGTTTATCGCAGACACAAATTTCATTACAATGGTTGCCTTTTGCGTGTCACTGTCAACTCGCTTGGCATGATCCACACAGCCGACATCTTACCCATCTTATTAACTTTAAAAACTGACACCTTTGGGTGTATATCAATTTTTGGACTAGGCAAACACGTGTTAATGAACACAATAACAGTGCTTCACAAAATGGTGGTCCGCGGAAGTTATCAAGAAATGGGAGAGAAATATAATTATAATCCTCCAATTGCTATCAATAACACAATAATAGAATTTGTCATTTTTGACAATAAGCTAATAAATGAAAGAAATAAAAAGAGATTAAATTACATTTCGCTACCATGTAATAAGTACAGGGAAAATAGTGCACCGGTTCCTGGTGCAATGGAAAAAATTCAATTCAAACTAAAAAGTTTGAGAAGCACTGGGTTATAGGAGGGAAGAGAGATTGGGAGGGGGGGGGGTAAAAAACGACATTTGATAGATCAATCGGTGACCCCCTGACACTATTTCAAAGCAAAGTTAGTGTCAAAAGCAAGGATGTTTTTATGAACAAAAAACAACAAACAAACACGGCCTCTTTCATACACCTATGATGTCAATCCTCACAACTATTTAATAATAATAATAAACTATTTAATTTATTAAATTTAAATACTGATAACCTTGCAAGGAGTAGAGCAAGAAACATCAATCGTATCAAAGTATCAATCGGCGTATTTCAAAGCAAAAGTTAGTGTCAAAGCAAGTTTGTTCTTTTTAATATTTTCATTTCTAAGCCCTTATTTTTTGGTAGAGGACTTTTGTTTTCTATATTTCAAGAACCAAAACCTTTTGGGACCGTATTTTTATTTCCTTCCCATTGAAACACAGCACATTTTTATAAAACTTATTTAAAAATTTTCAGTCCCTTATTTTGTGTGAGTGTGAGGGGAAAGAAGAGAGAGAGGGCGAGTGTGGGTGGGGGAGGAGGGGGGATGTGTGGGAGGGAGAGCGTGGGTGGGGGGAGGAGGGCGGGGATGGGGAGGAGGGAGAGTACGGGGATGGGGAAGGGCGGGTGGGGGGATGGAGTGCGAAAATTGTGAGGGCGGGAGGGGGAGGCCGATTAGGGAGGGAGCGTAGGAGGAGGAGAGGGCGGCGAGTGTGTGGGAGCAGGGAGGATGATGGCGAGTGTGTGGGAGCGGGGGTGGGAGTGGGGAGGGAGGGCGAGTGTTTAGGAGCGTAGAGCGGGGCGATTGTGTGTGGGAATCGTGGGTGTGGGGGAGGAGGGCGAGTGTCTGGGATTGTGGGGGGGAGGAGGGCGGCGAGTGTGTGGGTGCGTGGGGGGGGAGGAGGGCGGCGAGTGTGTGGGAGGGAGCGAGGGGGAGGAGGGCGGCGAGTGTGTGGGAGCGAGGGGGGAGGAGGGCGGCGAGTGTGTGGGTGTGGAAGGGGGAGGGCGTGTGTGTGGGAGCGAGATGGGGGAGGGCGAGTGTGTGGGAGCGGGTGGGGGGAGGGCGAGTGTGTGGGAGCGGGAGGGGGGGCGAGTGTGTGGGAGCGTGGGAGGAGGAGTGCGGCGAGTGTGTGGGAGCGTGGGAGGAGGAGGGCGGCGAGTGTGTGGGAGCGTGGGAGGAGGAGTGCGGCGAGTGTGTGGGAGCGTGGGAGGAGGAGGGCGGCGAGTGTGTGGAAGTGTGGGAAGGGGAGGGCGAGTGTGTTGGAGCGTGGGGGGGAGGGCGAGTGTGTGGGAGCTCAACTCAAGATTTTAGGTTTCAATGACGAATAATGGCTTACAATTAACATTTTTAAGACCTTTGCAGCGTACCGAGCAATAAAAGTGAAGGGGAAAAAATCCAAAAATTTACATGCGCTCAAAACAGTGAGAGCGTCACCGGAAGCCATATCTGACGTATTTGATGACAAAATTATATTATTTTTTCTTCAATTGTTTATCCATGAATTGATATTTAATAATATTCTTTTTTATGGTTTCTCTCTGACAGAACCCCATTTCTTCTTCATTTAAATGGTGTGATCACGCGTAAAAAAATTTGATTAAAATCTGATGAAATACTGCGGAAACTTGCGTCATGCACTATTATATTCGGCGAACTCATAATTTATTTTTTGCCCCTGTAACAATCTAAAAAAAATTTGAACGTTGTAACAAGACAAAAGTGAGGTTATAGAAGTATACAAAACGAACTCATTTCCATAATTGACAACATCATTCAATAAAAAAAAATGTTAAAGAAATAAGAGAGGCAAAATTCTATGCTGTTTTGGCCGACGAGGTGACCACTCACAACTAAGAAGAAATGTCGTTTTGAATCTGATTTGTTGACAGCGAAAACACTGTAAGAGAGGAATTCATCTCTTTTGTTCCACTTGTTCGAACAACGGGAGAGGCGATGGCATCAAAGATATTGAAATTATTGAGACATTTCGGGATCCCACTATAGAATATGAGGTTCCAGTGTTATGATGGCGCTGCATCAATGTCGTGCGCTGTCTCATGAGTTCAAGTGATTATACTGCGTGAGGCCACTTTGGCGGTGTACACACACTGCAGCAACCACGCTTTAAACCTAGTGATCGCGCTTTGGCGGTGTACACACACTGCAGCAACCACGCTTTAAACCTAGTGATCGCGCTTTGGCGGTGTACACACACTGCAGCAACCACGCTTTAAACCTAGTGATCGCGCTTTGGCGGTGTACACACACTGCAGCAACCACGCTTTAAACCTAGTGATCGCGCTTTGGCGGTGTACACACACTGCAGCAACCACGCTTTAAACCTAGTGATCGCGCTTTGGCGGTGTACACACACTGCAGCAACCACGCTTTAAACCTAGTGATCGCGCTTTGGCGGTGTACACACACTGCAGCAACCACGCTTTAAACCTAGTGATCGCGCTTTGGCGGTGTACACACACTGCAGCAACCACGCTTTAAACCTAGTGATCGCGCTTTGGCGGTGTACACACACTGCAGCAACCACGCTTTAAACCTAGTGATCGCGCTTTGGCGGTGTACACACACTGCAGCAACCACGCTTTAAACCTAGTGATCGCGCTTTGGTGTGGACTTCCCGATGTGCGTAACATGATTGACAAATTAAAAGAAACCTGCATGTTTTTTTAACAACAGCCCAAAAGCCCGAAGCCTTGTTGAAAAACGTCAAACAAACAAATTTTCCATTTGACGGAGCTAAACGGAAGGTACTTCTAGATTTGTGTAAAACAAGATGGGCTGATCGCCACGAAGCAGAGGCGTAACTAGTTTTTTGGCGCCCTTGGCTAATTTATTTTTGGCGCCCTTGATAAATTGACAAAGTTTCCGCTTTGCGATTTTTCATTTGTTAGAAAAAATGCTTGTATTTGTCTTATTTTATTTATGACATTAATTTCGTGGTCTGACAGTGACAGTAATACAACGTGAATATAAAAAATGCCTTCCCTTCCATCCACAAATTTACTCCCTCGACGGTGTGATGGGGATAGTAAGATTTTTCTTTTTAAAAGAGAGACTGTAAAATCATATTGACATTTGTATGATACTGTGGAGGGAGTAAAGTGGGGGAGGGAAGGTGTCTCCTTTCACGGGCATGTGTCATCATGTCAAAGCAAGTTGGCTTCATATGAAACATAGACACCGCCTCCCTTTCCTGTCAAGCCTACTAGCCGGTATGGCTGTTCACTCCTCAATATCTACATTGTCCATGATTATTTGGCGCCTATTACGCCATTTTCCTTAACGCAAAAACTCCGTAAGTCGATTTTTTTCCGCGCCCTTTTGAGTTCGAATTAGAGAGGTCCGACTGTATTTATTTAAATACACATTTAAAAATTAGAGATGTAGTGGCGCCCTTTTGAGCTGGCGCCCTTGACAACTGCCCCGATGCCAACCCGTTGCTACGCCACTGCCACGAAGCATACAAACAAACGTATGTTAACGTTGTTCAGACTCTTGCGATAATTTCACTGCCACATGGAAAATAAAACGACAAAGGATTGGATCCAAGTTTGACTACAAATGGTGATTGGGATACGGACAGTAAGTCTCGACCAACATCACTTCTTCATTCCTTGTGTAACTTCACATTTATTTATAGTTTTACATAGAAGCTTTAAACTTTTGAATAACTGCAACCCAACAAAATCATTTAGTTTATTTTAAATGAATGTACCTGCCAAAATAAGAAATGATTCCAATTAGTGAATCCATTCAGCCTTAACATTTATTTTGTAGATGGCCCTTAAGGCCTTAAGGGGGTCGCGAACCACGGATTAAGACTATCTCTTCTAACACTCCCACCCGACTCTCTAATAAAATAAATGAATTTAAAAAAAATGACTATTGGAGAGGAGCTTTGCTATACGTTTTAATGCTGTTGTCAAGGAAAGCGTGACAAGTATACGCTCAAGACCGCATTGAAGACTTGTGGCATTGAGTATGACTTCCACAGGGGGCAGCAGCCTACGACGAAGCCTCCGAACGCCTTATTTTACCGAACGGCGCAGGAACTTGTGAAGCTAACAGACAACAGGCTTCCAACTCCAGAAGACATGTCAAGAAATATCGTGCTCGAAACCCAACTGATGACATCCTGACCGTCTCTGGCCCGACCTGTGGACGCACCTTTCGGGCAAAGATTGGTCTGATGAGCCACCAAAGGAAACACCAAGCTGCCACAGCTGGGATGAAGAGAATGGTTGGTCCTCGTCGATAACGACGGACCAACAAGAACAATACTATTGAGAGATCTATAAGGATTCAGTATAGTTTTAAAAAATCATTTAATATTACATACTATTTTTCAAGGTGGTTTGAATTTTGAATATCCTGGCGAAATGCAGCTAATAAAAAATCATAAAAGATCAGAGGAAAGGTTCCCGTTCAGTAAAACATGACCCCAAATTCGTGGTTCTTTTTGTCTGAGACTAAAACAATAACCGAAGAGATATCGAGATTTTAATGTAGTGTCTTGAGTAATCATATGGGATTAAATAACAACATAGATTTATTTCATTATAACCAATGACTCTCGTCATTCATTTCCCCCTCAAATCCAACTAGTAGGCCTACAATTACATACATTCGTGTTAATATCCATGTGAAAGAAAAACATTCAAGGTTTATAACACGTGTACATCTCAAAGAAATGTGAGTGAATTTTTTTTAAATTTCGAAATCCAATGCCAAAATGTGCACCAATGTATTAAGCAGTCAGCAGTAGGCCTGTCAACGGGTACCCGGGACCCGGGTACCCGTTGCCGTGTGATTACCCGGGTAATAAAATTCCGCCCGGGTACCCGTGAAAATGTGGCTTCTATGTCTATATTAACCGTAGGCCAAACTTCGGCTCCCATGCGGCTTTTTGTGTTTACATTGTTGGCTTGCGAAACAATTTATCAAATGAAAATTTTTGTTTCAAATATATGCTGTGAAGTACTTCTAAGGAGAAATATCTGTCAACGGGAAATAAAATACGGTCCCAATAAATACAATGTATTTTGATATATATTTTTTTTCTCTCAACCTGAAACAGAAATCGCACAACACACTAAAAAAATAGTTCTTTAAAAGAATCGTATAACGAAAACAAAAGTCCTCTGCCAAAAAAAAATGATGGACTGCTTAGAGATGAAAGACGCTGTGTTTGTTAATAAAAAAACACTCTTGCTTTGACTAACTTTGCTTTGAAATACGCCGATTGATACTAGCTAATATTGTTTATTTACCCCCTCTCCTCCCTTCACTCCTATAACCCACACCCCTTACATCCGCCTTACTTCTTGTGTTCATTAACACGTGGTGACCTAGAAAAACTGATGCTAATAATTCGTACAAGGTCGTAAGTATTTAAATTTAATAAATTGAATAGTTACTAACAGTGTAGGATGGGCAGACGTCGGCTGTGAGGATGAACTGCACAGAGATGAAAGATGCCGTGTTTGTTTTTTGTTCATTCAAACACCCTTGCTTTAGAACTAACTTTGCTTTGAAATAGCCGACCGTGGGTCACCGATTGATACTATCTATCTAATGGCGTTTTTTTCTACTCTCCCCCCCCCTCTCCTCTCTTCCCTCCTATAACCCAGTGCTTCTCAAAATTTTTTGTATTGCGGACCGGCAGGAATGTTTTTCATTGCATCTGGAACCGGTGCACTATTTTCCCTGTACTTACATGGTAGCGAAATGAATTATATTTCCTTTTATTTTATTTCCTTTTATTTCTTTCATTTATTTGCTTATTGTCAAAAATGACAAATTCTATAGGGTTGGTATTATTGATAGCAATTGGATGATTATAATTATATTTTTCTCTCCTTTCTTGATAACTTGCGCGGACCCCCACTTTGAGAAGCACTGCTATAACCCACACCCTTGCATTCGCGTGTGTTTCTTGTGTTCATTGACACGTGTTTGCCTAGCCCAAAAATTGATATTAATAATACACCCAAAGTTAACAAGATGGGTTAGACGTCGTATGGAATCAGGCTAATCAAGTTGACAGCGACACGGCAAAATGCAACCATTGTAATTTAATTGTGTCTGTGAAGGGTGGCAACCCAACGCGATAAAACGACATGTGAACGTTATTCATATAATTGATATTGATAAACAAACCGCCGATCCACCCAATATCAGAAATATTTTGGTGTCAACAAAAGCAGTACCACTGACCAAAGCACGATCACTTGAGATTTACCGCAGTATTGCGTCCTTCATCGCCATTAGCATCGACTACCGACGCCAAGTGGATATTAACATTAAAGGTATGAAACTGAATATTACGTCATTGCCGTAGACATTTTGTTTGCATGTTCAGTTTATTGTCATTTAAGAGTATGACGAATGCATTTACAGCAGGAATTGAATAAAAGTTTTTAGTGCATTATAGTTAATTATAGTGCATTAGTAATAGTATGTTACTGTAACTGGAAGCAAGCCGTTGGCTACTACTACTGTGTGAAATGAGGTGCATGAATGGTGGCTAGGTTGCATTGTATTGTATAGCGATCATGACGGGGAAAATTATGCGACGTTTAAGTTTAGAACGGGTAACCCGGGTACCCGTCCGAAATTTTCACGGGTACCCGGGCAGCTTTTTTCAACAAAATTGACAGCCCTAGTCAGCAGTCGTCACCCCGTGTTGATAATTTGGGAATTACCAGCGTATCTCAATTTTTAATGCGTCAATCAGACGCTGATGATATTTTAGGGCCGTTGACTTTTATCGTGTTGATTAAATATTGATGTGTCTGTATTAATATCAAGGTGCTATGATTATAGGCGTAACGTTCATTTGGAATCGGCACGCTTAAAGGAACATACAGGCCATTTGGTGTGCCTCCCCCATGCACCACATACACAAGTACACACACGCTCACCAACACAGTCGCGTGGACTTTTGAGCACAAAGTGACTCGAGGGCATAGGGCGCCGAATTAACGTAAGATTCTGTTTATAAAGTTAACAAACGTGTCTACTGCTTTGATTTTTTTTAAATAAACAAAAAACAATATTTTTTAAACTCCAAGTCACACGACTGGTGTATTTGTGCCTTAACTTGCCCCTTGCTGCACCGTGCAGCGATGATTCATTTTAACCCTCAGGTGATTGGTCATCTGATTGACGAGAGATGTTTTGGTATTATTATTCTGTCTTTCTGGACAATGGCGTTGGCATTGACGTCAGTAATAGTCAACCAGGGCTGGTAAAACAATGGTGTCATTTCGTTAGTAGCCTATTCCTCACTGGGCCTAACACGAGTCGTCCTGACACAGTTGAAATCTGAATTTCAAATCAAAGCAAATCTTAATTTATGAATGTTTGTAAATTCAGTTCATTAAATTAAGTAACCTTTCAAAATTATTGTCATTTAAGTTTTCAGCATTACAAAATTCATATCAGTTTATATAAGTGTTAAAAAATTAGGCCAAACAGTTAACATTTCTCTATACTCTGCTTTTATCGAAGCAGAAACCTTGTAAATAACTTCATAATATCAACTGATGAACTATAAATAGATAAAATATTTAGATCGTGTTAATACCACACGGTTCCAAAAACTCCCAAGGGGGCGTCCATAAATGACGTCACGCAGCTAGGGGGGAGGGGTTCACACATTTGTGACGATGTGTGATGAGGGGGATGGAGGGGTGTTTAAGAAATGTGACGTCACATCAAAACGGGCAACTTTAAATAAAAGTTCCACTTAAATAGTTGATTGCCTAAAATATATTTAATGACGTTTTGCATGGCTTTACGCGCGTAACGATATTAGAATGCAGCCTTCCACTAAATACATACTTAAATGACAAAACATTTTTTAAAAATCCGTAACAAATCTTTTTTTAAACTATAAATCCTTTATATATGAGACATAACTAAAAGTATGATCAATATAATATGCACCGTGCGACAGACTAACATAAACATTTACATGCAACATAGAGATACATAGTGATGATCTAAAAATTCATTAATTTAATAACATTACATTCGATCAATGTGAAATTTTGAAAGATCATTTTTATCGTCCCCACGAGTCTGCCTGAAAAAATTCAGCTCGATATAATACCGGGAAGTTGGTTACAAATCGATCCAAAATTTTTTGCGACAGACAAGCAGACACTAAGAGCTCATATACAGGATTTTAAAAGTGATTTGAAACATGCTCATTTTCAAATAGAAAATACGGCTTTTATGGGGGGGGGTGTTAAGCTTTGTGACGTCATATTGGATGGAGGTGGGGTCTAAGTTTTTGTGAAGACGAGTGACGGGGGGAGGGGGTGAAAAATCAGCCAAAATCGCATGACATCATTTTATGGACAGCCCTTAAGGCTGACTAAATTGACCTTTCCAAATAATCTTATATTTAATGGTTCGTTACCTCCCTTTCAATGCAATCCCTCATTCGCCTTAACTCTATTCTCCAATATTTTCTCACTACTAACATTGATATTAATGATATCCTATATACCCAATTATTCCCAAAATTAAACCACCATATCTGCCTCACTTAAAAGAAATAGTTAAATAAATTATTTTTATCGGATAAAAAAAAATTCAATACCAAAATCTTCTAAAATCATATGCAACCTAATTTTCAGCATACTAGTTTAAAAAAAGCACAAAAGCTACTTATCAATATAATAAAATATAATATATATATACACACACACACACATCAATGATGACTCTTGTTTCTTGCTAATATGATTTGATAGATAGATTTGTCAAATGCAATTTATAAATGGACTGCTATACACGAGTTAACAACATGCAACTGGGTTAGAGGATATTATTCCCAAGCTAATATAGAAGTGTTAACATGAATAAGGGTTAAAAGACACAACTTCCAGGCCCTTAAAGATAGGTTCCAATGCGTAATGGTTGGAAAACAATTTTCAAAAGGCTGAAATAAAAGTGTTACACACACACACATATATATATATACAAACATATATATACATATATATATATATATTATATACATACATACATACATATATATATATATATATATATATATATATATATATATATATATATATATATATATATATATATATATATATATATATATTATATACATACATATATATATTAGGGCTGCGGAAATTAACGATTAATTTCTCGATTAATCGTTAAAATGTTTTAACGATTAATCGACCCTCCAGTTTTGAATGTACTGGAAGTAAAAAAGTAAAACTTCGGCTGATAAATATAAACTAATTTCCGGACGATTACACGAACATTTTTGTTTAAACTATTCACTTAGGTCAGGGGTGTCCAACTTTTTGCATGGCGGGCCATATTCGTTGAAATAAAGATATTCGCGGGCCGGATTCAAATACTATTATAAAACTGACATAGATTGAGAAGTTTTAATTGCAAAATTTTTATGTGAAGGGTGAAACTGAGATCTTGAATGCAGTAAATAGTTGAGGTCAGGCTCAATGCCACGGTTTTGATACGTATGATAAGTATGATATCGCGTATGTGAGAGTCACTTATTCTCCTCCTCACACGGTTCTTATTAAAAATTCAACACTGGAAATTTCTATTCACACAAGTATGTCGAGCCCAAACAAGCTGAGCATTTTCTAAACAAACCTTCGAATCTCTTGGAATATCTCTTTATCCAGCTGACGATAAAAGTCAATGAGAGAAAGATGTTGTTGTGTGCTGAGACATCCAGCATCACTTTGCAACTCAATGAGTTCCAGCTGCAGATTGCCTGGAGCATCATCAGGGTCCACAGAGAAAGGGGAAGACAAAAACATGATTTCCTTTTCAATAGTTCCAAAGTCCTGAAAGCTTCTTTGAAATTCACCTGACAGGGTGCAACTTACCTCTGCATTTGCTCAGCAAAGCTTCTTTCTGGAAAAATTTGTCATGATTTCCAGTAAGGCGGGAAAATGTGTGGGATTAGACTGCAGTTGAGACAGCTGCCTTTGAAAAAAGTTGCATCTTGTTCCCAAAAGCCTTTATATGTATGTGAATATAATTGACTTACCACTGTAATGTGACCTTGCCCACTTTGTGTTAAGAACGTTTAGATGTCTTGTCACATCAACTAAAAATGCTAAATCTGCCAGCCAAGCAGTATCAGATAATTCTGAAATTGGTTGTTCCTTAAATTCCATGAATTGCCCAATTTCTTTTTTAAGTGGATAGAAGCGCTCAAGTGCTGTCCCCGACTGAGCCATTTTACATCAATGTAATAATACACAACATCTCCGTATTCTCCCTGGATGTGCAGAAGAAACTGCTGAAACTGGTATTGAAACAGGGCTTTAGAGCGATTAAGGTTTATAGCTTTTATCACTGGCTTAAAAACCTAATCATATCTAAGGTGTTGGGCACAAAGAGTTTGTTGGTGAAATATCTACTGAAGTTTAAAAGCTTTGCCGCCTTCTTCGCTGACTTTGTTACAAACAAGTGTTGTTAGTCCACTATGTCACCATTCATGACTAGAGCACCATCAGTAATAATGCCAGATATTTTTTCCATGGTAGTTTTATGTAATTGATAGCAGAAAAAACCGGAAGCAAATAAAGCTTTCCCCCGTGTTTGGTTTTTTTAAGACTCTGAAGGTAAAGTAATTCTCCACTCACACACATGTCATCATTAACTCCTCTAAAAGAAGAAGTTGGATAGTGCCAGATGCATCAGTGCTTTCATCACAGGCTATCGAAAAAATTCACATATTTCTGTTTAAAAATGATGTCATCAATTTTTTACGGTAGGCCTTCCTTAACTTCATCGGGTTTTTTAAAATCAATTTCCACGTTATTAAAAAAAACCGTCATCGATTTTCGCCATCATTTGACGTTATTAAAAACAGTAAACGTAAAAATTTTGACTTTTTTTAATAAATATAATGTCTTTACAGAAATTATACGTCAGTCATTTAATTATTTTAGATGATGTAGTGGGCCAGTTAAAAATGCTTAGCGGGCCGGACTTTGGACACCCCTGGCTTGTTCAAAACTATGGCGGATTAAGAGGGGGCTGAACGGGCTAAAGCCAGGGGCCCCCGGTGATTTAGGGGCCCCCAAATTTAGTATATGTTATAATAAAGGTGGAAATTTTTTGCATGAATCCCTAAAAATATAATAAATTAAAAAAATCTTATGTATTAATCTGATCGCTGTTCGGACCCGATAGTGAATACTTCTTATAACTTTTAAATTTATAGTCCCATTAAGATCTGGTGGTCTTGTGGCATCTACAGGCGTGTAGTGCTAGCGGTGTCGGGTTCGAATCCCAGTGGGGGTATAATTTTATTTTGGATTTGTCTTTTTAAAAAAAATTTATTTTTACACTCAATTTTACGATACCAGCAAATAGTTATTTCTTCGTGTTCCGTTTTTTTATGAATCCGATCCCGTAGTACAGAAACATTATGAGAAAGGAACCAATGGACTATTTAGTTACATGTTACAGTTATAGTACTTATAGTCTTATATTATTAGCTGTCAGCAATCATTTTGTTTAAAGGGACGCTGGCTGGATAGGGCCCCAGTTTGAATTGCAGCCAGGGGCCCCGTGCAGTCTTAATCCGCCCCTGGTTCAAAATGTTGATAAAGGTTGTTTCCATTGAGAGAAATCGTTTGCCTACCATGCAATGTTCCCTCTAAGTCTAAGCTCGTTGTTTCGTGTACAAAGTTTTTAAAAGAACTCGTGTGCAAAGTTGCACAAAGTCCATTTTTTGTGCAAAATTTTACAAAATTTTCTGCGCGGTGATTTTAAACTCCTGCGTGGCCTTGGTAAAATATCTGCGCAGCGGCGCTGCTTAAAGGGAATATCGCCACCATGGTTCACCTGCAAACCAAGCATCCACTACAGTATTAGAGACTTCAGTTGACACCGTCTATAGCTATGTGAACGATTTTTCATCTCGGCTGGTTATATTTTCAATAAGACCCGCTCATAACTTGAACTAAATAATGTCAATACACTTGTCTGTTTGCGTTGTTGGTTAAAAGATGTCATATAAAGAAGACATTCCGGTGTTATTTCGATTTTCGACAAGTACGTTTAATAAATGTATTTATGACACCATACATTTCAATTTTTGGCTTTAATCGAAATTAACGATTAATAATTAATCGGTAATTTTTCAAAAGTTAACGATTAATTTTAACTTAATCGATAACAGCCCTAATATATATATATATATATCAGTGTCATTATTTTACACGGGGACTATAGTGGTTACATGAATTTGTCACAGTCTGACTCATGTGATGTTTTGGGTCCTCCACAACTTGAGATTTCTGTTTTGATGTGAGTAAGCGTTAGCCAATTTTCCCTTTTGTAATAGATCTTTGCTTCATTCTTGTGGGAGATAGGAGAACAGTTAGCTGTTGTTCTTTTTTTTTCCTTATGAAAAATGGAGAAAACCAAAACACTATTTATCCTTATTCCACCACCACGAATTTCACCACTACCACAAATAAGAATCTATCTCTATATCTTATATAATTCACCAGAACAAGCACGAGACTAGTGCAAATAAGCATGACGAATGACCCTCTAGGCTGGTGCAGGGTGGGGGGGGGGAAGGTAGCTTACCACAGTGCGCATGTCTCGAGACAACAATGCGGCGGCGTCCGTCACGACGTCCACTCGCGTTGTTTCGATTTCGTCGTGCATCAATTTGTGTCCGTCCCCCCCCCCTCCTTTTCTTTGCACTATCTATGAGCAAGTCTACGGCTTTATGCTACGTCGCGCTTTGTATCTAGTTATGGAATATTATAGACAGGTGAGTATAGAAGTAATAGTAATGAATATACATTTTCCAAGGAGAAATGTATATACTGGTGAAAATACAAGTAATATCATATGCATTTGCTCTGGAAGCTTATATACAGTTGGCTTTAAAAAAATAGAATGCACATTTGTAAACGAAGCTTATATACACAGGCGGCTATCGAAGTTACACTACGATGCATACGGGTACCGGCTGGTTTGTCGCGCAACTGCGTTTGGCCTCCAAAGTACAGGCTCGCACTTCAAGATAATTGTACGTGGAATGGGGAAGGGGATACAACAGTTTCATGAATACAGAGTAATTATCAGCGTACCCACCTTTCCATGGTAAATGCCATTTTGGCAGCCCGCGTCCCCGTTGAGACGTCTGAAACTCAATGGTCGTGGCTGTTGTGTTTGGATTATATTCAGTTGAGTTGAGAACTCAAAACACGCTCTTTGAGTTCGTGAAAATATGTTCTCACATGCTTACAGCGGTGTTTTTCTGTTGGCATTGTGTGTGTCTAGAGGTAAGTGCTTTGCATCAAAATCTCGCTCGTGGATATAAGTGTCTTGTGTTTTTTTTTAAGTTTGAAATAACTTCATGCCGTACGAAATTTTAGATTTTTGAACTCTTTTTCCTCCTTGGCAGACACTCCCACAAATGAATGACTAACTGATCTCATTTGGGAATATGCACGGGATTTCTATAAAGGGTATTTGTACAAACTTTCAAAAGCCGAGGCCGTTCGCTAAAGATGGGGTACTAATATTAGAAAAATCTTATATCACAATGTGTTTAAATGGTTTCTAGATAAACCTACATGTCTACATGTTGATTCTCGATGATCGGATCAGGAACTAAGTACCTTTTTTCATGGAATGGCTTACTGATAATGCTACCATGATAGCTCAGATGGAAAGGAGAGTACCCAAATTAGCCGAAATTCCAGCTCCTAACTCTTGACCTTCCCTTCGGTTCTACAAAATACAAAATACACAAACAAATTGTGCAATGAAAACAATAAATTTGAGCTTTATTTTTAGACTGATACGACAGTAAACGTTTCGGCTAATGCCTTCATCAGTACAACATAAAATACATTCTTACAATACTTACATAAGTAATAATAACATTCTTAAAAAATATTGTATTTTAAAATATTTATGTTAAATAAAAAGAAAGGAAAAACAAAAACAAACATGGACACAGGATATAGCAAAAAGGGGGAAGTATCCAAAGTTACAGTAAAAACCACAACGGGAACAAGATTATGCAGTTAAGTAAAATTATGAATTTGGTTAATTCCATATGGAGCCAACGTACCAAATCTTTTTATGAGTCTATTTTCCATGTGGACTCTATCATGGGTATTGCTTGCATATAAAATACCAGTTACTGCAATATCTGATATGCCGTTATGGTCAACACTGTTAAAATGTTTAGAAACAGGACATTGAGCCTGTTTATTTATATTATACAGGTGTTCTCTAAACCGATCTCCAAGACGACGACCAGTCTCACCCACGTAAATTTTATTACACCTCTTGCAAAGAATTGCATAAATCACGTTGCGACTTGTGCAAGTGAATCCATCTTTTATTAAGAATTTTTCAAGAGGGAAAGAAATGTTGTTAATTTCCATCACATATGGACAAGTATTGCAACGGTTACGGTTGCAACCTTTTGTTCCAATATATGCTTTCATTGTGGGAAGGTGACTTCTTACAAGAATATCTCTGAGGCTTCTATCTCTCCGGAAAGCAAAAAGAGGAGGTTTTTTGAAGACCTGCTGAGTTAGAGGGTCAGCCATAAGGATTGGTCGGTTTTTGAGAATCACCTGGCGAGCTTTAAAATTATGAGGATGAAAAGTTAAAATAAATTTTGATCGATCACATTGATCAGAAACAGATGATTTAAATGTATCCTGTCTGGTCATGCCTTTAATTCGATTGACAGCGGATATTAAAACTGTTTCCGGGTATGACCTTCTTCGAAAAAAATCCAGCATTTCATTACTTTTCTCCAAAAAGTCTGCCTCATCACTGCAGAGTCGTTTAAGTCTCAATAGTTGCGAAAATGGGATAGAGCTCTTACAAGATTCAGGATGGGACGATGAATACATAAGGAAACTATGGCTGTCTGTAGACTTGTAAAAAATTGATGTGGATATTTTATTTTCTTTCAATTTAATTTGTATATCCAAAAAATTAACAGCACTTCTATGGATTGTTGAAGTAAATTTGATCGAAGAATGGAAGTTACCGACGAAGTCAATAAAACTTTGCAATTGTTGCATGTTCATTTTTGTAATTCCAATGCAATCGTCAATGTATCTCCTGTAGTACTCTGGAGAGATACCTTTGTAATTTTCACTCCATAGGTGTTCCAAATGGCCCATAAATATGCATGCATAACTTGGTCCCATTTTCGTTCCCATAGCAACTCCACTAATTTGATCAAAAAACTGTCCGTTGAACTCAAACGAGTTTAAATTTAGGACCAGCTCAGTTAATCGTAGTATGGCACTTGCGGGGATCTTGAGATTTGCCTTCTTGTTGAGAAAAAATGAGATTGCAGAGAGGCCATCGGCATGAGGAATAGACGTGTACAATGAAGAAACGTCCATTGTAAATAGTAAATGATCTTCATTGGGTAAAACCAAGGAATCCAGAGATTTTAACATATGGCTAGTGTCCTTAATGAAAGATGGTAAATTAGCAACAATAGGTTGAAAAACAGTATCCAAAAAATCGGAAATTAATTCAGTAGGACAAGAGCAGGCGGAAACCCTGGAAGACCAATTGTCTCCGCCTGCTCTTGTCCTACTGAATTAATTTCCGATTTTTTGGATACTGTTTTTCAACCTATTGTTGCTAATTTACCATCTTTCATTAAGGACACTAGCCATATGTTAAAATCTCTGGATTCCTTGGTTTTACCCAATGAAGATCATTTACTATTTACAATGGACGTTTCTTCATTGTACACGTCTATTCCTCATGCCGATGGCCTCTCTGCAATCTCATTTTTTCTCAACAAGAAGGCAAATCTCAAGATCCCCGCAAGTGCCATACTACGATTAACTGAGCTGGTCCTAAATTTAAACTCGTTTGAGTTCAACGGACAGTTTTTTTATCAAATTAGTGGAGTTGCTATGGGAACGAAAATGGGACCAAGTTATGCATGCATATTTATGGGCCATTTGGAACACCTATGGAGTGAAAATTACAAAGGTATCTCTCCAGAGTACTACAGGAGATACATTGACGATTGCATTGGAATTACAAAAATGAACATGCAACAATTGCAAAGTTTTATTGACTTCGTCGGTAACTTCCATTCTTCGATCAAATTTACTTCAACAATCCATAGAAGTGCTGTTAATTTTTTGGATATACAAATTAAATTGAAAGAAAATAAAATATCCACATCAATTTTTTACAAGTCTACAGACAGCCATAGTTTCCTTATGTATTCATCGTCCCATCCTGAATCTTGTAAGAGCTCTATCCCATTTTCGCAACTATTGAGACTTAAACGACTCTGCAGTGATGAGGCAGACTTTTTGGAGAAAAGTAATGAAATGCTGGATTTTTTTCGAAGAAGGTCATACCCGGAAACAGTTTTAATATCCGCTGTCAATCGAATTAAAGGCATGACCAGACAGGATACATTTAAATCATCTGTTTCTGATCAATGTGATCGATCAAAATTTATTTTAACTTTTCATCCTCATAATTTTAAAGCTCGCCAGGTGATTCTCAAAAACCGACCAATCCTTATGGCTGACCCTCTAACTCAGCAGGTCTTCAAAAAACCTCCTCTTTTTGCTTTCCGGAGAGATAGAAGCCTCAGAGATATTCTTGTAAGAAGTCACCTTCCCACAATGAAAGCATATATTGGAACAAAAGGTTGCAACCGTAACCGTTGCAATACTTGTCCATATGTGATGGAAATTAACAACATTTCTTTCCCTCTTGAAAAATTCTTAATAAAAGATGGATTCACTTGCACAAGTCGCAACGTGATTTATGCAATTCTTTGCAAGAGGTGTAATAAAATTTACGTGGGTGAGACTGGTCGTCGTCTTGGAGATCGGTTTAGAGAACACCTGTATAATATAAATAAACAGGCTCAATGTCCTGTTTCTAAACATTTTAACAGTGTTGACCATAACGGCATATCAGATATTGCAGTAACTGGTATTTTATATGCAAGCAATACCCATGATAGAGTCCACATGGAAAATAGACTCATAAAAAGATTTGGTACGTTGGCTCCATATGGAATTAACCAAATTCATAATTTTACTTAACTGCATAATCTTGTTCCCGTTGTGGTTTTTACTGTAACTTTGGATACTTCCCCCTTTTTGCTATATCCTGTGTCCATGTTTGTTTTTGTTTTTCCTTTCTTTTTATTTAACATAAATATTTTAAAATACAATATTTTTTAAGAATGTTATTATTACTTATGTAAGTATTGTAAGAATGTATTTTATGTTGTACTGATGAAGGCATTAGCCGAAACGTTTACTGTCGTATCAGTCTAAAAATAAAGCTCAAATTTATTGTTTTCATTGCACAATTTGTTTGTGTATTTTGTATTTTATTTAAAAGCTTTATTGCAGTCCCATTCTATA